>CM061919.1:134521488-134547388 GCA_031002005.1 Vandiemenella viatica
TGATGAAAACATATTATTAGCAACAAAAATAATTATCCACTTATCAAAAATACTGTACAGTGGTTAGACATAAATATCACAAATACCAACAGTTAACGTGACATTCACTATGCTAAATTGTACCGAAAGATGTATTATAACATTCATTTTCAATACGTTGCCAGTATATAAAATCCAAAAACCGCTATTGGTGGACTGTTTTAACAATAGAGATCATTAACATCTTTATGTAAAATTATGTAGTAGATAAAATTAGCTGTACCTTTTATTTTTATTAATGGCGTTTTTAGTATTTCATGATGAATATTTTTGCATCATTCCTTTTCTGCACAGAAATATTGCATTTAATATTTACAAAAACGGTTTCTTTTTGAACAAGTAGAAATATTTTTTGAATATGGATAATAATTGATTTCTGTGGAGAAATCAGGAGTAGTATACATCACGATACAACTCGTCATAGCGCTCATAAAATTACTAATACTAATACTAAATTACTAATACTAATTACTAATAATAACCTGAAGTCCACGTGCTTTCTTCTATAATTAGAACATTCCAAAAAAGGCAGCATTTAGACCGCTAATATTGTTTCTGCAAAATCAAACTATGCAGAAACTTCTAAACACATGAAACTCATCGCGAATTACATTTCTGGTAATAACAACGTTGTATATATCAGGATTCCTAGTTCGCGTGGCATAAATTATCAGAATTAATTTCATCACAAACTTTCAGTAGGAGCTGCAACTGGAATAACGCACCAGTAATACTACATTCACACCGAGAGTGGTGGGTGAACGGTTAACGTTCTGGCCACACATTCGGGAGGACGTGGGTTGGATTCCTCGTCCGGGCATCCAGATTTGGGTTTTTCCATGGTTTCCCCAAATCACTCCAGGCAAATGCCGGGATGCTTCCTTCAAAAAGGCCATGGCCGAATTCCTTCCCGTTTCTGTTCCCAAGACCCATCCCGCTTTTAATGACCTTAACAGTCGACGAGGCATAAAGCCATAAGTAATTTAAAAAAATTTCAACTTGTAGGTATTTTATATATATCTACGGCTTGGTTCAATTTTCTTCAGTAAGCGTCATGATTTATTTATTTTTTTTTTTTTCGAATTGCTTGTCGTGAAAGTGAACACCGGGATACACTCAAATCAGGTTTTCCCTCATTTGAATGTCTGAAAAGGAGAGAGAAGCGCTGATTGGAGATGTGAATTTGGATAGGGAGTAGGATTCCTGCCGCCAGCTGCAGCACCCTTATCCTTTCTCTTCTCTAGCCTACAATGTCCCTCATACATTCACGCACATACATGAACGGAGAAGGAGGAGAGGAAGAGAATGGAGGATACTCGTATGGACCACTGAATTGATTGATTAACTTGTAACTCACCCTCATTCATAATGCATGCAGAGTCGAGGGCAAGAAGCCAGCCGGCCTGTGAAACTGTTTTCCCTTCGTTACTGTTGGCTGTGTGATTGCCGCCGCCCTGGTTATTAGTCGAGGCCCAACTCCACCGTCTCGCCGACTGTTTAGAAGACGGATCCTCAGCCAGGACAGGTCTGCTCTTTGCCATTTACCTCTGCCTCTCAGTCGGCTGTCAGCCATTCAGTATCTCGGTTTCCTCCTTCGACTGCCTTTCAGGCGAGATAGTAATACTCGTACTATGATCATATGAATCGAAATTACTTGAATAGCTCGACGCTACATTTTGACATAAAACCCATTCAGCCCTTTCTACACAACTATGTTGACACCTCTATACATTGCAGGTGATATAGTCACACAACTATCCAATATTGAGACTCATCTAAATATATTTCAATTTATTCGTTTTACAAAATAGTGAGTATATTTCGACAATAAAAGTTTTGTGCAAAATTTCAATAGTAGTATTCAGAAATATTGTCCGCTTAGATTTATTTTATTTCATGAAAGGTATAAACTTATTTTAAATTTTGTAGCGTAACTTTTATCAAAGCGGATTATTTTTTAAAATTATTACTAAATTTTTGGTGGTATTATAGTTTGTTTAGTATTTTAAATAATGGTAGGCCTTTTAAACATGCTGCGTGAATGAGACAGCGCCGTTTAAATGAAACTAGTGACGAAAGGGATGATCGTTTGAGAAGAAACAAGGAAGGAAAATACAATCAATATTTCATAAGAGAGTGATGAGCAGCGTTCTTATAGACTTAAACAAATGAGACTTTAAGAAGATTTTATCAGACGTAAGGTAAGGCCAGTAAAAATCCCGTTCAACGGCTCATGATAAATTATTAAATAATCCACTCGAAGAGAAATTCTCACAGAAATGACAAGGTTGTGATGCCTATCCAACAACTAATTGTTTTTATTCGCTGGTTGACATACCCCTCAAACCTACGTCCTCAATTATCTGCTTTTCATATTCTAAAGTTTGTTAACTTCGAAAGTTCTTACCTTCAACAAATCGATCCTCCTGTTCAAAACGTGACCGGACAGCCTGTCTCTTCTTTCTATAAGACTCTTCCAAGCCTTCTCTCCTCACCCATAATTTCCAATCACGTTTTTTCGTACTTTATCTGTCCAATTAATTTTCAACGTCCTTCTATATCAGTACAATTGAAATGTTTCAATTTTCCTTCTTTCTGGTTCTCCTATGTCTATGCTTCGGCTAAATAATAGTAAAAAACCACCTGTACATATGTACCAGAATTTCGAGATTTCTAAATCCTGGAACAGAGGACTGATTTTTCCCATATTACAATTCAAGGTTTGAGTGATCTAAAAAAATAATAATAATTTAAAATAAGACCATAGGATATCAGTTGAATTGTTCTAGTTTTATGTATAAAAATTGTGCTATAAACTTCCTAATAAAACATCAAAGTCAAAAACATCGCTGTGTAAGAAACACTTATAACGATATGAATTTCGAGTGCGAGAAAGCTCTGCAAGACATATTAAATGCATACGCAAAAATTAGTAATTGAGTGGCTTTTTATTCCGTAGGATCGCAATGAAATTTATGCAGGGCAATTTTGAAAGCAGACCCTTTCCACTAAATAAAACAGTTATTAAAATCGGTTCAGAATTTAAGAAGATATCACGGAACATACAAATAAAAAAGAAAAGAATTGAGAACCTCCTCAGTTTTTAAAGTCGGTTAATAAGTTGTCATATACATTGAACTTAAACAGTAAGTAAGCAAGGGCAGGTAATTCAGAGATTAAAAGTGTGTCTAGAAGAAGAAATTCCTTTACTTTTGAAAGAAAACGGTGAGTTTCGGATATTTCTTTTATGTGGTAGAATATAGATAAGCTTTTGTGAGGTTTCACTCTATAAAACTGACAGGGAATTATATTTCGAGTATTTGTTAATATATTCTCCAAATAGCTACAATTGTAAATACTAAATTACTGGGTGATCGACCTTCGCTCGGCATCTTTCAGTTTCTGTTCAATATGCAAGATTTTGAGTAAACTTTGATTAAAATAAAACGTTTTTCTTGAAGGCATCCTAGGATTTTTGAGGTGCACAGTTCCATTCTCTAACCAAAGAGAAGCTTAACTAACATCAGTAAGCTTACTGGTACCTGAAATATCTACGAAATAAGGTTAGAGTTGTTTCCCAAATACCAAATATAAGAATTGCTTTTTTTTAAAAATCGTGTTACAAACTTGATAATCGAAACGTTATCTACATATAAAATTACATCCAAATCAATATAGCCATTTCAGAGATCGACTGGTTTCCTACCTCATAAATTTCTTTTAAAGAAAAATTCCATCATTTTTTTTTTTTTTCTTATGGATTTACGCCTCGTCAACGTCGAGGTCATTAGAGGCGGAAAGAACTGGTTACAAGGAACGGGAAGGAATTTGGCCATGGTCTTTTGATGGTATGAAAACAATTCCCAATAGAAGTAACCTTCGTTATAAACATTAGTAAAGCACAAGATCAATCGCTTCAAAAGGCAGGATTGTATTTATCAGAATCTGTTTTTTCATATGGACACCCGTCCGTGGCCTATTCCCGAGTTTGTAGATCCTGTGATATGATCACATTTTAACTGCTAATATTGTTTTCAAAGACGTGTTGTAAAGTAAAGAACACTGAAAAAAGTATACCTGACAAAGCCAATTTTTATTTTTAAATGTCTATTTTTTACATGTTTTACTATAAACATGTAGTATTTAATGATAAAGAAGACAAATTATCCACTCTATCAAAAAGAATATTTTCAATATATATAATATCTAATACATGAAATTATTTCAAAATCTTTATGTGTAAATTTTCTCTGACTGCATGGTTCATGCCTTTTACCATTAAAATAAAGTAAAATAAATATTATCTCTGATCATGAAGTTCAACTATTTTGTGTAAATGCCAGAAGAACAGTTAATTAAGAAAAAATAATCTGGGTGTAAAAAAATATTATTTATAATGAAATAAAACATTTCACATTACTTAGGTAGTGAAAGCTAGTGGAAATTGTACTTTTCATAAGAAGTTAGTACAAAATTTGTTTGCCTTTTAAAGTATTTTTCTAATACATTTTGAAGGATATTTTTAAGCAAGGTTGCTAACGTGTTGAAGAAGGAAGTGGGTAAGAGGAAGAGTACAAAATTGTTCCAGAGTTTCTAGTACAACGAAAAGGGACTTTTGCTTACAAAATAGAGAGTAAGATAACTGTAAACGAAATATGTTTGCTTAGGTAATACAATATGTAGATGATTTCTCTTACTATTCATCTTATTTTCATGAACGAAGTAAACTGTAACCACTATATGAACAAAAGTCTGAAACTATTGCATATCTGAAGATTGTTCTTATGATGTTTGCTTTTGTTAAATTTAATTTTACAACTATTTATAATGTAATTAATGTACGCCAAGAAGAATACACACACACACACACACACACACACACACACACACACACACATATATATATATATATATATGCGTGTGTGTAAGAGAAAATAAAGATTTCTAATTATAATATAAGTGGTCGTCAATTAATTATGCGTGGTGAAATATGGGGAGGGGGGGGGGGCCGACGGAAACCTTACTTACGTGAGGTTTTAAAGACCTTGAAGGGGGTTAAAAAAAAAACCTACGAGGTCGATTAGCAGGGGGATGGAGATCCTCGTCAAAATCTCTCGTCATTTTAGAGGGGGGGGGGGGTCCGATCAGTTCTCACAAAGTCTCATCCGTGGGGGGGGTCAGAAAATCGGAAAAACACCTCACGTAATTATGGAAGCGCCTAAACATGTATGGAATATAATAAAATATGAAACGGGAAAATCAATCACTCAAAAGACATAACGCAGGGATCCTTTGTAAAATGTTTAACAAACGTATTGTTTCAGTTGTGGAGAAATATGGTATAAAACGGAATCCTCCCTCACTTAATGCCCTAAGGCTTCTTCACGCCACTTTTAGAAACAGATTTTGGCAATGTATATGTCACAAGTAACAGTCTCACAAATAAACTCGTGAAACAAGTAAATCTTAAAATTCTTAAAGATGTGACAACATATCAAGTAAAGTACTGAAAAGTGTTCAGATTGTATAAGTAAAAAATTTTCCCACATTTGTCATTAATCCTTAATACTAAGTGTAGTTCAAAATTGACTAAACACGCGTTTGAAAAACCACTATTTCAATAAATGACATGCACAGAGAACTGCTGACAAAATACTTTACTTGAAGGATTTTCGAAAAAATTTGTAAGCCGTAATTTAATAAAACACACTATATAGAATTCGTAAAACATCACAGTTTGAAATCGAAAAAGGGTAATTTACAGACAGGACTTTTTATTTTACAAATAAAATATTTGTGGAAAGTATTCTACATCATTGCTATTACCGTATACAGTTGGAGGTGCTCCCTTACTTAATAAAGATCATGAAAAAATACCTATGGTTTTAAGTCTTGAACGTAAATTTTGCATTAGGTAAAACCAAGAAGCTGGTAGAGTTTTCAAGAGATAACTGATTTATCTCTGCTAGCTGACCCGGCCGCATGCTCGAGAGACCATCAAGTAAAACATATTATATTTAAAACCAACCAAAAATGCACAGCAAGATATATACAGAAATTATTTTTAAAAAATACCACAATTCTGTGATAGAGTGTAAAATTCATTGTCATTCAAATAGATGAGAAACTCAATTAGAAAGATCACAACACATTACTAGTGAAGTTACGCAATGCCACCTTTGCAATAAGAACATTTTTTTTTTTTTAGAAAAACTTCACAAAACATTTTTCAAAGCGCTGGAATGATTATCGAACTTTAGAGCTTGTGTAGACAACTCTCCGAAAGTTCAATCTTCTTACCACAGTGTCTTCTGAATATATATATTCTCCGATGCGCTTTGTCATAGAATATTATATCCTGTTTGCATAGAATTCACGGTACGATATTGTCTCAGGTTTATCTTTGATGTTGTGAAGAGTCTGCATTAGATTTGTTAAAAGGTAACTTCAGTCTTAATACTGGCACAGATGACTTATTATTTTAAATGTGGAATTATTTTAATTCACTCTTTGTATTTAATACAAAGATGTAAATAATTTATGTCAACGGTAAATATAATTTAATTGCGATGGCAATTTCCTCTTTCCTTTTTCCCAACTACTTTTCTCTCTTTGGTAAATTATTCATCATGTCTCTTGGTGATTTATTACAATCTCTGAGCCCCTTATCTACGAAAGAAAATCTTCCCACATCATTATGCCTGAAATCGCGTGCCGAATTATGGTGATAGTCACCTTTTATCTTCCATACACCTCTCCTAATTCTTCCAGTATCTTTTTAACGCCTCATCACCAATATATGCCTTGTACAGTCGCTTGATTCTCTTCCTCACCACTCGCTGAGTAGATCATCTGCTGCGGGTAATAGATAGTTCCCAGTAACCTTTCTTTATTAATTTATTTTACAATAGCAATGAAATGGAAATTATGTCATAGGAATTTGATCTTATTTGTAGTCAACATGTTGCAAATGTAGTGAGAAACTCAATCAGGTAGTCACTCTCAGGAATGAGTTTAACCACTGGTTTTTAGTAAAAATAGCTAAATACCAGTCCGGTGTTACATACAACCGCTGGTAGAAAAGGTTTTTTCTACGACCCCGCTGGAAAAGTCGGACAATTTTTTTTATTATACTACTTTTCCCGCGTTAGCAAGAAATTTGTTACCGTTACGCATTAGGAGTTTAGCGCGCAAGCGCTATAATATTCTGCTCGTGAACGGAACCCAATGTGTATGGTTAATGTAGTTCAACATTTGGCGACTTGGGCAGTTCTATCATTACCGTGGCGCCACAACGTTATGAATTCTTGTAGAACTCGACGAAACAAATCGAAAATAAATAATTAATTTTTTTGATATCTTCCATGGTTTTCGAGATATAGCATGTTAAAAATCAGTTATAGGTATAGTTCCTTGTACTTTTGGCGACGTTTCTTCTGGTCCAGGCCATATTTCAACCTAACAACAACCACTAGGGAGAAAATAAAACACCTACAGTGCATTTCCACTTTGTGGGTATGGTGGTTTTGCTTAATTTTTCTTCTGGTTCAGGCCAGATCTCACCCTAATCTCCTCACAAAAAATTTTATTCTTTATTTTCGATTTGTCTTGTTGAGTTACATATGAATCCATCATCAAATTGCGGCGCCACGGTTATCCTAGAATCGCGGCGACTTGGGTGTGGTTCATAGTAAAATTAAAAATAAGCAAACATTAGGACTGCAGCAGTACACATTTCGGAGATTCTACGATTACCGTGGCGCCGCAATTTGATGATGGATTCTTATGTAACTCGACAAGAGAAACTGAAAGTAAATAATTTTTTTTTTATGATATCTCGCTTAGTTCTCGAGATATTGTATCTCAAGATTGACGTGGTTAGGTTGAAATGCAGCCTGGACCAAAACAATAATTTCTCCACCACCTAATTTGATGATGAAATCGTATGTAACTCGACGAGACAAATCGAAAGAAAGATTATATTTTTATATATACATCGCATAGTTCTAGAGATTTTGTATCTCAAAAGTGAGGACTGAGGAGATTAGTGTGAGATCCGGCCTGGACCAGAAATTTTTGTTCACCAAAACCACAATATCCACACAGTGAAAATGCAAAATAGGAGTTTTATTTACTTCGGAGTAATTATTGTTAGGCTGAAATACGGTCTGGACTACAAGAAAAGTCACCAAAAGCACAAGGAACGATACGTATAATTGATTTTCAACATGATATATCTTGAAAACAAAAACAAAACAAAAAATATTTACTTTCGATTTGTTTCGTTGAATTCTACAAGAATTCACCATCTAATTGTGGTGCCACGGTAATGATAGAGCTTCCCACATTTCTCTTATTCTAAGTTATGGCTTTAGTGATTATTTATAAATTTACTTCATTCATTTTTACAGTACGAAGTGCTGTTCAACTTCATAAAGATAATGAAGAAATACATATGATTTTAAGTGAAAATTTCAACGTCAATTTTGCTTTAAACGAAACCAAGAAGCTGAATTTTCTAGAGTTTAATTTACCTCTGCAAAGTAATACACAAATTACACGTCATTTCAAGAAATGTAATACGACAATAGTTGCAGTCTTCATGAGGTCTCTGGATCATATTAATTGTACAGTTATCAACATACTCTCTGTAAATATCTAAATAATAAAATAGCCACAAATTTTTCTTTTAACTAAAGTGGAGTAGCAAATTATATTTACCTTTATTAAATATCGTTTTTTCGCTGAACTGGAACCATACCAGACATTCATTAATCATATAAGCAAATGGTTCTACAACTTTCCTATTTACAGTACATATCCCGTAAAGATAGTGTCGTTCGTCGACTCCAGTGCAAAAGAAACATCAAAAACATAAAATTTAAACAGAAAAAAATACCGGGAAAAGTACACAGAAAAAAGTACTTATATCAGATTCACTTCTTGGATGTGTACGCACTGATTTTTAATTTACAAATTAAGTGAAATATTTTCTTACCTTATTAGGAATTATACGATAACTGTGGTTCCTTAATTTGATGATTGATTCTTATGCAATAAATGTTTTGATATTTCATTTAGTTCTACAGATAATTTATCTCAAAAGTGAGGTAGTTAGGTTGAAGTGCACCTTGAACCAGAAATTTTTTCGTTAAAGCCAAATTTTGGATATCAAATACTGGAGCTGAGGGTGTGCGGCTGGATTTATCTATGGAAGTTGCCGCAGAACGCAATCAGTAAGTGCTATATTAAAGGAGCCGGAAGAGGATTCATTGGAAGACATAAGGAGGGTGAAGAGAATCATGGAAGTGTACAAGGCGTATATTGGTGATGAGGCGTGGTAAGATATTGGTGTAGAGGTGCATGGAAGGGAGAAAGGTTACCACGACCACAAATTGGAACCCAATTTCAAGCATAAGGGTGTGGATCAGGAATTGAAATAAATTACTAGGAGACGTCTACTATATAATTTCCTAAGCTCACGTGCTAACTCACTCACTCCTATAGCTATGGGCTGGAGAACGGTGACGTCACTAGCCAAGCTTCAATCGAAATTAACAGCGACCAGAAATATTTTAGAAACGGAGGTTAAGTGCATAGTTTAATACCTAAGCAACTGCTATGAAATTAATTGTCAGAATGCATTCATTAAGTTTGCTGTTCGTAGCATTTCATTATCAAAAATATGGAAACACCTGGAATATCAGCAGTTTCCAGTAACAGGTCGCTAATGAAAGTAACATAATTTTTATTAAAACTCTTAAATTGCTTATGATCTCTGCTGTAACTAAGAATGTCAATTGTCGTTCGGGCCTATGTTAAATTTCAATTTATTTAAAAGTTTCGCTTATGTTGCTGCTTGACCAAAGTTATATATTACGGTTTATTTGCTTTTTACGTATTTTACTGACCACTTTTGTTAAGGGTCTTTGCTAATGTTCGCTGTACGACAGTTATTAGGTTATTTTAAGTGGACATCAGGCCAGATAAATTACCGAACTGAATATTCTGGCAATTCATTACTTCAGAGTAGCTTAACTACTTAATCTGTATTAAGTTCTCTAGCCGTAACGGACATAATGACCAAATATTAAATTATGAATAATTGCCCACCCTCAACTAAAAACAACTTGATGCTTTCGAAGTAATTGCGTACTCCTTCAAACAGAAGTTCGTTAAATTTGGCATAGTGAATTTTTAGGGTCAAATTTGTGTTTCAGTAAGTTCTACTCTAGCAACTATGACCTTTGATACAACTATAAATTAGAGTGATCGTCTCTGTCCGTGTTCAATACGTGTATTAATATTTCTGAGTTTTTCAAGCTCAAGAGATTTTGTTCCCTCTAAGGGTGAAACACAGGTCAAGTTCATATTTGGGCCGATCAGATTAATCTGTCATAATCTTTGACACTGAAAACTGCAACTGTTCTATACCCGTGACGATACGGAAAATACGGTCACGGACTTGCATTAGTAGTATATAATTTACCAAAATAATTAAAATAATTTAAATTTGAAATCAGTTGAGGTGAAAACGAAGATGGGAAAAAGAAAGGGGGAAAATGGGTGTGTAGGAAAATTGCCACTGGAGCAGGTGTTGTGTCGTAATTGACTTAAATTAAAAAGTACGCTGTAGTAGTGCAATGCTAATTAGGCCCATCGCTGCATAAAGTTTTTTTTATTTAAATAAAGATATCGCAATTAGATGCGCAGTTGCCTGAATTGTTTCTGTTAGTCGTTGCAATGATATATGAAGACAATGTTAATTTTAGTAACAGATTTTGGTCCACTGAAATACGAAAAATATCCTGCAACTGGTTACAAAATACTTTGTAGGGGAAATCGGGCTTACACTTCGCTTCCGAACCCTACAGGCACGGTTGGCTCAAACGGTTAAGATACAGGTGGCGGAAGGACTGGAGATGGTATTGGGTTTGAGGTGTTGGTTCATTAATCAATGCGGCGACACCCTTTGCGGTCCACTGGTCTTGTTATTATACTACTCCCAGTGTATTGTATTTTAGACGCAAAGAATCCAAACGGGCATTTTGTTCGTGGAAAATGGGTAGAAGCTAATTAAGCAGCAATAAAACCTATTATGTTACTAAGCGTTATGGAATTCAGTAGGAGGATTTGTTTCTTACCTCCTACGAATATATCTCGTATACATCACCATATTATTTTATGATTTTCTGGAGGGTTTTCGATCTGACAGCTATGGCACAATACGACCACGTACGATAGGGTGTTGTGCCTAAACAAAAGCTTCGAAGTCCATAGCCGATGTAGCACTAAGTTTGATTAGAATTTGTGCACGGAACTATTACTTAAGTATCTAGGCTTTAACAGATTAATTAATTAACAGAGGAATCTGAGAACAAAAATTTCTTAATCATATTTTATCGTAAATACGTGCATACTATTGTTCCTCTAGACATACTTTTGGTTAGCAATTTAATTGAAGAAAAATCTTCCTTTCTTTTTCATATTGAAGATTATACTTATTGTTTTCGTGTTTGGTCATTGACAGCTTACTGCCTTGTATTTACAATCGAAATTTCAAATTATATTGCTTCATTCTGAAAAATGTCTTTAAAAAATCTAAATTTTTCATTTGTTGAAGTGAAAATTTCTATACGCGCGTTAGGGGATGTTTGGTCGGGGGTAAACCTGTGAGTTCGCAACTCTCCGTCACAAACATGCCACTTATTGCGCCTATGAATGCCACTTGTTGCGCGTTTGATATAGGCCTACGCGCTGGACACTTTTCGGATGGATAAAATCTTATAAGGTCGCGACATCAACATGCTGTAGTAGCAGTGTATCAAAAAGCTATATGTATGACATAATGCACTTGGACAGTAGTGAATGCAACGATTATACTAGTGATTTCTGATATAAAAATGAATGTTTTCTACCAATGTTCTTACACAAACACACAGTTTTGATCCAATTCTGATGGAACTATGCATACATGTACTTAAAACAAATAGAAAAACACTGTTTACGTTTTATTTACATGTGCCTAAACACTATCCTCCTTTCCCCCCTCACCTTAATTCTGAAAACCAACCCACAGTTTTTATTCGATTTTGATAGCAGTAGCACAAGTATACGTCAAAACAAGGTGGTCTGGAAACTCGGCGGTTAAAGCGTTTACTTCAGAAAGTTTCCGGTCGCGGATTCAAATCCCGCGGTGATTGCGAATTTTTGGAGTTGTATTTGAGTATATGAGCTACGCCTGGAGCTTCTGGTTCTGATTCCACGTTAAACTGTAGCCCCCGAGGAAAGGAATTGGCCTTCCTGCCCCTGATACAATAGCTTCGTATCCTTCTGGAAGATTTGACCAACCTTCGGTTGTGGATTAAGTTAGATTTTTAGTCTTTGAAGTGAAAACTTCTTTAGGTGCATTCAACGATTTTTGGATGGGTAAAAATTTATGACTTGCGTCACCGACATGATGCTACTATGCTGCTGGCTCAGTGGTTGAGGTGTCTGAATGGTGAACGAAAGGTCCCTGGTTCGAATCACTTTCTCCATGAGGAATTTTGTAGATCCTTAACAAAACCATTTGCTCTGGCACAGCTTGTGTGTAATTTGAAGTACGTCAGAAGGCTCGACAGGGGCAGCCAATAGAAACCCTGTCACCAGTTAATTATAACCACGCGGATTTCTTAATATTTAGTATATCTGTAAATAAGTTGTGCGTATATTCATAAAGTTTTTAATTTTTTAATTTTGTTATTTTTCATCGTATTCCAACCCTCAATTTGTCGTTGCACTTGATTCGGTTGAAGTTGATATCACGTTTTATTGTAATATGAAATTATTATTTTTTGCTTTTTTTATCCACATTTACAATTCATAAACTTTACGTCATTATGCGTAACGTCAAATGAACTAGTCCAACACAAGTACTCTGTTCTGAAGCGTGCTGGCCACGTACTTAGTAACGTAACATTGTTTTTATATTTTACAGGATACGACCCTTTTGTCACTGGACGGAAAGCATATCGTAAAGTAAGTCATAATATGTTTTCCTGTAATAAGCTTCACTGTACGAAGTATGAATTCAAACGGACAATTGATGTCGTGCATTCAATGTACAGGAAAAATTCGGAATCTATGTCTATATATGGTGATACCAATTGGATTTTGAAATGCAGTGCAATGGTTTTCATTCCATATAGATTTGGTTTGCGTCTATCGATTGAGATGGAAAAAGAGGCTAAAATTACTGCTGAAACGAAAGTCAGTTTTCTTACTGGAGCCAAATACGTTGAAACTGCTACAGTTATTTTTGAACCTCAGAATACCGTATGGAGTATGGTTCGAGAAATATATAAATACATAGATAAAGACGACTCTCTGACATTCATTTGTGAGATCGAATTGATGGAACCAATTTTGAATCCAAGCTTTCAGGAAGATCCACTACCTGCGTGCAGCTTTATCGAAGATTTTGAATCCATGTTGTCATCAGGCAACTATACCGACGCGATCGTCGAATGCAGTGACAAAGAGCTGAAAGCTCACCGTGCGGTGCTGGCTGCCCGCTGTCCTGTATTCGCGGCTATGTTCAGGCCCGACACACAGAACCCACATTACTGCCGTACTGTGGTGCCTGATGTTGGATCAAAGAGTATGGCTGCACTGTTGCATTATATCTATACCGGCGGAATCCCCTCGATGGTGTCAGAACTGGCGGAAACCTTGGTGGTAGCCAACAGGTGCCAACTACCACGTCTGAAAAAAGCCTGCGAACGAGACCTCTTGACGAAAATCACAGTGCAAAACGCAATTTCTGTTCTGGTAACAGCTGAGAAACATAATCTCAACAACCTCAGACAGTATTTATTGCGGTACATAAAAGCTAATATCTATCAGATCATCGAAACGGAGGGATGGGCGGATCTTGTCCATAACTGCCCTGACGCTGTTGCGGAATTGTCGTCTGTAGGAAATACTGATGGAATGGAAGGTTGGTATGACATGAATTTCTAGACAACTTTTCATTTTCAGATTGAATTTCGAATTCTTAATATATGTAAACAATACCTGGCGATATTGACTGAAGTATTTGTTCTGTCTGTATAGCGTTCCTGGGAGGCCCAGTACCTCCGTGTTCCTTGATGGAAGATTTTGAGGAGATGTTGTCATCGGGAAACTTTGCCGACGTGATCATCGAATGTAGTAACAAAGAACTGAAAGCTCATCGGGCAGTGCTCGCTGCCCGTTGTCCTGTATTCGCCGCTATGTTCAGCCACGACATGATGGAGTCGCAATCCGGCCGTATAGTGGTGCCTGACATTGGATCAGAGGGAATGGCTGTACTGTTGAAATATATCTATAACGGGGGAATCCCTTCGATGATTTCAGAACTTGCGGAAACCCTAGTGGCAGCCAACAAGTATCAATTGCCCCGTCTGAAAATAGCCTGCGAACGAGATCTCGTGACGAGAATCACAGCGCAGAACGCTATTCCCACTCTGATAGCAGCTGAGAAACATAACCTCACCTCCATCAAACACTATTTGGTGCAATACATAAAAGCCAACACCCAAGAGATCTTTGAGAATGGCGGATGGGTGGATCTTGTCCGTAACTGCCTTGATGCAACTGCAGAATATTCACCTGTAAGAAATACTGTCCATGTGAAAGGTAAGTTGTAAATATAATTATGGAAAAGGTCTTATATTAGCTGTTACAACAACAACTGCGTTGTTATTGCACTCGAAATATTCAATCATTTTGTATGTATACATTCTAAACGAAGTAATCATTTGAACTGGGTAAATTTAGGATAAATTGAATTTTTAAAATTTAAGAAAATCATTACAGTAACATATTATAAGTTAATGAACCCAGTTCTGAAACAAGAGACAGGGACCGATTTCAGAGTATAAATTGCGTCATTTATTTGGCCAAGTATAATTATACACCATTATTTGAAGCATAATTTTATCTATGTGACATGTGATTTTTCGAGTGGACTAACCTAACTTCAATTCTTCTAACGAAAACGGATGGGTTACTCCATGGAGGAAGGAATTATATGGAGGAGAAGTGACGTTAAATCGGTGAAGCAAGCACTAAACTCTCCCGCATGGTGGCAGCACCGGCAGCGACCATATGGCGCTTCCCAACAATTAAGGTGTTCACATTGTGGTAGATGCAGTGATTATTTCATTTAGTATTGTGTATAAGTGTTTAAAAATGCCAGCTTGTGTTGCGTACGGTTGCACAAATAGGCCAGACAGGAAAGAACCTGGAATATCATTTCATAAGTAAGTTGAATTGTAATTATCGTTGTTGAAGTGAGCGGTAGACACCGCAAACTTTGCAGCACGTCTATAAATATTTAGTCATAGCTCTCAATGGGATGACTTTGTTCTCAAATTTTTCTTGGTGTAGTGTAGAAAATCAGCAAACTTGCTATTTTGCACATAATAGACTAGCATTATTTTTTAACGAGTGTTTAAAATGAGATTTAAAGGGGCGTGTTTTACTTCGCGATTCAGTGAATTTACTATTACGATTTCTTTCGTCACGTTGCTGATTATACTGACAATGGATGATGAAATTAACTGTTATGTGAGAAGCTGTGAGTTTTATTAATTTTTTAAATAGCTATTTCAGGCCATTGACTTAGGTTATTTTTAAAGCTTCATATAAGACTTGTTTCTGTTTGTAAATACGTCTATACCTATTTTTACCGATTTTGAAATCTTTCTCATCTATTTATGTCGAAACAGGTTCATGCAGAAATAAAAATGGGCTTCATAAATAAAGAAGTTATTGGCCTTTGAACAAAATCAATTTGGGGAATGTGTTTCTAATTTAGTCTCTTTTTTTTGTACAACATTCTCCCCCCCCCCCCCCGTATCTAAATCTAACTGAGAGATAATTTTTTTACAATTGTCCTAATAAGTAGGGCTGTGAAATTAGACAACACATCTTGATCAAGAGAATGTTCATTAAGGTGACTGAATAAACATTTTATTTCTGGTACCAGCCTACAAAATGTCTGGGTTGCTCATCCCTAGAGTGGGTCCTCTTACTTTTTTTCTGGTCTAGGACACATTTCAGACTAACCACAAGTGGTAGTAATAAAACTGAAATATCCATTCTGCATGTCAACCATGTAATCATTGTGGCTTTGACAGAATTAATTTTTGGTCCAGCCTGCATCCAAACCTAAACCCCTCAATTTGGATGTTGTATATCCCCCAAACTAAGCAAGATATCGAAAACATTTATTCCTTATTATCGAGTTTTTTCGTCGTGTTACATAAGAATCCATCATTAAATTTGACTTTTGCGAAATTTTTCTTCTGCATTTCAACTCAAGACACCTCACTTTTGAGACAGTATATCTCGAGAACTAGGTGAAATATCGAAAAATTTTACTCTTTATTTTTTATTTGTCTCGTCTTTTTAAATAAAAATTCATCATAAAATTTGACTTTGAATAATTTTTTCTTCTGAATTTCAACCAAAACCATTTCACATTTGAGACAGAATATCTCGAAAACTAAGCAGGATATCAAAAAATTTTATTCTTCATTTTTTATTTGTCTCATCGAGTTACATAATAATCCATCACCAGATTGCGGCGTCACGTTTATCCTAGAGTCCCCTTGAGGGTTTGTACATATTCCCCGTGTTTGTTGGGAAGCGGTCAAGCCCCCACCACTCCGGCCATGCCCCCCCACTCCTCCGCCGGCCTGCTTCACTCCCATGCGTGGTAAAGGTCTCTTGCGTCGTCTCCATATATTCCTTCCTCCATGGATTACTCCTCATCTAACTCCTACTTAACACAGCGAGATATGGGATTTTTATATCGTTGCATGATGTTAATGCACAATGTTCACTAAGATTTCTAATGATTCGAAACACTAAGGAAAACAAATACTATGTTATTTCCCATATTCCACTTTATCGGTATACCCATCTCCGTTATTGAACTAATAAACGGTATAAAATACAGAGACCACACACTAACAGTCAGCGCTATATACAGTTTTCTCAAAAGTAACGCGTAATCTTGTGGGATGTAATGAGTGATGTCCTCCAATCCATCATCTACACTATTACAGAAAATGATACCGGTGAATATGTGGTTTGATTTTCATTGATTGACTTGATTTTTTTGAAGGTGGGGAAGAACAAAGTAACGATGACACTATAAAATATTAATGTGCATGCAATTTTGAATTTTTCATTTATCAAATAGAGTCAACATAAAATCCGTGGAGTTTATGTTATAAGAGGATGGTAAATCGTAACTATGCAGTATATTGAAAGTAGTGAATGCAGATGTAATTAATTTCTGAGCAGGGCGTGAACCAAATAACCTATGAAATGTTACTATGCCACACCTGAATAAGCGTTGTTACAGTAATGGATGGCTTTTGTTCATGAAAAGAGAAAGGGTAAGGTAAAAAAAATGCAATCAATGCTGCTCGTTTAGTGCATGATCCTCATGGCTTTATTTTTAACACATATTGTCAAGGGATTGTTCCTTGATAACAGGAATTTTAAGTTAAAAATTAATTGACTTGACTTGAACCCTTCATTCTTTTTTTCTAGCCCAAATTATACAGTAAAAAATATATTAATTAAATTACTACTGTAGTTAGAAATTTTTACAAGGTTAACGTTTTAATGGAGGAACTAGATTAAAATTATGTTTCATTCCTAGCGAATAGCGACATTAGTATGAGAACTGTTAACCATTGTTCACTTATCAGATAGCAACGTATTGCCAAGGCACTGAAAACCACTAACAGTTTAGATAGAAATTGTCACAAAGGACGTGCAAGAATCGCATTGACAAGCCTTCTTTTGATGAGGCTAACTCACTTCAATTGGGTGGTTCGGAGGGAATCAGTGGAGAGTGATGCTATGGCACTTTAAGGGACTGATCAACTTAAGATACAGTAAACAATTATTCAAATTAATATTACCGGGTTCTGACTGCAAGTAATATACTTCACACCCCTAACATTTTATACATTACCATTAATTTCACCAAGCTAGTTACATCACTTGTTTGTTACGCCTACTCTATTTGAATAAAATTATAAAGAATTTTGTCACCTGCCTATCATTAACAAAATTCGGATGCTATTCTCTCAGTACTTTTCAGTTACAAAATTAAGAGGTTAAAAGGGGATAGTTAATTTAGATTTAATGCGATCAGTTTGTTTTGTATATAATATTTTATTTTCTGTAGATGAATAAAAAGAAGCTTGAGATAAGTTTGTCACTCTATATAACTAACAAGTAATTGCATTCCATGTATTTGTTAATATATCTTTCACATAGCTGAGTAAATGGAATTTGGGGCAGATGGCTGGAATCCAGGATCAAAAAAGTGTAATGGATACTCCGCGGTGTAACTGATACCCCCTCCCATCCTTGTAATCGATACCCCCTCCCACCTTCCTTCCCCACTAATCCCAGTTCTCCCTCCTTGTAATCGATAAACCGCGCAGGTGTTCCGGTGTGACCAGATACCCTGCCACTGACCTTGAAATCGATACCCCACTCAGGTGTTCCGGTGTACCATGACACCCCCTCTCATCTGCCTTCCCCACTAACCCCAGTTCCCCCTCCTTGAAATCGATAGCCCGCGCAGGTACAAACCTGTTATAACCGACACCCACTACGCTGACCTTGAAGTCGATACCCCGCCCAGAGAACAGTTGGCGCTATACCTGGAAAACCAGTTTATTAGTGCGGGTGGTGAACAAAAACCAGTTATTTACTTCTATAACCTATTTTTATTTTCACCGACGTTCAATTACACGAGTTTTTATTTATAGTGATTTATCCATTTTATTCTAAGTATTAATTGAACACAATACTATATCATTTCCAGTAATTAATCCGATTTACTATAGTATTACTTTTTCGTGTCTGGACACCATACACGTTTTGACCAATATTGAACAACAGAAATGACCATTTGTAAGTAATACCCCATGTTTTACTGACGTTCAATTACACCGCACGAGTTTTCATTTCTACTGATTAATCCTTTTTATTATGGTGTTAAAACGAAGATTAAAATATTTTTGTTCCAAATATTTATTAAACGCTATATCTATTACAAAAAAATCCTCAGCTAATTTAATTATTAATTCATCTAATTAAATTAAAACAGTCGTATTATATTAAATAGACATTTGGTGTCACAAAGATGTATATTAAATTATTTTTAAACTCACTTCTTTCTGGCCTTTGTCTGCATACAGTAATCAATATTCCACAACCAATTGAACTTGGCGGGTGAGCAATGAAGTCTTAGTTAGGTCTTCGGAAGGACCCAGGTTCATTTCTCGAAGATCCAGATTTTCAGAAACCTCTCTAAGGAAATGCCGTGGTGGTTCCTTTTGTAAAGGCACACTTCGTTAGCAGTAGTCAACAATATCTAATATCCCCATTAGTTAATGAAGCTGTACTATTCCTACTTTAAATTAATAAATTTATACCTGAGCCAGAGCATATAGAATCTTTTTTACGAAATGTGATAGTGAGAATTTTTTTTTTTTTTAAATCTGCATGACAGTTACTAAGACTACTACAAACATGAACTACATGAGCTACTTTTTTATGGTCTTTTCAGAGATCTACTTCGTAGCATTCGGGGAATTTTAAAATATCCTCTTTGGACAAGTTATTCATTTCTCTTACAGCACTTTTATACAACAAAAAGGACTTGCCGCAAACGGCTTTCATTTGTGCAAAAAAACCGACACTCTGTTGGATCAGCCAGAAGTGCTTGCAAGCCTTCTCAAGCCACGCCAAGCGCCCTATCCACACGTTTCAATTTGTGACAGTTTGACGAGGTTTGGCAAGCTTGTGGTCCCGGCTTAAGATGTGTACAACAGATTGGTTCTCCTGAAAGTGGAATCTCTCTATCACGGAATTGCTGATTATACAGCATTTAGTTTCGTGGTCATAGTGTGCGTAAGAGGATAGAAGGATTATAATGATGAGATACCGAGGCTGGTTGGTAACATCCTCTCATCACATTCGGCAAGATGCAGCTTCAAACCCCGTCCAACCATTCAGATTTCAGTTTGTTTTTCTCCTCAATAGTTTCTTGAAATCAGTCCAGGCAAATTTCTACTACACATCTAGTCATAATAGGCGGGCAATAGGAATAGAATGAGGACATGGCCGCTAACTCACGAAATATTGGAATGTCTATCGACAGTAGTCAGACCGCGTATTTTTTTTTATGATCCTCGACAGTGGTGTGTATGTACATGTTACCAATATTCCGTAAGTCCTATAGATACTTTCAGAGTTTGTGCTCGCGACTTTCCTATCTTGTTCTTGAGTGGTGCAGTTCATGAACTTTGGATATGTACCATTCCCCGACAATATGCACCTGTAACCACTATTTCAGAAGTATGGATTCTTCCATTTTTCAACCAACTGTGCTCTGTACCGCCTTTTGTCGCATGTGTTGGAATACGAACTGCCCACATCGCGTCTTCGCTATGTACCCTTTGGGAGTTGTACTCAAGATCCGTTTAGACCTCGGAACAGAGTCGTACACTGGCACTGCTGAAAATTTCATAAATGATCTAACATCATATTAGGTGTTTTCCTCCTTAAATCCCTGTATTGCGACCGTAGGGATTTTGAAATCAGTGTAAAGTCGGATAATTTTTAAGCGTTCAGCCGAAGAGTGAAGAACAAGTGATCTATCTACAAAAACGAAAGCCTTTAAGGGCTTCTCTGCCCATGTCGAAATGCTATACTATAGACTTGTTAGCCACGACATAGACAGAGCGCGTGGCAATTCGAAACACTGTTACTTTTGAATGTGAATAACTATTCGAGGACTCCTGGCCAAAAATACAAGAAAAAATTGCCTCAAATGGTTACGAATAAACAAATCATCCCTTCCTACAGATAAAAATTACCATTAAACGTGTTTTTCGTTCTCGAAATGTTCGCAGCTACTATAGGCGATAACGGCTATTTGTGTCTTTAGTAGTACTAGAACAGATACTAATGAACAAGCCGGATTGGGAATCGAACCCCCCACCTCCACATTACAGTCCCAATCAATAAAAATTCACCTACCAGACTCGATATTTAGATTGGCATATAAAAAATTACTCTGAAAGGAGGACGTAAGTAGTGCACTGGAATAATCGCAGCACTCACCTCGAGTAATTTTTGGGATACGAAAAAAAATCTGACTGTAAAATCGTGCTGCATATCCCCACGAAAGATATATCCGAACGTTACTGGTCACCCACCAGGCTCGGAATTAAATGATGGTCTTAGTTTTTGACAGCCGATACATGTTTCCAATGTTAATAACATCTTCACTGTCTTAACGTTATATAGTTAACGTTCAGACTGTTAGAAATTGTGTAAAATCTTTCTTAGTGGTCTAAGGAGATACTACAGCACAAATGTAAATCCTTGTCTCCTTAATTTTGTAGACTGGTTTGTGGAAGAGATATTACTCTAACTTCCCATATTCAGAACTGATTTAGCTGATCTTCTGATTATTCAGTCGTCTCCATGCATTCAATATAATCTACATCTCCAAAAACTGTTTATTCATTACCTTGCTTTTAAAAATTCAACTACCATGCTCGATATTCAGGACAGCATACAAGAAATAACTCTGAAAAGAAGACGCATAGAATGCATTGAAGAGAGCACCCTAATGACAGCCCTGAACACTAAAAATTCACCAACCAGTCTCGACATTTAAACCAGCATACAAAAATTAACCCTGAAACGTGGACGAATGTAATATACTCGAATCATTCCTGCACTAGCGTCGAGTGATTTATGGAAACGATAGAAAACCTGACTGTAAGACTGTGTTGGATATCGAACCCCGATGACTGGATTTCCTTGACCAACCGTTTTTAGCCTTTCGGGATCTCGCGTTTTCTCCTATAATAATTTTAACAATAATCTGTTCTTCAAGACTAATATGCACTTCTAATTTAGTGTTAAGCAAATAGTGCTTCCTGTTAGTTGATGCACCAAATTCTTGCATTTTGTTTAATTCATAATTCATTAAAATCGAAATACATTAATTTTAATGCGATTTTTCCCGTTTAGTCTATGCCCAGTGAGTCGGCTACTGATAATACACACTGTCTTCTATTTTCTAAACAGCCACTCACTCTTAGCGTGCACAAGTAAAACTGAAGTAGTTTAAGTTTGTGG
The DNA here is from genome assembly GCA_031002005.1 of Vandiemenella viatica. Lineage (NCBI taxonomy): Eukaryota > Metazoa > Arthropoda > Insecta > Orthoptera > Morabidae > Vandiemenella > Vandiemenella viatica. Next base: position 134,543,749 of record CM061919.1, read on the forward strand.
TTGAAACCTTACCAAAGGAGATATACTTTGACATGTATTGGAGATAGGGTGGCTAGTTCCTTCTTTCCTTATTTTACTTAAGGGCACCTGCGGTTTAATGTATAAAAACTAACCACGAATACCTCACAGCAAGCTATATCTGGTTACAGGCATATGAATATCCATTACATGAGACGCTTTTATAGTAACTGAAAGTAAATGCCATATGAGTTAAGAATTATCGAGTAATAAAATGTAGACATTGAAATGAAATTCCCAATACACAACTAGTCATACAAATTCGTCAGAAAGTTTGACGTTGTTATCATTATTTTTAATCCCATTCATATTTAAATAACTTTACTATGATAGTGTTATTAACTACGAACATTCTCACAAACTCTGTCTCCTGGCAGCCAAGCATAAAGCACTGAGCAAAGGAAAAACCAAAGTAACCCAGAGCACGGACGCATTATAACGTTCTTCATTAATTTATGGGGACATTAGATATTGTTGACTACTGCTAACGAAGTGTGCCTCTACAAAAGGAATCACCACGGCATTTTCTGAGAGGGGTTTCTGAAAATCTGAATCGTCGAGAAATGAACCTGGGTCCTTACGAAGACCTAACTAAGACTTTATTGCTCACCCACCAAGTTCAAATGGTTGTGGAATATTGATTAATGTACGCAGACAAAGGCCAGAAAGAAGTGAGTTTAAAAATAATTTAATATACATTTTTGGCCGGGAGTCCTCGAATAGTTATTCACATTCAAAAACAGAGTTTCGACTTTCCACGCGCTCTGTGTATGTCGTGGCTAACAAGTCTATTGTATAGCGTTTAGAAATGGCCAGAGAAGCCCTTAAAGGCTTTCGTTTTGTAGATAGGTCACTTGTTCTTCACTCTTTAGCTGAACGCTTAAAAATTATCTGACTTTAAACTGATTTCAAAATCCCTACGGTCGCAATACAGGGATTACAGAATATTGGTAACATGTACATACACACCACTGTCGAAGATCATAAAAAAATACGCGGTCTGACTAATGTCGACAGACATTCCAATATTTCATGAGTTTTGGCCATGTCCTCATTTTATTCCTATTACTCGCCTATTTTGACTAGGTGTGTAGTGGAAATTTGCCAGGACTGATTTCAAGAAACTATTGAGGAGAAAAAACAAACTGAAATCTGAATGGTTGGACGGGGATTTGAAGCTGTATCTTGCCGAATGTGATGCCAGGATGTTACCAACCAGCCTCGGTATCCTATCATAATCCTTCTATCCTCTTACGCACACTATGACCACGAAACTAAATGCTGCATAATCAGCAATTCCGTGATAGAGGATTCCACTTTCAGGAGAACCAATCTGTTGTACACATCTTAAGCCGGGACCACAAGCTTGCCAAACCTCGTCAAACTGTTACAAATTGAAACGTGTCGATAGGGCGCTCGACTTGGCTTGAGAAGGCTTGCAGGTATTTCTGGCTGATCCAACCGAGTGTCGGTTTTTTGGTACAAATGAAAGCCGTTTGCGGCAAGTGCTTGCGAAGCGGTTACACATTTGTGCGGTATTGTTTGCACCCTGACTGCGGACAAAACCTGCGTTTCTTTTTGTTGTATAAAGGTGCTGTAAGAGAAATGAATAACTTGTCCAAAGAGGATATTTTAAAATTCCCCGAATGCTACGAAGTAGATCTCTGAAAAGACCATAAAAAAGTAGCTCATGTAGTTCATGTTTGTAGTAGTCTTAGTAAAACTTTAATGCAGATTTTTTTTAAAAAAATTCTTACTATCCCATTTCGTAAACAAGATTCTATATGCTCTGGCTCAGGTATAAATTTGTTAATTTAAAGTAGGAATTACAGCTTCATTAACTTATGGGGACATTGTTGACTACTGCTAACGAAGTGTGCCTTTACAAAAGGAACCACCACGGCATTTCCTTAGAGTGGTTTCTGAAAATATGAATCTTCGAGAAATGAACCTGGGTCCTTCCGAAGACCTAACTAAGACTTCATTGCTCACCCACCTAGTTCAAATGGTTGTGGAATATTGATTAATGTATGCAGACAAAGGCCAGAAAGAAGTGAGTTTAAAAATAATTTAATATAAATCTTTGCGACACCAAATGTCTATTTAATTGTAATACGACTGTTTTAATTTAATTAGATGAATTAATAATGAAATTAGGTGAGGATTTTATTTTGTAATAGATATAGCGTTTAATAAATATTTGGAACAAAAATATTTTAATCTTCGTTTTAACACCATAATAAAAGGGATTAATCAGCAGAAATGAAAACTCGTGCGGTATAATTGAACGTTAGGGGTACCACTTACAAATGATCATCTCTGTTGTTCAACATTGGTCAATACGTTTACTGTGTCCAGACAAGCAAAAGTAATACTATAGTAAATCGGATTAATTACTGGAAATGATATAGTATTGTGTTTAATTAATATTTAGAATAAAATGGATCAAATACAATAAATAAAAACTCGTGGGGTGTAATTGAACGTTGGTGAAAAAAAATAGGATATTGAAGTAAATAACTGGTTTTTGCTCACCACCCGCACTAATAAACTGGTTTTCCAGGTATAGCGCCAACTGTTCTCTGGGCGGGGTATCGACTTCAAGGTCAGCGTAGTGGTTGTCGGTTACAACTGGTTTGTACCTGCGCGGGGTATCGATTTCAAGGAGGGGGAACTGGAGTTAGTGGGGAAGGCAGATGAGAGGGGGTGTCATGGTACACCGGAACTCCTGAGTGGGGTATCGATTTCAAGGTCAGTGGCAGGGTATCTGGTCACACCGGAACACCTGCGCGGGTTCGATTACAAGGAGGGGAACTGGGATTTGGGGTAGGGAGGTGGGAGGGGGGTATCGATTACAAGGATGGAAGAGGTATCAGTTAGACCACGGGATATCGTTTACACTTTTTTGGTCCAGGGTTCCAGCCGTCAGCCCCCTATTAGCTATAGTTGTAAATGCTAATGTCCACTGTGCTCTTGAATCTTTTAATCTGCTTGTTATAGATCCTGATGAAGCAAGATGGAAACGATTGCACCATGCACCCTCTTCTAGCGACCCATATGACGCAAAAAAACGACGTCTCCGCCGGAGAAATACCTAAGACTGACTGTTAATTAGGAAGTGCTGAATATCTTAGTTCAGTACATCGCTGATTTTATTCTTCCTTTCTTTTGTGTTTGTCAATAATGTTTTATGTGTTTTTCATTTAATTTTAAATATTCCCAGGATAAATAGTAGCCTGATACATCAGTAACACTTCATTGAAAGTCCCATCAAAATCTGTTCACATACTAAAAATATTACATATTTTATATTTGTTAATAGCTGAAAAAGATGAAAATGTGTTGTATTCTTGAATATAATCCATGAATATTCTAGAACATTTCGATACAATCAATAAGAAAATTCCCTCGATCGACAATTTTAATCACTATATCTCCCTCTCTCCTACAACTACTGGCATGCGACAACCATAGTTTACTATGGGAGACTCCAAGCTACACATAAACTACAGTGGTCTGGGCTAGGTAGTTGTGGCTACAAAGTAAAATACATGATAGTTGAAATAAAAATGCTCGAGGTTGACCACTTTCAACACCACATCCCCCAGACCACCACAGCTAC
>CM061919.1:134548388-134580324 GCA_031002005.1 Vandiemenella viatica
TTCGAACAACAGACCTTTCATTTTACAATGAGACACCTTACCCATTGAGCCACTACACCGCTTATAGATAAAATTAATGTAGCATTCACTACGATGTTCCTTTAAAAAATTTTCGGCCTCTACGATCGATGCGATGCTATCGGCAAAAGATGGGAATATCACATAACACACGATAAACTAATCTTAGCCTGACTCCGGGAGCGTAGGTGACAGCGGACTATCCTTGCATTGGAGGTGTTGGTCGTTAGAGTCCTGCCTCAGACATGGTTGGTTTTATTTAAGTGTTGGTCTCTTCTCATTTATGCTATGCAATATTTAGAATACAATTAGTGCTACAGCTGACACAGAAAAAGAAAAAAAAAAATACGAAATCTGAAACCTTGAATATCTTTTTATCATTATAATTCTTGTCAGATCATCCTTGTGTTTAAAAGTAACGCTAATTATTTTTAATGCCAATATTAACTTTTTATTGCCCATACCATTAAGCCATGCCATTTTGATTAGGATTTTATACCCCATCCATTTATGACTTACTTCTTTAGTGACACTTGTATGTTCCGTCATACATGTCACATTTGATATGAAAATGTTTATACAAGTAATGTATTCACATAGACCTGTTTGGAACGTAGCAGCTTCGGTTTACTTACTTTTCTCTCTGGCCTTTCCGCTTGAGTCGACGCCACGTAATTTAGACGTTGGCGCCGCCGTAAGCAGTACCTTTCCCCCACAGTGATAAAGAAGCCATCGGGGCGGACCGCAAATGCGGCTAGCCACTACCGCGAACGATTCCCTCCGCACCGGTAAATAGTTTCTCGCAGGAGGGCAGTAAAAACAACCGCACCGAACTTGTTACTCCGGGCTGGCGAGGCGGGGCCGTATACAGTTGTTAGGCACACGGCAGCTGGCTGCGCTGTTTTTTGGCAGACGGAGCGAAGTTTCCTTCCGCACAGTGGCTGTCCCATCCACAACATGGCTGCCGCGTTCCCACCCCCGGACTTGGGAAAATAGGAGGGCGCCCTCGTTAGTAAAGGGACATCGATTGGCCGCGGGGGGTGGAACAAATCGGCAGTCAACATGCGGCTTCTGTGGCCAACCAGACCTAAGGCCACAGAAAGTGTCTGATGAAAGAAGGGCGGAGGGTGGCAACTTCACAGTCTGTGTACACGAAGAAAGCAGAACAGCGTTTTAATTAAACTTAAATTTAACTGTTTCCTTTCCCATGCATCATATACATTATTTCTAAACTTTTATATATATAAGTGAGGAATCATTTTAGATATTAAGTTCTCCGCGTTGGTATCAACGAGAACTTTTCAAAATTCAACCAATAAAAGGTAAAATTTGGGAGCGTCCATAAACTACGTGGCTTGGTCTAGGAGGACATGGATAAAAAGCTAGGCCGGGCTACGTGGGGGGAGGGGGAGGTTTGGAGCCAAGTCTCATAGCTTCAAATAACTACATGTATGGATAAAGAATATAGCGGAAACATCTTGGTCAATTGAAAAGAAATAAACAAAAGCAACTGTTAGGTAATATGCAAAGTTAAATGGAATACATACCTTTGTAGAGGTTGGCTGCAACTTAAAACATATTGAACCATTACAGAAACATGAATAAGTGTCTTAAGTTCTTAGTTGCTATAAAAGAGACTTCTCTGGACAGAGTGAAAACATCTCTGGCCACTGTTACCCTTCCAACGAAGGCCGGGCCAGTGTTGCCAATTTAGCGACTTTGCCGCTAGATGTGATGACTTTTGCTTAAGTCTTAGCTACAAAAAAAAAAAACGTTTTGACGACAAAAATGGTTTAGCGACTTATGTGGCGACTTTTGGAGTAGAAGTGAAAACAGTTCCAGAGCCAATAATGGATACATTTTTTGTCAACTCGACACAGAATTATACAGTGCCAAAAGATATATATGGAAACTTTATTTAATTATAGTTCAATTCGTATTTGCTCTAGCTTTAGCTATTTCAAAAAAATCAAAACATCCAATTTTCTTTTTAATCTAAGTTTTATATTTATTTGTTAAAAAACTCTAGCTTTAATTGAATGTTAAACTTTTTTGAGTGATTTCGGAAATCTTCTAGTTTATGATTTAGCTAAAAAAGTCAACTTTTTTAAAATAAAATTTGAATGTAAAAATCTTCATGTTGAATTTGAAAAAAAAAAAAAAAACTATGCGCGACTTGCGCGCCAAAATTAAGGTACACAAACAGAATACATGTATACAAGGTATACTAATCTAATCTCAGCCAAGGTTACTAGGATTCTAGTAACCTTGATCTCAGCACCTGCTTAGCATTTAGGGCATTTAGTAAACCTGAACACGACCATTGGCTCTATAGTAACAATTCAGAATTCACTGACTATTGAAAAACGTACCGTATTATCGTCTATAACTCGTCGATCTATACTTGAAATTTTCGATTTTTTAACTTAATTTTTTTTTCGAGTTGACAAAAAACATACGTAAAATTAAGTAGTAATGAAATTTATTTCTGTCCAACTACATCTTAGTTCTCGAAGTGTTAACTTGTAATTGAAATATTTCTACCAGTAGTAACAAAAAAGTAATGTGGTCAGGGAATCCCCGAACTTTTTGTACACTGAACAATCGGCTACTGGTGGAATTAATTTTAGCGACTTTCTAGCGACTTTTGATCTTGAGTCTAGCGACTCGAATTTCTAGGAGTTGGTAACACTGGGCCTGGCGCGTCTAGTTGTAGCGTAACGGACGAAATGACAAGTTGGCCTTATGACCAAACTGACATTTTAAATACCATTCATGACCGAATTCAATTTCCAAATTAGTATCCATTTCTGAAAGGAAAACCTGAGCGGACTAAGAGTATCTCTTCCCTTAGATAACTTAGCTGTATTTGTTTAAAAAGTCAAGAGCAATTTCTTTGTATTGAAAGACTGAATAATTTTCAAGAACTTCCAGTCAACAAATTTTGTGAATATTCTCGAAAACATCATGGCGCGCGATATTTCATGCAATATGTATGACAGAGCATCAAATCATTTAAATAAAAAATCGTTCTCTCTTTGTATAAGTAAATCGTTTTGAATAATTTTGACATTTCCTACAAAATTTCAACATGTTAATTGCTTTTATTAATATTTCGTATTTCATTAGATGACCTTCATTTTTCTGTGTATTGTAAGACGAGGCATTGCTTTTTATTTGATTTGATGCTGTCCGTATTCACACTAGAGATATATGTGCCTCCACCTGTATGTCATTTGAGCGCCCAATAAATGTAAGCGAATGACATTTCTTTGATGAAACAAAAGGTATTACAAAGGTTTCACCCTATTTCTTAGGGACTTTAATTATAATTTCATATCCGTAGGAGAGGTTATTTTTAATTATGCAAGATATCATGGTAATCGATCCTGAAACCACTTTCCGCTACACCATCTTATATTTATTTTTGTTTGCTGATCAAAGTTACTTGAAAATGTAAAAGTTTCTGCTAACTCTTACTGGAATAAATTATATTTCCTTTAATTTAAATTCGTATCAACACTTTACTGGAATAAACGCTATTTGGCATAAGTAGTACAGCTGTCGTGTTGAAAACATTTAAATGATGTTAATTTCAGGACTAGAACAAATATTATTACAGTGCCGTCATCTGTAAAGATCTAGCTCCACCATACATAATAATTAACAGATAAACATTTGAACGCTAAAATTTGAAATTACTAGTTACAAAATATATGAAAATTTGTATCCCCTTATCTGCCTGCTTGCTTCAGATTTCTTTCATAACATTTCCATGATATATCGTATTTTCCGGTTTTTCTTCAATTTCTCCTAATTAGCAACTTATGCTACTTTAGAAGGCCGTTAATCCGGAATGTTATGTCCCATATATTTTCTTTAGTATCTCGATCAAATGCCACAATTTTACTATAATATGTCTCGAATTGGATTAACAGATGCTAACAATAGTAATCAATTTGTAACGACTGAAAATAGCAATGGTACTCGTTGATTTTGTTGGTTAAAACCAGATATTGTTTTCATAAGAATTTAGGAAAGAGATTTTAAGTTTTTCTGTAAATTTTTCAATCAGGATACTATTTCCGAAACCCTGTATAGCTACATATGTTAAATTATTGCTTACTAACAGCTAAATATGGAAATTATTTTATGAATCATAGAATTATCCTGAAACTTTGCGTTTATAAGTTTCTTTTAATTATTTACTTGGATAAACTTTGTATTTGTATTTCTGCCTAAAGTCTTGATTTTATTGGTTTGTCTATTGACAGAAACATCATAATTTTCCCCGTAAGTTCTTACATGCAAACTAGGCGAAAATTTCATCTGCTTTTTTATGATACTAGGAGAAACCACTTGCGTTGTTTCTAAATTCTTGTATTAACGTCACTTTAAAACTGAACGCAACATGAACAATACCACAGTCTAACACGTCATATACTAAGAAAGTAATTGTGCGGGTGGAAAAATCTGCTAACGCTTGAGATAATAATTGAGAAGTTCCGTTGCTAAGATCTGATGGGATGACGTACTCGTTGAATATCTTGCAAAATTTACCAAAACCCAGTTTTAATTTAATTAGTTTTTAGGCTTTTTGCTTCGTCTGTTCCTTCCAATAGGAAAGCACTATAAGCTGAAGTTTACTACAGAAAATCACCGCACTTTACAAATATTTATTTACTGCTAAAAAAATATCTTCACTCCCCTCAAAATGGAAACCACTGAAAATGCATATATATTCCTTTCATTTTTTGTCTTAAATACTCGCTATACGTTGACTTGAGCATTCCAATATTGATAATTGTCTATGGTTTCGTAGACGATGAAGTTCGCAGTTTGATGTTTTTTTTTTCCGCCCTCAAATCAATGTACATCCAAATTTCTCGATGTCACATCTAAATAAAACATATTATGGTACTCTTGGGATAATTGCTTGTACGTTTTATAAACTAATACCTGAGTGACCGATCTTCGCTCAGCATCTTCCGATTTCTGTTCAGTATGCAAGATTTCATCAAACCTTTAGAGCAGTTTGTGATAAATTAATTTTATCCATTTACAAGAGTTGGTCGTATAATAGTATTAGATTGGACAGATTAAATATAGTACCTCGGTGACCGATCTTCGCTCGGCATCTTACGATTTCTGTTCAATATACAAGATTTCGAGTAAAGTTTGATTTAAGTAAAAGGCTTGAACGTTTCCTTGGCATTTTGAGGTGTACAGTTAACCAAAGAGAAGCTTAACTAACATCAGTAGGCTTTCTGGTACCTAAACCTTCTACGTAACGAGGTTAGAGCCGTTTCCAAGAAACCAAATACAAAAATTGCTCCTTTTTTAAAAAATCGTTTTACAAACTTGAAAAGCAAAACATTATTTACATATGAAATTTTATCCAAATCGCTAGAGCCATTTGCGAGACCGTCTCATAAATTTCTTTCAAAGAAAAATGCTATTATTATGTTAAATACAAATCTTAATGCTAGTTGGCGACTAATTAATGGTGCAAAATTAGTGATAATTCAGAGGATTCTACGATAACCGCGGCGCCGCAGTTTGATGATCGATTCTTATGTAACTCGGCGAGACAAATTGAAAGTATAAAATAATTATATATATATATATATATATATATATATATATATATATATATATATATATATATCGCTTAGTTCTCGAGATGATATATCTCGAAAGTGAGGAGGTTAGGGTGAGGTCCGGCCTGGACCAGTAAAAAAATTCCTCCAAAACCACTATGTCTATACGGTCGGAAATGCAGTATTGATGTTTTATTTTCTTCCTAGTGGTTTTTGTTAGATCGAAATACGGCCTGGACCAGAAGAAACGTCACCAAAAGCACAAGGAATTATACCTATAACTGATTTTTGACATGCTATATCTCGAAAACCAAGCGAGATATCAAAAACATTTATTCATTATTTTCGATATGTTTCGTCGAGTTCTATAAGAAGTCATCATCAGATTGCGACGCCGCGATAATGATAGAACCGCCGTAATTCAATTACTTGTTATACGAGAACATAATAAGTGCGAAATTCATTTACACCGATAAAACTATGATCATACCTCTCAGTAACCTCACATCTTCTGATCAACCGTGCCTTTCAAAATGATAATAAAACAGTTCCCATAAGAATTAACCTCTGTTGTAAACATTAAAAAAAGGTCAGACGCTTCAAAAGGCAAGATTCGATTTGTCAGAACCTGTTTTTTTCGTATGTACACCAGTACGCGGCTTTTTCAGGAGTTTATAGATTCATTAATATTTAATTTTGTGTTAAAGACACGTGTGATCTAAAAGCCAACGATAATCACATTATAACTGCTAATATTATTTTCAATGAAGTTTTGTAAAGTAAAGAAGATTTAAAAAAGGAAATCAGACAAAGCCAATAATGATATTTATTACTACTTTTCAAAATAAAATACCTTTCATTAATAAATACATGCGTTTACTTATTTCTATATTATTATATTACCATTCGGTGGCTGACCACGATACTATTCGCACGGGTCAGCTAGTGTACAAAAATTATTCGTTTAAAGTATAAGAGTTCTTTGCTGTAATCTCAGAGAACTTAAGCTTACTGTTCCCTGATGCGTCTACGAGATGGCGTTATTGCTAATTTTTTGTTGTTGTAAAATCCGTTTTTGCAGGGAAGATACCTATTTAGGTAAACTTAAAAAACAAAACGTTATCTAAATATGATATTTCATCCAAATCGTCATAGCCGTTTCCGAGATCCAAAATACATATACAAGAATTGCTCGTTTAAAGATATAAGATACGAACTTAACAATAAATGGATACTAATCTTGGAACAATTTTATCTTAAACTTCTCAGCTTTCTGACTTAACATTTAACAAAGCATACAGTATTTTATTGCCTGTTCAATGGGCTGTGCATTATTCAAACCGAATTAAAAACAGACTTTTAAAAACAGCAAATTTCTTTTTTGTAGATTATTAACAGTGCTCCGAAATATCTTTTCCAAAACTTTCCCCAACGCACGAAGTTTCCGTATTATATTAATAGATATAAACTAAAATACCTGTAACGTTCCCCATACTCTCCCCCTTGTGATCCATACCTAACAGTCTTAAACTAAATTTTTGTAGACATTGACTGCAGAATATGTCCACTATGGAAATTATATGAAGGTGAGCGCTTTAATGTGGGATAACGTCAAATGAAGGAATCTTTACCGAGTGAGATACGTGAAGCTCAGAACACGATACAGTATTTAATGCCTTTTTGGCGAAATTAGTTAACATGTTCAGTGCTGAGGACGTCTTCGGCCGTCCGCCAGGGAGCATCCCAGTGACGGTGGACGGCTTGAGACGTCCTTTCCCTATGGGATTGTATAAAAGGTTAGTGATTCCAGTACCTGGACTACGAGCTCGCTCTTTCTCTCAGCCATTCATAAAACTCTTGGCTTTGACCGAGTGAAGACCGTTTTCAAATCGGAAAACTGGTGTTTTTTTTAATAATTTTCAAACTTGGTGTTTTTTCAAGTGCAAAATATTATTCTATTGATTTATTTCTCCCATATACTTGATAATTAGAAGAATTTTAAGTCTTATTTAAATTATTTACTTTGTAATTTGGCATTTGCTGTAAAATTCGGAATAATTTTTTTTTTCTCAAATCTTTTTCTCAATTTTCTTAAATTATTACGTTTCGCAATTCCATGCTAGATTAACTTCCTTTTTCTAATAATAAATGTTTAAAATATATTTGCTGACAACAAGTTTTTTGTTATTTTTAATTAAATAATTTTTTTTTCTATACATTGAGTTGAAATATTTGTAAGCTCTTACCTCTAGTAAATTACGTACAACTTTCATTCTTTTTTAAATTAAATTTATTTGAAGGTTTATTTCACAATTTGTTCAAAAATTGTTTTCTTACAGCAATTTAAAAAACAAATATAATTTACTATATTACGATATTACCGATTTATTTTTTCTCTTATCTATATTACGCGTATATTTAATATTTAATTAGTCTAATTGTATTTTTTCAATTAAAAGTAAAATAAACAGCATAAAAGGACAGAAAATTAAAATCATCTGCCGTCTGAGGTAAGATGGTTAATAGCGTGACGGCGGACGTCTAGAGACGTCCGCGTTATGCGGGTTTGTATTCAGAGTTAGTCACTGACAGGACTCTTCATATTGCCGGTAGCGTTCAATATGATAACTATTTTATCTTTAATACGGAGCCTTGTCTAATGAACATATTTCAGCGACTTTTAGAATAGTAGCACAAAAATTATAAACACCAAAATAAATCGTGGAATTGCTAATTAGGTTTACATGAATGGACCATTTGGCAGCATTAATTTAACTGTGACAGTTTGTGTTTATCTGATATTGCCAAGCGCGCCCAAAGGTATACAATGATATACTGTATTTATGCCAATGAGTTTAGCAGTCACCGATAGAAATCATTAGGCCATAGGCTATAGGCGGATTAGATGCTACCATCTAGTTTAAATGAATTTTGTAATGTCTCAGAGGTAGATTTAGGAGTTTTCACATGAAAGTGATTCCTTATATAATCCTGACACAAGCGGTTTTTTTGTTTGTTTTTTGTTTTCCTTCTGGATTAATGTAATTAGAGACAGAAAAGGACTGAGGACTAGGAACGGGAAGGAATTCTTCCATGGCCTTTGTAAGGCACCATCGTGGCATTCGTATCGAGCAATTTGGGGAAACCATGGAATACCGAAATCTATATGGTCGGACGAAGATTCGAACCCGCGTCCTCCCGACTGCGAGGCCAGAGCGACACCGCTCAACGACCACGCTTGATATGTGCTGTAAACAGGGAAGTAGCCAATGAGTACTTTTGTGTAATCGTGTTTTCCCGGCGGATCAGATGTTTGAAGATCTCTCGGGCGTGCAGCCGGGTAATTTGGTCGTGGATGTACGACCTGGACTGCACGCCGACCACTGGACGCTACCTGAAGATGATGACACGTTAAACCATCGAAAATTCGTACATATACGACCAATTGACCCGGCTGCACGCCCGAGAGATCTTCAAACAATGAGTACTTTGTCAGCTGCGCTTTTATACCGATGGCATTTACTCCTATGGGGTTTTATGTAGATATGTAGCTGATGGCTTATTTTTCTGTTTGTTAGCATTATAGTATCGTAATACTCGACATGGAGGCAAAAATTTAAGTTGTCATTCATTCGCATTAGATGGCGTAGCGGAAATAATGAATCTGGGTGTTATCTATTTGTTTTGACGGTGCGAACGAAATTAAGTAATGAAGAAATATGATGTATTATTGTTGGAACTAGTATCCAAAATATTACAATGTAGTCGTGATATACCTAGCAATAGTAATTTCTATGTTATGATTGATAGAAGTTACGCGATTCAGTAAAACATTTCCCCAGTGATGTCACTTACTTTCCAGCGGTAATTTCAGTACAAACTTCTTGGAAATCAAATTCTGTTGGTTTGCAGCACAATCTCTTGTCAGTTGATCTTTCCGACAAGAAGTGGATTTTTTATTGTTATCAGAAATAATGAAGTTGACCAGTGTCATTTCAGTCATAAAAGCTATGGTACAGTCTACACTGGTAAAAGTAAAAACAGTTTGATTGGTAGCAGGAATTAAGGTAAAAGTCAACAATGTGGATCTAAATCTCATCAAATACTTTTAAGAGTTGTTATAATGATTTCTAAGATAAATGCAATCCATCTGTAGAAAATACCATTTGAAAATTTCACTAAAAACTCAACAAATATATATATCAAAACATTGTGTGACATTGCTATTCGTGAAATCGCTAAGGACTGTTCGGCGCCCAAATGCCCAGCGTTTTGATTCACCGCGTAATGAGCCTCTAGTCGTGGTTAATTATTATTAACCTAACTAGGTAATCCTACCGGTTATAAGGGACCTACTTTCAACGTGGAATCCACAGAAGCGTCCTGGTACAGTTCACATTACACAGCATGCTGTGCCAGATGTTAAGGTAGGGTTAAGGGCTTTTGAAAATCCTGGTCGAGACCGGTATTCGAATCTGGGACCTTTCAATCTTCAACTACAAGCCTTAACCACTATGCGACGAGACCATTCTTCAGTAGAAAGAAGTCATTACATGTTATAATAGTTTTACAAACTGAGCGAATTAACTTTGCTGTAGTCATTTTCCAACGATATAAACGGTGATCCAACTTCCCCTTAAGAGATGGAAATATAATTTTCCCTTCATTACCTTCCTGTCAACTAATTAAATATATATAAAATAAAGAAAATGGTTAATTTATTTCATTAAGTTGAGATTGTTTTGTATTTGTATGGTATTTCGTACCTATATTTTGTGAAACTGTTATGAACTGGTGTGTCAAACTTTAAAAATGAACTAAATTGATTTAGACACCTGGCATTTTAGCTAAAGGAAATTAATATACTTCATTATGTTATGTCATGTAGCACATTTAGTCATCTTTTGGACTATTTAAATTGTTTATAATGTTTGGACCAATGTCAGAAGCTTCTAAATTCTTTATACAGGGCGATTCATTTATGACGCGTCCGCGTGCACGGCAAAAATCGCCCGAGCCAGCGCCCCCTCGCTTGCCGGTTAAACACAAGGCGCGTCGCCCGTGCTCAAGAACGCCTCATGCTTGGCTGATTTCTTACCATATAGCACGTACAGGAAATGTTGGCCATCTTGACATCTTCTAAGGATGTTTTGGCTAACTCTCTGCAGTGTTTGTGAAGAAATATTATTAATTTTAGCCCTTATCGAACAACTGCGGGGCAAAAAAAAAAAAAAAAAACAGATTATACTGCACGAATGAGGTTTGCAAACTGGTTTATGCAAAGTGTGCACGATGGCGAGCTGGATTCGCAATACATTTTTCACCGATGAGGCATATTTTTATTTACGTGGACGCGTAAAAAGTCAAAACAGTCAGTACTGGAGTACAGAAAATCCACATCTTATCCACTAACAGCCGCGACACGATGTGATAGTTGGAAATTGGTGTGCAATTAGTGCGAGGCGAATTATTGGGCCAGTGTTTTTTTACTGAAACAATTACATCTTCTTGGTAAGTGGACAATATTTTAAATGCCTTTTTTGAACAGCTGACAATAGATGAAAGAAATTACGGCCATTTTCAACAAGACAGTGCAACTACCCATACAGTCGAAAATTCTATGCGTGCTTTAAAGCGTGTTTACAATGAGAATCAAATTATCAGTCGTCGATTGTGGCCTTCATGTTCTCCAGACATGACACCTTGTGATTTCTTTTTGTGGGATTACCTAAAAGAACGTGTTTATGATTCGAATCCCCATACGTAAGAGGAACTAAGGGAAAACATAAAAACTAAAATTAATAATATTTCTTCACAAACACTGCAGAGAGTTAGTCAAGACGTCCTTAGAAGATGTCAAGCGTGTATTGAAGCCTATAGCCAACATTTGCAGCACGTGCTATAAGGTAAGAAATCAGGGCAAGCATGAGGCGTTCTTGAGCACGGGCGACGCGCCTTGTGATTGAGCGGCAAGCGAGGGGGCGCTGGCCAGGGCGATTTTTGCCATGCACGCGGACGCGTCATAAATGAAACGCCCTGTAGTTTCATTTAAGAATATTTATTTCAAAAATGGATTTACATAGTAGAAAGCATTTATGGAGATGAACATCATTTGCTGTTCTGGGCCGAAAGGATTTATCTTGTTTGACGGCAAGTGCATGCAGCAGCACGTAAGAAACGATCCTGAGATCATCTTGTTTACTAAAGCTATCCGTACAATCTCTGTACAATACATTAAGAAAAGGTTAGTCATGTTATTTTGCCCTTAATGACCTAGTATTATGTATTTATTTTCGTAAAGATAAAAATTGTTATTTAGGCTTGCGATAAAATAAGACTCTATGACCTATACTTCACCAATAGTAATAAATAAATAATCTTTGTTAATTAGTAACAAATTAGCGAAACATACAGTAACAATTTAGCCCCAAACAATTAATTGAAAACGTAAGTGTGACACTTTAGAATAGAATGACTATACGGAGTAAATTTTTCGTGCATTTAGTGTTGCCATAGGTTGACGAAAAAACGAAGAAATTATAGTCGTAATCCGGGAAAAGTCGGTTGCTTTATTTACGTCTCTCTCGATATTGGATGTCTGCTCAGGTAAAACAAACTTACTTCAAAGAACATTTTTCCTAGAAAATAATTTCCTCCCACTTCAAGTTGTTTGCACATTTCATGCTCCTCTCGTCATGTTTTAGACTTTGTATTTACTAAACGAATAAAATTCTACGAGCTACACATAAAGGCGTCCAGTCGGTTTTGGCGGATTTTTGTGCTCTCTAAAGTATGGTTACACAGTTTGCAAGATACCTCTAATAAATTAGAGTTCAAATCATACTAATAAGGGTAGTCTTTTGCTTTACTTAGTTAGAAACCAATGCATTCCGACCTTGCAGTTCTACGTATTTTACGTTAAAATTTTCTATCGCTTACGTACTCCTCCCTCTGTAAAGTCTGGGCATAGCTACGGTTAGCTTTATTTGTATATTTCCTCTCTCACACGCTGCGTGTTTAAGACGGTCTTCAACAGTGTTTTTACAGTGGCTGAGGTCGTTAGGTCACTGTGGCAGTGTCTAGGACTTGGAAAAATTACTCGACGCCCGGGAAAAAAAAGGTCATTTTGTATTTCCAGTGAATAATCAGGTGAGGAGAGAGTCTGTTGGTTACACTTTCTAATCACCAGAATGGCACCGAGCTCCTGTATAAAATCCCAAACCTTTGTAATTGGTGGGGGTTATGGGCAATATGGGCAAAGAACTGGAAGGAGTTTGGCCATGTTCTTTTCAAGGAAACATCCCATTATTCACCTGGAGTTATTTCTGGAAACCGTCGACATTGTTGCCGATGATTCTGGAGAGCATTATAAGTAATCTCCAACGAGTTTCACCTGCTCCCATCTTTCATATCCACATACACGACACTAAACCACAATACCCTTAACAGCATTCTACACAATCTGTTTGTCGACGCAGGATTTCTTCAGGAACACCACGAGTCCTGGCGACTCATCGACTGCCGAGACTTGATGTCACACGTTTATTTCTGTAATGCTATCGTTTTCGATAAATAACCACCCAGCGCTATTATCCATATGCAGTTCTGACCCGTAATCGACTTAAAAGCGAGTGTAGTGTCATTATTATGTTTTTTTTTAATAATCTGTAGGATAAGTTATGATAAAATAAAATTTACTATTCATATTTTATTAAACTCTGCTTCCTTATCATTTAATAATAAATATTCGTCATTTTTTAAATATCATATCCTCATTTATATGCCAAAATATTTGAATTGATTAACAACCAAATATGTATGTTACCATTTCCCACAACAGGATTAGCGATTTATCTTGTAGTTGTATCGCCTATGCATTAGAGCCATAATATACAGTCTTGGTATTATTCTGAATGATTTAAAAGTGCTTAATCTTTTAATTATATTGTGATTGGAGATCTTATTATTTATCACCAGTTTTTAGTTATATTTTCAAATATACATCTTCATTTTAATTTTTTACAGGTATCCTTAAGAGTTGAATTTCAAATGTTAACTATTTCTGATTAGTTTGTTATGATTGAATATTTTGAAACGAACTGATTCCTTTCATTGAAAGCCCATGATTACCGATTCCGCTGTGAAATTCTCATTTTAAATATTTTGGCTATCAGAGTCAAGTGGTGTGCATCTACTCTACCGGTCATTAACGCAAGGTTTCAACCCTGTAAAATTTAATAATTATTATAAATTTAAGAATGATTAATATCTACTTTTTCAGCTGTTGAAGTGTAACAGAGTTAGAGGTCTCCTATAAGAGTTTCTTGATGTAATTATTGTGAAATACAGCTTGTGTCAATTAAATAATTGAAAAGTTCTACAATTTTCATTTTTAGTGTGCATGGTCTTATGTTTCTAAGCGAATCTAACAATAATTCCTTATACTACCTAACCAATTTGCTGACGTGACCATTTACGTTTCGGTGCCTAACCTATGTGTTTCTGCACATAAATTCTCTTACTTGACAACAAATTTAATAAAATTATTGAAGGAAATAAGCTATTCGTGAATGTTTTACGAAACAAATTTGAGCGCCTGCTGATTTTCAAAATAACATAAACGTTGTATAATTAAATGTGATTGAACCAAATTATTAGGTGACTAATAGAAAGCAAACCCTTACCGTCACAGGGTCTCTGAAATTCAATAGTATGTACGTAACTCATTTTGCTAAAACAATTTGTTCAGTGTCACTGAAGCAACCGTTGTTCACGATGCGGTCAATGCTGCTTGACAAGAGAATATACAAAATACATTCGATTGTTATGTGAGTAATGTAAATAACAGTTTTCTTACATTCAGCAGAGAAACTCTGTGCGTTTATCTCTCACGGGACATTCACCCTGACGACCTGATCCATCAGCTCCTCCCCGTTTTCTCGATAAGACTGTCTCCACGACTGACGCTTGTAATACGCAGTGAAAGCAGAAACCTGCTCGCACAATGCGGTTCTAATTTCTCGGCATATTTGCTGCTGTCCTGGTAACAGACGGAAACGATCTGCTCAGCGGATACCGCGAATGGGAAGACAGGATAAAGGAGGTTCCCCACCAAAATTGGGGAGGTGGCGGGTTGGAAGATGTGCGGGAGGAAAGGGGAAAACAGGTTGGGGAAGTGAGCGGAGAGGAAGAGACGCCGCCGTAGGCACAAAGGCGAATGATAAATGAAGCCATCTGACACCCACGCCAGAGATGATGATAAAGACTTGAGCTGCCACCCTAAAAAATATGTGCGGGCGACGGGCGGGAGCAAGGCGTGAAACTGGAGAGAAAATGGAACTTCTGGTACGAGCGGACGAATGAACGGAACGGGTGCGATGGTGGACCGATGTGATTAATGGAGCCACTTTCGCATCGATAGAGCACAGTGTGGCAGCAACTTGGCGCCTGGGATGCCGCGAGGGTCCGCTCCGGAGCCTGCCGTAATCGGCCAGCTATTAATATCTGCTGGCCACGCCTGCAATAAATGCGAGGATAACGGCGCCGGTCGACTCTGAAATATGGTTTTATTGTGAGAGTTCTACTGTCGGTTCCCTCGGGACGCAACTGACCTTTGAGCGGCGTGCGTAGCTTTGCGGGTCGGAGTGTCAATGGCGACTCTTCCCTCGGTGTAATCTGTCTTCATTTCCCTCCCAGATAAACCTTATTTTCTACTTCCCAATTCCCAGTACGGGGGCTACGTGGCTAAGTCTAAAGGGGGGGGGGTGGCTAGTGGAAAACTACACTAGGGGTGGGGAGGTTATTCGAGCCAAATCACATAGCTTATTATTCAAATTATTTGTAACAGTTAAAATAAGGTACAGTACACACAACGGAGTGTGGATATTTATTTCCTACATTTACAAGGGGGTATCCAAATATAACCGGAATAGCATTGCCATGGGCGGAGCTTGTGTAGTAAGTGTTTCTGCCGCTAGGCGTTTATAGCGTAACTCATTGTCAATTCAGTTCCGCCTCTGTTGTTGACCTGGCTTTTTCTGTTAATCTGCAGTTATTGTTTCTACTAGTGCTGTTTTGTTATTGTTTAGTTTTTGATGATGGCAAGTTTAAGTGAACAAGGTGCAACTGTGAAATTTTGTTTCCTACTCAGTAAAAATGCTGCTGAAACTGTTTTAATGTTGAAAATGGATTACTAAGATGGAAAAAACTCAAGTGTACCAGAGGTTCGATCGGTTTAAAAATGGCGACATGTCGATTGATAACAAATCTCATTCTGGACGTCTGTCAACTGCCCGAATCGACGAAAATGAAAAATTTGAGAGCTTGTGCTCTCAGACCATCGACAGACAATTGATCAACTGTCAGAGATTAGTGAATTATCTTGAAGCTCGGTTCAGTGAATTTTAATCGATGGTTTGGATTTGAATAGGGTTGCTTCCATGTTCCACGGGCTCTGACTGACAGTCAAAATGAACGTAGAGTTTGCAACATGTCGTGCTTAGAAACAACATCTTGAAATTGATCCATATTTCTGTCAAAGGTCAGTACTGGTGATGGGTCATGGTGCTATGGTTACGACCCAGAAACAAAGCAACAGTCAAGCCAATGGAAGACGTCATTGTTACCCCGTCCAAAAAAATGTTCGTGAAGTCAAATCAAACAATTTACTTTTTTGATGCAAAGGGCGTAGTTTATTCAGAATCTGTTCCCCCACATCAGCCCGTCAATAAAACCTTTTATTTGGCAGTTTTAAGAAGATTACAAAACAGTGTTCGTCAAAAAAAGACCAGATTTGTGGCAGACAAGATACTGGTTCTCCCACCACGACAATACACTTTCACATACAGCTGTCTCTGTTAGGTAGTTTTAGGCTAAAAATGGCATGGTACCGCTGCCCCACGCACCTTACTCGCCTGACCTGGCTCCGTATGACTTTTTCTCATTTCCACGCATGAAAAGGGGCACAAAAGGACACCGATTTGACAACATTGAGGAGGTCAAGAAAAAACCGATGGAGGAGCTGCCAGCCATTTATAAAGATCACTACAGAAAATGTTTCAAACAGAGGAAGCACCGGTGGGACAAATGTATTAGTTGCAGTGGAAAATATTTTGAGGAGTATAAGGTGTTTTGTAAATTAGTTAAAAATATATAGCTTTTAAAAAATAATTCCGATTTTCGTTTCGGTATGCCCTCGTAGTTATCTCGATAAGTAATTTAGATATCCTCTCTGCTGACAGTGCCTAGAATGCGTGTGACTAAGTCATAGCGTTGGGTCTCACGGCGCATTTGAACTAAAAGATACGCCACGGCGTACTACTAATACGGAAAAAAATTAGACGTGCCGTACCTAGACTAACATTCACTTACAGATGTCACCCTGAATTTTTCAAGGCAGTAACAACAGTTAGTTTGTATTGATGGTTTGAAATTAAGTTGTTTTTATTAGAGTCGCCCACGTGTGACCACACTGTTTGTTGATAAAATAATTCTAATTTTGTTCTGTCAAGAGAATTTAAGTACTACTTTAATTATAGTGGTCCCTGAAGTGTTATTTCAAGTTCAATGTGCGATGTGAAGCAGCGTTGTACAATAGCTTTACGAGGCTTATCGAAAATGGTTTTCAACCAGTTTCCATTATCCAATGAATTGTAGAAATCTTTCAAGCAGATAAAAGGAACATTCCCTGATAATGCAGGAAGATAGGTTACAGGACTGCAGCAAAAGAAAATAAGAAATGCAGCTATTCTTATTGATTTTACCAGGCAGGTACAGTTCGTTCTATGTTTTCAACTAATGAACCATAATGAATGAGATAAGGAGAAGAAAGGGATCTCTGACTGAACCTAAGAAAAAGGTTTTTTTTCGGAATAATTGATAATTTGCAGGAGTGGCTAGTATCAATATTTCACTAATAGGGAAAAAGCTACGTACCACCCGGGGAGGGGGGGGGGGAGGGGATTTAAGGGTGTTGCGGCAAAAGTCAGGTTACGTGTGGGGGAGGGGGAATTCAAGAAAGTCCACAATGGAGCCACGTGGTTTATAGATACTCACCATTGACGTACTGAACAATGCTTGGCATCAGAACGTTTTCTCACTGTCGCTCATATTGGCTCCCTACAGGCATTTACCAAATGTTTGTCTTCACACATGTTGCTGATATCCCTGTTTTGTTCTGTTAAATTCTTGATTTTTTGACTAGCGGTTGCATGCCTCCTCACTCTTTTCTTTCTATGAAGTTTTTATATGCCTATAAGTAGAACTAATGCTTACAATAAATTATACGACTAACCTATAAGTTACAATTTGGTAAAAGACGAAGTTGTTGTAACTATTTTGATTTTAAATGCTTGTCAATACCATGGTCATGAACAACCGAAATGAGAAGTCTTTTAGAAACCGGTAACTATCCGCACTGAGAAGCATCCTAATTCATCTTAATTGAACTCTAGAAAGCGTGAAGAATCAGCGCTTAGAAGTAAGAACAGAATTTTTGCCGTATTGTTCCATTAGTAAAGTGTCATCCTATTGGATCTGGTCTCCTGATTATCAAGATCTCTTGTTATTACCGCTTCTCGTGTGTTATTTGAGTTTTCCGCTAGCTTATGAAACAATTTAAAAAACTTTTTCGATATTATTTTTTCAAACTGCGTTCTCCCACAGAAACATTTTTTGTTTTCATACACTTTGCTTCTACCATAATTGGTTTTTATGTACATGCATATTGAAATCTAACTTCCAACTTCAAAGTCTCATTCCATAATCTAACACTTTAAAATAGTACCCCTGGGATTAAATATATACCTTGACGTCGTTCTTTACCTTACTATGCGTCGACTTCCGCTTCACGTTATACCTTAATAAAATAATAATCTATTCCGATGGTTCTTTGTCCTCTTCTATTAAGACCCATTCCCACGGCGGGTGGTGTGATAGTACGCGCCTTTCATCTTTTACCGCAGGGCGGTGGGTCGATGCGCGCCGTACCTGCTAGCATATGCGGCAAAGATGATAGGCGTCCACAAACACGCGTCGAGGGGCGTGCTGTGGGAACGCGCCTTTGGAGGGAATCTATTGTGCGTCCTCTTTTATGTCTTTATATTGTTAAATATTCTCCCTTCACCTGGAAAGAAACATAAGTATACCTGGTTACCTTAGATAGCTCGTCTGCTTTCACCGAGCGTAGTGGGTGAACAGTTAACGTTCTGGCCTAGCATTCGGGAGGACGCGGGTTCGAATCTCCATCCTGGCATCCAGATTTGGGTTTTCCATGGTTTCCTCAAATCACTCCAGGCGAATGCCGGGATGCTTCCTTCAAAAAGGCCATGGCCGAATTCTTTCCCGATCCTTGTCCCTAGTCCCATCCCGCCTCTAACGATCTTAGCCGTCGATGAGGCGTAAAACAATTAAAAAATAAAATAAAAATCGTCTGATTTCAAACAATACTACCCTCTTTCCAACACTTATTTACTGTACGTATAGTTGTACATTTACAGAACTGTACTTGTTTATACATAATTAATGTTACATTACCATTAATCTTGACCGAGTGGTTTACAGCTTTTACAAACCATGTTCCTCTTTCTCAAAATAGTAAATTCAAGCCGTCTTTTCAACAACTCAAATTAAACTGTTCTTCCACTCATCCCGACGCCACATTTTTTCCTTGTCATCGGATCGCTCGTAGCCCACATAATTCTTTGATAATACAGAATTTTTTTAACACAATACCGTTAATAATTGTCTTTACCGTATTTACATTTATAACAATTATAATTATAATCAGCCTTTTACAATGCCGTGATATATGACCTGATAATGTGCGCTATCTTGTATGTTTTGGCAACCTCCCATCACAATTGTTTTACTTTTATTAACTTCCAACTTGTAGCAATTTCGGAAATAGCATGCTATTCAATAATTTTTTTTTTTTTTTTATTCTTTGCTGTCTTTCCGTTACAGTGCAGCTATCCGTCAGTGTTAGGTACAGTGGACGCCTGTAGCTAGGGCGATAGTGGCAACTTGCCGACCTACTCAGCACGAAGGGACGTGGGCTGTTATGTTTAAAGGGGAAGCTGCCGCTCCACTGTGCCTTCAACCGGAAACCGCGTCTGAGAGTCCCTACAGCGAGCTCTGTGCTAATCCAAATTAACCGCTGCTTTGACTGACTCCAGTGATAGCTGTAGTCGTAACTGCTAGTCGTCGTTTGTAGAGATACAAATTTGTGGCACCGCTAGTCTAGGTTAAATAAGTCAATAAGGTAAACAATTTTTTTCAGAACGAACGAACTGTAATTAGAACATCATAATTCGAACTGAAAAGAACTTTTGTAAGTTTATGAGCCATCAAGCAAGTGCAGTCAAATAATTTTCGGAATTTAGCGCTGTGTAATTTTATCTTTGCCCTTTTTTCTAGGACGTTTCTGCCACAGTCTTGGTTAGGGGAGCATCCATTAATTACGTGAGGCTCAAAACAGGGAGGTGAGTGTGCGGCATATCTCACCAAATCTCATTAAAGGGGACGGGGGTCGATAGAAAAATCTCACGTTAACTTTTTATTTCAGATTGCCGTCCCTCAAAGAGTTTTCAAAATTAAGAAGTCAATCTCACGTTAGAAGGGAGGTGTCGCACCATAGCTCATCAAACCTTACCAAAGTGAACGTGGGACCAAATTTAACACTTAATTGACACCAGTTAAGTGTTCCTATACCAATTGAGTACACAACGAGATTGACCTCACGACCGGGAGCAGCAAGAAAAGAAAAAGATCACATATTTCGTGCGACATCTGTGTATCGCCTGAGATCAATACTCTTTTATTTACATTACATTTCCATGCGTGGATTAGCAGCAAGGCTGTGTCTATATTTGAGTTGTGGGTTTTGTTAAAATTTTGTTTACTTTTCTTACTTCAGATTAAAGGAAATTGTAGGTATGGACAAATTTTTGATGTCATTTCATCATAATGATAAAGATGAGTAGTGAAAATATCCCACTGCTAAATATAAATCACTAAAAAGTAAGTATCGTATTGTAACATTTGTGTATACTACATTCAACGAGGAACTGTTATTAATATTATAGTTACAATGATATGCATATATGAAATATTATTGATATGAGAGAGAAGACAGGACATTGGAAAACAGAGAGCAGACATTTTGCTCTGTTGACCCAGAATTAAAGCACCAAGGTGACAACCTTGCAAAGCCAAACATATTTAAGGTAGCAGCCGAGATAAAGCTAATGACTGAATTCCATAATGAGCGCCCATAAGGCAAGAGTATTATTTGTGACACTCTCGTAGTAACATTTTAAGGGTTGGTAATACGTAAACTATCTGAACTGGGGAAGAATTCCCCGAATGGTGGGTTTAGGTATGGCTAAACTGCTTTATTCTATTTGTTGCAATGAATTTGATTACGTGGAATCAGTGCTTCATTGATGGACGATGTTACAACACATGACGGTTGCTGATAATACTTCATAAAATGCAGAAGTTAAACAATCTGTATACACTTCTCGTGTGAGCTGGTAAATTAGTACTTCATGAGTAATATCATTTGTCAAAACTGTCGGTGTATATGTGTACAAAAGTGGACTTGTTTGGTATGAGATAATTTATTTTCTTGAGGGATTGTGTATATTGTAGGCAGATAAAATACGAGTACGAGTACAATACATGATTTACGTAAAAAGAAATATTCTGTGTGCTATAGGCTAAGTTGGACTAATGCTCGATCTGCGAATGTGAAATCAATATAATATTGTAATATATTATCATCCGTAGCCTTGATCCTAATTTTATTAAGTTATTAGCGCAGTTCCGGGCGTTGCCCGGTATAGTTGGCGTAGATTTACCCGTACGATATTTTTATTCCCGTAATGAAAAACATTTGTACTAAGATTCATAAAATTCGCACCAACTTTTTTCGGAATTAAACCAAACCTAGATTCACACGCCCCCTAACAAGAAACGTGTGGGATGAAGTTTATTTGCACGTAAACTATTTTCATTCCCCCGAAAAGATTTATGTGTATCAAGCTTCATTAATTTGGTTACGAAATTGCATTACTACATTATTAAACAACGCTAGATTATGTCAGAAACTCAAATTTGAAATGCCAGATGCTTTAACTCCGCAGATTCAGCGATTTATACAAATATCAAAAGTGCATCCAGAATAATATTATCGTAAATAAATGATTTTACTCAACCATAAGACTAATGCTGATGGCCAGAGACAATGGAGATGAAGGCCTACTGCCAGAGATCGTGGTTAAATAAAATATCTGTTGTTTTTACGGCTATCTATGCCGTTTAAAAATTGAATATCCCGAATTAAAGGAAAGAATACTTCAAGTTTTGTTTAATGTTCAAAATAGTTATTATTGTAAAGTTATCTTATTGCTTTCATTAAAGGCTATGGTCAGACAGGTTGTAATTGTGTGTTTAGTGCGAGCATGCTGCATCTCGTGGTTCCATCTGTGTTATTCCTCACCATACTTTCGGCATTTCATTTAATGTTCCGTTATGTAACGTAGAAGCATAAGACATACCAAACAACTGAGTTGAGATTCTAAGCTTTAAAATGGTGGAAATCCCCTCGAAAGTTTTGCTGCAGTTTTTGAGTTTTTCTGTTACCAATATATCCGGATTTCGTTTTATAGGTACAGATAGATAGCCTAGATTTTCAAGAAACGGTCTCTCTAAATGAAGTAGACGATCATTATACAAAGACTATAATTAACACTACTCATTAAGAAACTACTAGTTACGGAGGTTACAACTAAGAACTTTAAAAATACAAGCTCAAGAATGGAAAAACAACACAGCACTGAAGCCTAAGTGCCAAATCAAACTGTAATAGCTTGTAATTCAATTTTCAGATTTTTCTGTTTACAATTTTACTGAATCCTGTTTAATGGGGTTCTTAAAAATACAATTAACAAACACCAACGATTTTTTAAAAAAATAAAAACAATTTTGATCTGTTATTATTCGTCGATACCCACAGTATTAAAATAAGAAAACAGAAGTATGTATTTGGAACTAATAAGCTAGAAGCTACCGTTTGTACTCTATATAAGTTTTAAAAGATTTTACAATGTCGACGAATAATGTAAAACATAAGTATCGTGTTTATGTATTTAATTTTAAAAGTGCAAACTCAAAATCGCTGTTCTGACATTCTTCCAAAGTTCAGTGCGATTCCCTGCAAGGATGATAAATGAAATTGTCGAACAAAAGACTTAAAATGAAATTTAGTTACAGCACTTTTATTCTAGATAGTTCTTTTACAAAAATAAAGAAAACTGATAACAAAAAAAATCATAGATTAACTTAGTCTCTTCCGGTTGTCAACACTAAAAAAGCCAGATCTAAGGCAGTTTATGAAGTATGAGAAAAGATAACAGAGCTATAGAGGCAATAATAGCTTGGTTAAGATTACTGGATAGGAAGGGATGCAGGATTGCATCAAACCAGTCGAAAGACTGACGACAGCACAAAAAAAAAAAAAAAAAGGATTACTGTGAGGCAAATTAAAATCTGAAGTGCGTTCAGAACAAGAACCCATTAACCAGTGGCTGAGACCTTTGTGAGAAAATTAAAAAAGGAGAATGAATGCTCACCAATGGACATACCTGATGGTTTAGTTGTGTTTTTTCCTATCAGGATATACCTAATATCCGATACTTACGTAAATTGTATAAAATTAAATACTGAGCGCACGTCTATATTTCTGTATGCCCACATTAATCTCCAGAGCCACTGGAAGAAACTAAATGCGGTTTCCACTGTTTATCTATTGCATCTCTCCAGGGAGATTTTTTCAAATTCAACATTCATTGATTATCCATGGAAGCATAGGAGTAACGATATTAGAAAATCAAGTCATCTAAAAGCTGGGCACCAGCGTGCATACAATGTTCAGGAGAATAGTATAATAAATTATACAGAAAAATTTGTTGTATCTATTACAATTTATTCACAATAAGAGTGTTTACGATTTAAGGTTGCAGTAACCATTGCATGAAACTATTGGTATTTTTTTATTCTTATGTACTTAATGATTATCAAAACAAATTATTTCTTTCATCTCCAGTATTTAAAATACATAAAAATTTACCTTAACATAATCAAATTTTTATCTGTAGTTTTTGGAATGTCATAAGATTATACCATGTGCGTTGGAGGCCAAGCGAAAATGAACAAACCAGACAGGAAAGCATAGCACTTTACTGTCGTTACGGTCAATATTTTTCTACTTCATACACTGAAAAGCCAAATAAACTGGTACACCTGCCTAATATTGTGTAGGGCCCCCGCCAGCAGGCAGAAGAGCCGCAACACGACGTAGCATGGACTCAACTAATGTCTGAAGTAGTGAAGTAGGGAATTGACACCGTGCATCCTGCAGGGCTGTCCATAAATCAGTAAGGGTATGAGGGGGTGGAGACCTCTTCTGAACGGCGCGTTACAAGGCATCCCAGATATGCTCAATAATGTTCATGTCTGGGGAGTTTGGTGGCCAGCGGAGGTGTTTAAACTCAGAAGAGTTTCCTGGAGCCTTCTGTAGCATTTCTGGACGTGTGAAATGTCCCATTGTCCTCCTGGAATTGCCCAAGTCCGTCGGAATGCACAATGGACATGATTGGATGCAGGTGATCAACCAGGATGCGTACGTACGTGTCACCTATCAGATTCGTATCGAGACGTATCAGGGATCTCATGTCATGTCACATTACAGAGCCTCTACCAGCTTGAAAGATCTCCCCTGCTGACATGCAGGGTCCACGAATTCATGAGGTTGTCTCCATATCTCTACAAGTTCCATCCGCTCGATACAACTTGGAAACGAAGACTCGTCTGACCAGTCTAACATGTATTCAATCATCAACAGTCCAATGTCGGTAGTTGATGGGCCCAGGCGAGGAGTAAAGCTTTGTTTCTGGCACTCAGCCAGGAGTACACGAGTGAGCCTTCGGCTTGAAAGCTCATATCGATGATGTTTCGTTGAATGGTTCTCACGCTGACAGTTGTTGATTGCCCAGCATTGAAATCCGCAGTAATTTGCGGAAGGGTAGCACTTCTGTCACGTGGAACGATTCTCTTCAGTCGTCGTTGATCCCGTCCTTGCAGGATCTTTTCCCGGCCGCAGCGATGTCGGAGATTTGATGTTTTACCGGATTCCTGATATACACGGTGCACTAGTGAAATGGTCATACGGGAAAATCCCCACCTCATCACTATCTCGGAGATGCTGTGTCGCATCTCTCGTGCGCCAACTATAACACCAGTTTAGCATTGTAGCAGCAGTAACCGATCTAACGGCTGCGCCAGACACCTGTTGTCTTAAATCGGCCGTAATCTGAGTGTTTAAATATCTCTGTGTCTGCCAACGCATGCCTCTATCAGTTTCTTTGGCTGTTCAGTGTATAACTTGTCACTTTTATGCACAAATTAAATGTTGTTATTCTCTTTTATCCAGTGCAAAACTATCATGTATGGAGTTACTTGACAAAAAGGCCTACACGAGGATAGCAATAGTTATTGTCAAGCTATTTTATTACAGTTAAAATATTGTTATTTTTCATTAAATATACTTTAATATCGAAGGTATTTAATTTACTATTAATAATGACTATTACTGTGATTGTTATAAATTGTTCACATGAAGTGAGAATGGATTGAAATATGGCACGTACTGCTGGCGTAAACATTAAATAATTTTATGTTAAATAATCGTAACTAAAAACAAATAACAACTGTTAAAATCATTCAAACCTAAAGTTACCATCAAATCATATTTTTGATGTTATCACTGAAAAAGACATATGGGCCTATCTTACACGCATGGAATCAATTAGTTATGAGGATTGATTATTACGTTCGAAATACTTCAATCGTCTTAGAATATTCGTAATTATCAAGATAAGTACACCACAAGTAGAATAAAATTACATCCC
Source organism: Vandiemenella viatica (assembly GCA_031002005.1). Lineage (NCBI taxonomy): Eukaryota > Metazoa > Arthropoda > Insecta > Orthoptera > Morabidae > Vandiemenella > Vandiemenella viatica. Next base: position 134,573,977 of record CM061919.1, read on the forward strand.
ATAAGTCCGCGGGCGGACTCAAATTGGTTGTCACCCGTCTGTGGCAAGCAAAGTCCGTACCCTAGCTCCTATATTGTCGGAGCAGGCATTGGTTGGTTTTCGCATCCAATCAACAGAGAAGAATGTTCTGTGCTGAATATAACAGCGAGCATAAGAATTATAATTATCTTACCAAATTATGTTACTGTATAGAGAATACTTTATTCTATGGATTTCCTATTCTTAATATATTGTAGCTGTGAATCTTCTTCTGGAAGAGAAAACTATTAATTTTTGAATTGAGCCTAGTGGGTGAGTTGTAACACTGTGGTCTGGTCATCAGGAGAGCATTGGTTCAAATCCCCGCCTGGCCATCCCGAATTTGGTTTCCTAAGTTTTCCCTAAATCAGCCCAATTGTATCTCGGAGTGGTTACTTCAGAAAGTCATGGCCGAATTCCTTCACCCCCAGGCCTCTCCCACATCTAATCACCTCAACGTCGACGAAGCACAAAACCATAAAATTTTAACATTCAAAGTGTTTTCTCGAAGCGCATTTTGAGTTTCTCAGTTCCCAGAAAGAAGATAAAAGGAAATACTTGAAAAGCGTTCTGAATGAGGTGGAGTAAATAAATTTTGGATACTGTGCACGAGTTCGTAAAATAATCTTGCAAAACAGTGAATACCGTGGTATATTTGGTTGCTCACATATCGAGATCTTATTTTTTTTCTTTTATGGCACTCGGACTTACAGCCAATCAGCCAGCTCTCAGTATTTCTGTTTGTTTATATCAACCTTTTCAAAATTGAATCCAAAACGTCTAGATATAGGACCACCAATACGTTAGGCCACACACAAACTAGCGACCCCTGTAACACAAAGCCAACTCAATAACTCCCTGAGCCGTCGAATCACCTCATTTCAGAATATGCGGCAGTGTTTAATTGGTGGAGTTTCCAACCGAGGTACGGTTCGATTACTGCGAGAACAGCAGATATTTGCAAATGAAGCAGAACTTAACTAAGCGCGCAACTGGAAAGTGGGTTGAACCATCCCGAATGAGGATTATTAGTATTTCAGAGGTGGGATGGCCAATTACTTTTAACCGAGATTTCACGGAGTTCATATGAACAAAACAAAGCTCCTATAAATAATTTTTTTTTTTTAAATATTTTATTGACACTTGGCCTGTTGACCAAACAGTCAAGATACATTATACTTAGTTTATATATATGTACATACATGTGCCCATTACACATAAATACAAGTCATTGTTCATTATAGGATCACATATATAACAGAAATAGTAATTTACATAGCATTAAGGACATAAAATTATAAGAGGAGTTAAGCGACACTTTAAATGTTAAAACATTACAAAAGCATTAAATCACAGATTTCACAGTAAGATTTTGATAATACAATGTTTTTTTTTCATGTAAAAGTTAAATGTGTTATGAAGCGTTTCCATTAAAAAAAATTAACAATAAAAAAGTAACCAACTGGTACTCGGTAAACAATAACTGTTTGCAATATTGAGGAGTAGAGTGGGTTCTACCTGGTTATATTTCTATATGGTTTCTTGTTATGGAGTGCACCATCCTCTGGCATACTGAGATATTTTCTACAGCAAGGAGGTGGCCTACATAAACTGGATCACTTACGTCCCAATGTTTTAGGTCTTTCCAGAAAGCGTCTGTTTCTTCTTTGTAATTATTGCATCCGAAAAATAGGTGGTTTGTATCGGCCTCGGATTCCCCGTCACACTGACAAAGTTGGGAATTTGCTGAATTTATTTTGTACAATCTGCCGTGGTTGAATTTTGTTCTCGATTTCATAGTCACAGCTTTTTGTGTGGCATATTTTTTCTGAAACCATTGTGTTGTCGGTATTTGCAGTTGTACGCGCCTGTAGACTCTTCCCTTGTGTTGTTCAGTGGATTGTCACATATCATTCAAAGATTCAGTTGTTTTGTGGCGAACTAATGAGATTAAGTCACTTCCTATTAGAAGTTCCGCTAGGTTTTCTGTTTGTGCAGCTAATTTTGCAAGAAAATCCACTCTTTCGTTGCCAGGAAGCCCGACATGTGCCTTAACCCTGATAAAGGAGGTCTTCATTCCTTGCTTATTCATGTTGGTTAACAACTCCAATATGTTATATGGAAGTGGAGTCCTCCCTCTATCTTTGATTCCATCACCCAGCTTTGGAAGTGTCGATTTTAATCTAATAGTTACGCAAATGCCAGTTTGCTGCTTCACAAGCAGATTGATAGTGTTTGTTTGTCACATTTTCAAGATTTTCCAAGGCAAAAAACACCACTTAATAATTATATTGCTTGAATGATCAAATATTTTATATCATCAGAACTCTGGAACTGGAAACTGAATAATATTATGCCTGAAGATCTCTAGCTCATTTGAATCTACATTCCAATTTCTCAACTGAATTAATACCTTATATCGCTCATCCTCGTATTACAGTTTAATGTTTCTACGTGGTTTCGGAGTCTTGTATTTCACTTTCTAGTTTTATTTATAGCCTTAGATTCATTATAAAATGTGTCATGATATAAGAACTAAAACAAATTAGAAAGAGTTATCTTCTTTTATTTATTTTTTATTTACAAGATACCCCTATTGTCTCAGTAACTTACACTTTAAAACACAATAGAAAAGATAATAAGTTAAACCACTTTCGTGTTGAAACTCATTAAAAGTAGCTACATACATGAAAACAGAAAAGATAAATAATCACTTCTGTATAAAAAAGAATAAATGTTCTGCCAAATATTACCTGTATCAATACAGAAAAAAAAGTTCAAACATTTGAAATTTATACTTGATAGTAATAAAACTTATAAGTTTATGCATTATTATGATAAAACTACCACAAGATAGTTTTCACCTTGCGTGTTAGAGTTAAAAACGTTTTCGCAGGGAAACAGTAATGAAAAGAAAGAAATTTTAAAACAACATCGTAGAGCAAGTCACGAAGAATAACAGGATGTGCAAAGAATATAAAAGCATCAGACAAAATTGTGATGGAGTATGCCTGTACATCTTCCGTAGGAATTTATCATTCCAATAAGACTAAAACAAACTGACGAAATATATCCGTGAAATATCAGGCTACCAACCGTAAGGGACGCCGTATTTTATGAATAACAGCTATCGCCACGCCACCTGATGTAACGCCGTAATAAAGATAATGGTGTTTTTGTGCGAAGCTGACTTATTGGTGCCCTCCTTCTCGGCGCCTTATCCTACCCGGCAGTCGCACCACATATTTGTTCCCTTTAATGTAACGAGAATCTATGTTCAGCGTTCACAGCAATAGTTTTCCAAGAAATTGTATCACTTTCGCTTCCAGACATAGAAATGAAATTGTGTTACTCCATCTATAAAAATTTTTTGTAACACATTTTACTGGATTCAGTGGCCCTTGATTTCTTATTGTTTCACCACTTATTTACAATGATCGTCCAAAAAACTAAAAAAAATAAATAAAAAAAAATAGTTGAGGTCATTTTTTCCTCTCTGACCTCCATACATTTCCTCCAAGCACGGCCTAATGCTTCTAGGCCATTCGCTTGGAAGGAGTTTTCGATGGCGTCAGAAACTTGGGTAGCAGCGTGTATGACGTCATTACACGAGTGCAGACGAAAACTTGATACCTTTGATAACGTTTAGTGATCTGAGGAGGCCAGATCGGATTACTAATAGGTTGCTATGACAACTTAATCTCAACACCATGAACTGCTGCCAAAGGAGCGTGAATAAACCACGTAGCTCCATTTTGACCTCCTGTGAACTTCCCTCCCCCCTCGCCCTCCCCCCTCCCCATTTCTCCCCTCCCCTTAACGAAGCCCTACGTGGCTTTTGCCTCTACCTCCCCTGAAGTAAACTACACTTAATGGTTCCTTGAGGTTTATTACTATGTACACAAAACACTGGTAAACAATAACAAATGTGGTACTGTTAGCGGATGACCGTCGAGAAATTTAGCCTGGTCCTGATCCGGGGTAGAGAGAGACGGCTTCTACTTCTCGCGAACTTCCGGTGGTCTTCTGTAGTTGAAGCTGGTTCCGCGGTCAGGCCGGAACTGGCGGTGGAGCGGCCGGCTACGCTTATATAGGCGGCCTGGCGCAGGAATTCCGTTGTGTGGTAGTACGGCGACCTCTGTAAGAAATAGTCCCACTTAGCTTCTAGATGATTCTATTTGTTTTCCTGGTTTGTTTTGATGTCTCTGCGCCTGTTTGGAGTCGTATATGTATCCCGGCGTGCAGGCGCGTTGTGTGTGAGGTCTGCCTGGCAGGGGCCTTACTGGCAGACTGAACATACCTCCCTCCCGGGGGGGGAGGGGGGGAAGCGATGTCTGCGACGTCTGCGAGGTCGTCTGCCGCGGCGCCCTGGAGCAGACTATGAAGGCTACCTCCAGGGGAGTACGGAGCTGTTCCCCTGGCGATGCGAGCCGACCTGCGTCGTGGTGCAGGTTGTGGTGGAGGTACTTGTGGAGCTAACGGCATCGGTTCGTCGGCGTCGATGGCCGGGGGCTGTACGGGGGGCGCTGAAGATGGTCCCCGCAGGTGGTCGAGAGGCTGCGGCCGAAGGGTGTCGGAGCGACCGACAGGTTGTGGCGTCGTTGGTGGCGCTGTAACTGTCCCTGAGCAACGGATAGACGGCAGGAGTGGTGGAGGTGGCAGGGAAGGAGAGGAAGAAGTGGATGGCCGTGCCGTGGTGGAAGAGGACGGTGCCGTGGGGTAGCGGGGACGTAGTTGGTTTCGATGGCGTCACACTATCCGGCCATCCAGGCTGACGTCGAACAGTTGGCGGCCCCGGGGCCGCTGGATGACCCCCGGAAGCCAACCGGCCCGGGAGCCAAACCCGCGGTCCCAGACTAGGGAGCCCGGGGTGAAACGGAATGGGCCCGAAGGTACCTGTACCTTGGGCGGGGGTAAGAGGAGATGGAGGAGAGTGCGAGGTTGGCGGCCATGCAGCAATTCCGCCGGGCTTTTGGCCCCCACTGGAGTGGTTCGATAGGAACTGAGGAAGAGTGTCAATGCCTCTTCGAGTTTGTGACTTGTGGTGTATTTGGTCATTTGGGTTTTGAATGTTCTGACTAGCCGTTCCGCCTCCCCGTTAGATTGGGGGTGGAAGGGCGGGGTGAGGAGGTGTTGGATATTGTTGGCGGTACAGAAGGATAGGAATTCCCGACTTCGAAATTGCGGTCCGTTATCTGTGACGATAGCGTATGGTAATCCTTCGATGGAAAAGATCTTCGTGAGGGCTGAAATGGTGACCTCTGTGGTGATTGTGGAGCAACGGACGACATATGGGAAGTGGGAAAAGGCATCCGTCACTAGGAGCCACTGGTGGCCTAGGAATGGGCCAGCGAAGTCGAGGTGAATGCGTTCCCAGGGTCCGGACGGTGCCGGCCAGGAAAGGAACTTTTGAGGGGGGCGGGGCAGTTGTTGGGCACAGATGGTACAGCGCCGCACCATCTTCGTGACATCCGTGGTAAGGCCGATCCAGAATACATGGCGTCTGGCAAGGGATTTGGTGCGGGCAATTCCCCAGTGTCCTTGGTGGAGAGTTTGGAGGATTGTCGGTTGTAGGGATCTCGGAACGACGACCCTCGGGGTGGAATTTGGTTCTGTGCGGAGGAGCACTCCCTCTACTACTGAGAGCTGGTGGCGGATGGAGTAGTAGAACTTGAGGTCTTGATGATGGCGTGGAGGGGAACGTGTTTGCCACCCGTGTTGGATGTGGTGTCGGATGACACGGAGGAGGGGGTCCTCCCCTGTGGCTGCCGCGACTTTTGAGGCCGTGACTGGAAATGTCTTCAGTGCTTCTTGTATGTCATCGTCGATCTGGAACACCAGAAGTTCCGACTTGTCGAAGGCAAGGTCTGGTCCCTGCGGTAGTCTGGATAAGGCGTCTGCATTGGCATGCCTGGAGGTGGTACGGAAATGCATGGTATATCTGAACTGGGACAGGAATAGTGCCCAACGCTGGATGCGGTGGGATGTTTTGGTAGGCAGACGTGTGGACGGATCAAATAGTGATAGGAGTGGCTTGTGGTCGGTAATGAGATGAAAAGAAATCCCATATAAAAGGGAATAGAATTTGGAGCAGGCAAAAACAATAGCTAGCGCCTCTTTCTCGATTTGAGAATATTTAAGCTGAGCAGCCGATAGGGCTTTGGAGATGTAGGCTACGGGGCGTTCCGTGCCATCTGGTAATTTATGAGACAGAACTGCCCCCACACCGTAATCGGATGCATCTGTGGCAAGTATCAAGGGGAGGTTTGGAGTGTATGGCATGAGGCATGCTGCGGACTTGAGCTGCTGTTTAAGGGTGTGGATGCGGGT
>CM061919.1:134581324-134616855 GCA_031002005.1 Vandiemenella viatica
CTATTCACGCATCTCGACTAAGGATTGCAATCCCGCAGTGTTTTCAGTCCCGCGGGATCCGCGCGGGATTGGCGCAAACAATTTTTTAAACGCTTATATTTAAAACATAGTTACTTAAAACGTTAATAAATTAAATAATAATGAAATTAATAAATCAATTTTAAATGATAAAAATTAATAGTTAACAATATTTTAAGTGATAAAATGACGTTAAACTTTTAGCATGTCTTAAAGTTTTACAAAAATATTCAGTGTTAGGTCATATTATGTGGCTTACAGTACATCACATGAATTTAAAAACATGGTTTGCTTAGTGGCCAAGTTACCAGAGTTTTTTTTCAATGCTAAATAAACGTTCCATAAAACCGAGAGAAAGCATTCCTTTTCACAAAGTGAAGTGAATATACTCTATAAAGTGTAGACTTGACTCAGAACAAGATCTCATAACTTTTTGTCACTGCACAAGCACGAGATTTGTTTTTTTTTTACAAAAATTGTTTTTGTGGGATTCATTATTATATCTCCTGATTCCTTGATTGATCTTACAGTTGATTCAATGTCATTAAAGGAAACTACTCACCAACACTTAAACTGTCAAGTTTTTCAATTTTACGTATGTTGCGTAACGACGTTTTAAGAGTGGAAATTATTACTTTTCAGTAAGAAAGGAGACTTTCTCTGCGAATGATTGCAGTGAAGTTTTCATAGGTTGTCTCTCTGGATTTCATTGTAAAAACACGAAATTTCACACGTGAGGGAGACGGCGGAGGCAGCCATCGAAGTATTGTGTTCCTATAACACAATTCGTCGATACACTCGTGAAAACTTCATTATAACTTTTTTTGCCTTTAGTCGAAATAATAACAAGGAGAAGAGGGATTAATCGATAGCCTGAGCGGCACATGTAAGCAGGCGGCTTTTGTTAAAGAAACGCATTGAGGCAGCTGCCAAAACAACAATAAGTCGAAGGATATACAATTGCCTTTTGATAGTTGCTAAATAAATAGGTATGCGATTAAAATTACGATAACATTAGTTTCCTATCAACGAATAATCAAATTTGCAGCCACAAAAAAGAAAATTGTCACAATAACTTTATCTGCAAATACAAAAAATGGGAATAATGAAACCGAGAATAAAAAGCTGTAACTTTGTAGTTCAGATAACGTTTGCGACACATAAAAAATAATTATATAGTTACAAAATCGTACTAAATACGCAATATCACTCAAATTACAGAAATGTGTACTCGAAAATGAATACGTAAAAGTATATCTATTTACTTACGAATGACGAAGGTTGACAAAAACAAAACGTTTGTTCACACGAGCCAAATGCCAACTGGAAGGGTACAGGCAAACAGTGCAATACATCCGATAGAGACCGAGTGGGGCAGCGGGTCACGCACTGACATGCGTTTCCGCCGGATTTTGCGGATTGCTGATCCGCTTAATTTTGTGCGGGATCCGCCAGACTGTCTAATGATGCGGAATCCCGCGGGATTGCGGGATCCCGCTTTGCTGGATTGCAATCCCTAATCTCGACACAAAAGAATGGGAGTTCTACCAGGGGTGCAGTTTAACCAAAATCAAGGTTAATTGTCCTGTCGCCAAAGCAATTTCAAATACTTGAGTTTTGCATTAATTGTATGGTTAACATATCTTTGTTTCATGTTTAAAAGCTAGCAGACCAAGATTTCACATCTATAACTGAGCCTGGTTAGCAAGTGTTAACTATAATGTCTTTTGGACGATTTCTTATCACGTTCATTATTTTTCTTTTCTTTAGCTTTATGCTCCGCCGATGTCATTAGAGGCAGGACAAGACGGAGAAGGTTAAGCAACGGGAAGGATTGGCCTTTTGAAGGGACCATGCCTGCAACCGCTTGGCGTGATTTCGGGGATCCATGGAATTCAGAAATATGGCTGACCGGAGATAAAATTTAAATTCACTAAGTAAATATTGTTATGATGATTGAATGAAACATCAAGTGTAGAGTTTTTGAAAGTTTTAAATGGCAGTAAACGGTTTACAGGTGCGAACACTAGTGGCAAAGAAATGAGCTCTCTTTTATTTGTAGCAAATGACTTGCCTTGTTCACACAAAAGAAGTTTAATGTTGACCCTTCTTAAGCGAAAGAATATTTCTATTACCTCAATCCTTTCTGATTATAACATCGTTCCCAATTTATGTCTCCGGCCTAACATCTCCTGTTCGCAAGTGGCAATCTCTGAGCCCTGGGTCGGGACGTTAAAAGTCTCTCGTGATTAGAAGCGAGTTACGGCCGGTATAAAGGTTCGCAGTAACTGCATATTGGGAGTCGAACCAATATCAGGCGGTAACCCTCGAACGGCGAACGGCACAGTTTAGTCCGAGGAATCGCAGAGAAGGCCTATTTTCTTCCGCTGCAAAACTAGATAACAGTTTATGTCAGGTTCTTGATTTCCGATTTCACTTGTACAACTTCTTTCCCGCTCTGTCTATTTAATTTGTTACAAGTGAGTTTTATTTCAGAATGGGTTATTGTTTCCTTTAATCACTTAATTCAAAAATATTGATAAATATCTGCAGCATAATTTAATAATTATAGTAAAGCAATCTAATATTTTCATTTTAATGGTAGTTTTGTAATTTCATTTTTACGAATCAACAACATTATCGCTAACGTATTTGATATAATTTACCAGCCTTAGTGATCATTATGTTATCAAATAATAACTAAACACAAATTCCATCTCTCATTTAAAAATTTTGTGTGCAATATGTAACATCGTTGAAAAACAAAAGCTAATAGTAATTTTAGATCTGAAAGGGATTAAGAGTATCACAGGGTGTTTTCTTTGGAAGAAATTAGTCTAGTACATACTTAATAATTACTAAAATCCTTTCTTAGTATCAACGATCGTGTATTCAACATTTATTAGCTTTAAAGACAATTCTTTTTCAGTTAAAGAAACATTTTCATGCAGAAAACTCTTAGGTAACTAGCATCCAGATTGTCACTGTGGATATCCCTGGAAAACCCATTTTTTACTATGCGAAATAGGATGACCCTGCCTGCATCCCGCTTATTTGTATCACAAAAGTGTTGGGAAGCGTGACGAACCAGAAAAATGTTCTCTCTACATGATACCAACGTATCGCTGCATAAAGGATATTCCTCAAAGTCTGTGAACTTCGACGATGGAGTCCAACGGTTGCTCCATAAGCTTTTGGCTTGGCCATGAAAACAAATTCGAAGAATCTTACAAAAACCTGTAGAATATGATCAGGTAGACATTTTTTCTTAAACTGAGAAGAACATAGTTCGAACTGAGATTAAATATTTGTGTACAAGTGGAGACAATCGCTTAAGAAAATCTGAACTGGGTACATAAGATGGCGATAACATATACGAAGTTAACAGTAAAGCAGATCGAGGAGAAACCAGCCGTTGAGAGAACAATAGTATATCGCATTCTGATGTAGTACTTGGACGTCAGAAAGGTGCTGAAACCAATGACATCTGAACTCAGTACTTCACCCACAGTCATCATATCGCAATATTATAAAATGTATAAATAATACTTCAATTGGTGAAGTTATCACAGTCTTTGGAACCGAACAGCTAGGAAGAGTCTTGGGTTGTTTGACTTGCGGCAACTTGACAATTGAATGGGATGGCGACGAGGACAGTCAACATTTTCTCCGCTACGCTGCTCACCCTTTGAGAACACACATGCAGCTTATCTGCCAGAAAAACACCGCTACTGCATTGACAGCCATCTATACGCATCAACAATAGTCTAATAATGGTCTGTTAGCGACTAAAGGTAAGGTTCCGAACACGGCTGCAGCGGCCGACTGCAACCTCAGGTAGCAGACAGAAACAACATACCTGCTGTCGCCTGTGGTCGGAGGCGTGCGAAACTCGGCGACAGATCGGTCAGGCAGTCGGCTCATGAGCTAAGCGAGGCAAGATGTCTCATGTTACGATTATTAAACTTCTGTTGCAAGAGGAAGATGATGACGATGATCATATTTTGCTTTTCGCATAGGAGCACCAAATAAGAGTGGATCACTATTTTTTAATTCCAAAAACTACTTTTCAGTTGTTGTACTATCGTGGATGAGAAATATAAATTCATAGCCGTCGATGTAGATGCTTATGGAAAGGGATCTGGCAACGGCAAATTAAAAAAATAGCAACAAAGAGATTTAATATCCAGCCATAAAAATGAATGCCAGGCACAATTGTGGTTTTACCCCATTTTCTGATAGGAGACAAAGCGTCTCGTAAGTTTATGCGTACGATCAATTTACATTTCAACATATTTATAACTAAAAGCATAATCTTAAAATACTTATTAGTTTTATTTAGCTCTCATGCTAAGCCGTTCCAAACGTTCTCTTTAGTCAAAACACTGCGAAATGCAGTGTGACCTGCATTATAAATCACTGGATATTTCTTCTTCGGTGTCAGAAAAATTCAATGTCACCAAATGAACACTGTAGTGTATCGCTATATACATAGTAATTTTTGCGATATGCTTGGGCTCTTGTCTCAGGCAGGTGGACAGTTCAAACAAAGGGTGACAGGGCTGCTTTGGAATATGACCTTGAGGCAGGTACCGAGGAGCCGTTAGGTGTGTGTGAAGAGGGCTCAGTAGGCTGCGGGCAGTGGTTTTGTGCGTGGCAGCCGACATGAGAGAATGTGATGTGCAGCGGCTAATGTTATCACGTGCTGCTGTGTTCCATGTCGCCTACGGAGCGGATGAGGCAACCAACGGACAGATGGGTCGTCGCCTAGGAATACCACTGGAAGCCGACCTGGCGCCTTCGAAAAAACGGTAATTGCACAGTGAACTTGATAACCACCCCAAGAATTATCATATTGATAAACAAAACCTGTTGCCCTAAAGATTCTCATCGCCTAACTGTGCTTAGTAAAAGGACATCTAATAACCCCTGAGAACTAATATATGGAAACTAATTGTAATTGAGATGTAATTGTTGTAATAAATGTCATTGTCAAATGTACGTAAAACGGTGTTGCCAACCTGTACAGCAAAATCCCAATTCACCTTTCAATAATTTCACTTAATAATAATGGTTTTGTTGATCGAATAAGTAAATTAAAACGTAATTTAATGTAAAAAAGAAGAAGTACAAGATGTACGCTTCATTGCGTTTCTCCGATATGCGCAGTCTGTGGTGCCGGCAGGTATCAGCTGGCGCCGACAGTGGCACTGCGTTCAGAACACGTTCCCTAGAAAGCTATAGAAACCAGTGTTTACGTCTACAGTCGGCCTTGAAGGCCTCCCCTCTGCGGTACGCTGTCCGGAACCGTACCTTTAGAGAAAGGCGGTCTCGTCCTCATATCTGAACTTTGGATTGTAGATTACAATCAATAAATAAAATTTTATTATATTTTCATTTTGGTTCAATAAGTACCCGCCAGTGTGGCAGAGTGCGTTAAAGCGCCGCACAGTGGATCCGGGAGGTTTAACAGGACCAGGTTCGAATCCTGGTCCCCGCGCTTAGGCCGTCCTGATTGCGATTTTTAGACGGTTCTACGCAATCACCTAGGAGAATTCTGGGACGATTTTCAATATTCGTCTCATTAACTACACATTTCACAAACAAAAATGTACTTGTCATACAGAACACTAACAGTTATACGTTTCACAGACACATGTGAACGCCACCCTTTCCTCCCATATGTTAAGTATGTTGCGTCTAACAAACCCTGTTTGTATTAGGGCAGAACACAGATCCTTCCATCCACCTAGTCTCATGATTCACACCGGACACCTGTGTAAATAGAGGGCCGGTAGCACGAGGTCCTAAGGTGACTAAATGTTCCCAGTCTTTACATTTGGAAACACGCTTTGTTAATTAAAACCAGTCCCACCTACAATAATAACGTTATGACAAACTGATTTTAATTAATTAATTATTCATTTAATTTCCATCCCCCCTTTCATTAACAGTGAAGAAGAGACCGACACATCAGAAACTATCCGAAATTAACCACTTGCATCTCAAAAGACGTTGTTGACACCATCGAGCTGGCAGGCACAGAAGTTCTGAAATACGTGCGATGCAACGCCAAACGATGGAATTGTCGATTCAGCCGGATTTATACTGTCAGTTCCAGTCGTGAATCATAAAATAGCAACAGATCCTCCTGTCCATTGCATTGAGTATATGACGATACATAAAAAACAGCGTGCGAGGAGAAATTTTTTCCGAACCATTTACAGTGCAATATTGGTTGAAACGTGAATATTATTTGGCATTTGTTTTGCGAAGCCATTACGCGAGCCATTATTTGGCGGCTGCTGTGAGCCCAAGTCTTGATTGGGGGGGCGCAGTACTGTAGGTGCTTCTAAAAGAGAAACAAAATGCTGCAATTTTTTAACCAGTGTAATTGCGGCTGTTAACCGCGCGTAATGGGGCAGCTAATCGCTCATTAAACCAGTCTGGTCAGAGCGCTGTTATTTCGCCCACAAACTGTGTGTGTGAATTCGATAGCGAATTACTGTCGTATCTAGAGTCAGTGAGAAATAATTGATGCTCTCGGTGTTATTTCCTTATATTTAGTCTATATTCCAATGTGGCATGCTCTAATTAACATGACTCGTTTTGAAAATTGCTGAGTTTGTAAGATGCACGTTTCCTAAACATACTACCAAGGTGACCTATATTCGCTCGGCATCTTTCTATTACTGTTCAGTATGTAAGATTTCATTAAAATCTTCACAGACGTTTGTGAAAACTTAATTTATACTATATACAAGAGCTGCTCAGATAATATCATTAGCAAAGAAGAGTCAGCTTATTAGATACACAAATAAAAAACAAAAGGTTAATTATGAATATAAGGTGGGGAAAGAATTGCTTGTTGAAGGCTTGAAATGTAAATATCTTGGAATTACTTTTGATAACAAACTTAACTGGGCAGGACACATAGAACAGGTGGTAGGAAAAGGTTTCAAAGTTCTGCACTTGTTGGAGAGAGTGATGAGGGGATGTACGAGAGAAGTCAAGGAAATGGGTTACAAAACTTTGGTCAGACCATTGCTCGAATATGGTAGTGTAGTATGGGACCCTCATTTTACGTATCAAACACAGGAGTTGGAGAGGATGCAAAAAAGGGCTGCTAGATTTGTTTCTGGAAAATATCGCAGAATGCAATCAGTGACGGATATGATAAAGGAGCTGGAATGGGATTCATTGCAAGACAGGAGGAGAATGAGGAGGGTCATGGGAGTGTACAGGGCATATACTGGCGATGAGGCATGGAAAGATATTGCAATAGGTATGAAAAGTAGTGCATGGAAGGGAAAAGATAACCATGACCACAAGCTGGCACTCGATTTCAGGCACAAGGGTGTAGGAAGATTCTCTTTTTTTAGGTAAGGGTGTCAGGGATTGGAATGAGTTACCGAGAGAAATGATTAATAATTTACCGAAAACTTTGAAAGAATTTAAAGGTAAAATTTGTAGAGGGCAAATGTAGGTAGGTGCAGGATAGGGGGAAGATGGGTGTGTAGCGAAATTGCCACCGGAGCCTGTGCTCCATTGCAATTAAATTAAATAAAATGAAATAAATTAAATTAAATTCGATAGATTAGACATATAAACAATATGTATTATTTAAAAAAAACCTAACTTAGTCCAAGACTCGAAGGACTACATGGGTAAGATACTCCACAAGATGGCATACTGAATTATTGAGATGTATTATGTCCAGTTCCTTTCCTCTGGGACCTACAGTTTAACATGGTATCCGAACCACGAAACGTCCTAGTGTACCTCATACCATCAAATACAATTAATAAAAATTCTTGACCCCACTGGGATTTGAAACCGGGGCTGGAGACAGAATTTTTTGATTAAAACTTTCTTAATCACTTTCTTTCCCCCAATAATCACATTTGAACTGCCAGACCACACAATATTTGTTATGCATTCAATATGTTTCATACCTGACTACGTAGGAACTGCATTTGGTTAAATAAAGCTCATGAATTCACATAGTTCAATATTCTATTTTAAGTAATCAGCTATGATTTTTATTAATTTTGACTTTATGGTTATCATCCAAATATATAAAGCCGTTTCAAGCCAACTGGTGCCTCGGGATTCTACTAGATGCCAAATACAAGAGATGCTCGTTTTTTGTTTTTTTTTAAATAATAATAAAAGCCCAATTTTTCAGGGAAAACATCTATCTATATAAAATGTTATCTATATACGAAATTTTATCCAAATCGTTAGAGCATTTCCGAGATACTAAATATATACGACAATTGGAGCACAGCTCCTTGCTCCAACTAAAGAGAAACTCAGTAAGCTTACTGGTACCCGAAACTTCTACGAGATGGCTTAGAGCCGTTCACGAGATACCGAATACAAAAATTGATCGTTTTTTGTAAAATCGCATTTTTAATGGAAGACACTTGCTTAGATAGACTTGAAAAACAAAACGTTACCTGCATATTGAATTTCATCCAAATCGTTAGAGCCGTTTATATAAGAATAGCTCGTTTAATATTATAAGATTCTTTTAATTCAGCCTAAATCCGAAATTACTGTTTCATTAAGTCAGTGCCACAGGAAAGATTGTAGGTGCCATCGATGTTCATTACTCTAATGAAATACAGTGGCTGTATTTACAGCAGTATGTTCATTTGCTTGTGTAGATGACATAATGTTATGTAACATTATTAAACGAGAAAGGATTATGAACAACTACAGGGGGATTTGGGCAGGATATCTAATTGCGTTGGTCAGTACTAACTGAAGATAAATGTTAAAAAGAGTCAGCTAATTAGGAACACAGATAATAACACAAGTAATAATAATAAAGACATTGAAATTGTATGGCTTTAACGTAAAGGAGGAATTGCCTTCCAATCTATAAAGTGCAAACGGGTAGTTGGTAGGCAGACGTTCTGCTTGTGCTGGAGAGGGTGCTAAAGTGATGTACCAAGGATTTGTTCATTAGTGTAGGACCCATGTTATGGGTATAAAATACAGAGTTGGAGGAGATGCAAAGGAAGGCATGTAGAATTGTTAGTAGATATTACCGCAGAACACAACGAGTGACCCTTATGATAAAGGAGATGAATTGTGAATCATTCTAAGGTAGAAGGAGGAAGAAGAAAGTACTCGGAGTATATGAGCCATATTATTGACGCTGAAGCCTGAATGGAAATTGGTAGAAGTGTTAGAAGTAATATGTGAAAGGGATGAGATGGCAATGACGGTAAAGAATAATTTTATTTTTAGTCATAAAGAAAGGAAAAGTTTTATTTTGTAGATACTGGAAGCAAGGGGTTGGATTAAATTACCGAGGGATGCGCTGAACAATTTACCTGAAACATTAAAAGAATTCAACATAAATATTTGTGGAGCACTGAAGTAATAGTTATGTGTAATATATCGCACTCGATTAATAATATAAATAATACAGCCGATTTCATCCCACTTCTCTGTCAGCATTACTGCCTTGGTCACTAGTGGCGGAAGTGCATTGGGGACAGGGGATAGAATTCGGCTACGGTCTTTTGAAGGCATCGTCCCGGAATCATCTGAAACGATTTTGGGAAATCATGGAAAACCTCAATCAGAATGGCTGGATGGAGATTTGAACCCGCGTCCTGCCGAATGTCAGGTCTTAGTTTTACCTCTCATCCGCCGGGTGGCAGTGAATCGATTAATCTATACAAAAGCATATTGTATCGTTTCTTCGGTTGATATCACAGGAAGATGTGCATACGTAGTTCCTGTAATACCAAGAATAAAACAAAACATAAATTCCAATCTAAAATCAATTAAATCTATAGACGTAGTTATATATAAAGAAATTACAATATATTATAAAGTTAAAAGCACCATTAATAAGCGTTTACATTAAAAAAAAATAAACTTGAGCACTACCAAAATATATTAATAAAGAATATAAAAACGAGAATTAAAACACAAATTTTAATGGTTTAACATAAAACGTTGGTCTTGTTAACCAAAAATGAGAATCACTTTTAAGACATCAGAGATAGTTAACTCTTTCATTGGTTTCCAAATCCAATACTTTTAATAAACTAATCTCTATAATTAGAATACTTCTTTTGTTATCATTATTAATGAATATTATAGGGGTTTACACGCAATTTTAATAAAATACAGGTTACGCTGAAGAATTTTGTTTCAAGTCAAATTCTACAATATCAGTTTCTAATTACCGCTGATTATTTTTTAATACTACTAACACATACACCAGCAGCATAGGCGCGCCGTATTGTTGTTTCGTATTGCTCCTGCAATAGAGCCCAACCCTTTTGTTTCCGTGACTTTCGTGTGTCACATATTGTTGTTACGCAATATATAAATTTAAAAAAAAAAAAAAAGAAAAAAAAAACAGAATTGGGGAAAGAGAAAATTTCCATTAAAACCGCAACTTCAGTCTGAAATATATGGATGAATTTACCATTCATAAATATTTGGGGAAATTTATATTCGTCTGTGACTGCTACGGGATGTAAACCTTCGTCACAATTTTTTTTGTGCTGTCCAACAATTCTTGTCGAGTGACAGGGAGAATTGACAAGTGGAAAACAAAATTTTTATTCCGCTGGTTTGGCCAGCATGCGTGACGTGTTTGAAACACTCCTCGCGCCTACGTATCAGTGTTAATATATATGTAAAATGTCTTCCATCAAATTTAAATCGACATTTGTGATTTCGCTTGTAGGGAATAAGAGTTATTGAATTAAATCGGAAGTGGAAATTGCCGTCGTTTCACATCACTGCCTGCCAGTGGCATATTTTTTTTTTTAAAAATTGTCACTAGCTAAAGTAAAACAAATACGGTTTGCAGATATTCTATCAAACCTTAACTATTCCAAAAAGAATCACTATACCATAAAAGTATCAGCTAATTTTCAGCAAATGAACTTGAATAAATAAAAAGTCAAGCAATTATCTGAGGATATTATTATTATTTCTAACCAAATACGTAAACCTCAATGTTTGTTTTCAGATTAACGTTATTAGTACCTGTGACAATAGTAATTTCTTACGGCTGATAACCAATGGGATCATACAAAGTAATTTAATAATCGCTTTTTGAACAAACGTCTTTCTAAATCTGAAACTGGCAGCAAGAAGTGATTAGTGTTCCATCTTCCACAAATGACAGAATCATCAGTTCTAATTTAGTAGCGTAACCTGAATATTTTGTGATTTGCATTCTTGTCATGGACCGAGCTATTTAATTGAAGGCCTACCGGAACCCGGATACTAGCTGCAAACATACAGTGCGGGCGCCATGCAATGAGTTCAGGGGTAGCAAGAAGTGTTTTATTCCAGAGCGTCCTGTTTGCAAAAAAGACTTCAATCGACAACGCTTTAAAGTTAGTTACGCATGTGCAGTTGAACTAAAGCGATTCCATTAAAAAGTGACGAAGATTAACAAACATAAAAGAAAATATTTCAGTGTTTAATTTATATATCGCCTCCAGCGACATTCTTCGTTACCATTGTGTATTTTATTAGTTTTTTCTCCCTCATTTAGTATAAAATTAATGATATACAAGAGAAATGCCTACTCTGTAAACATTGAGGAGTGTTTTTTTTTTCAGTTTTTTTGTTCTATTAATCCTCGATGCATAAAATGGATATAATCCAGAATGAACAAAACAAGAATTTTATTATATAAGATGCGATGTTATTACATCAGTGGAGCTGTAAATTAACAGTTAGGCCTACTTGTATTTGATTCCTTTTATCTTTAGTCCGGACATGGCACGGAAAACAAAGTAATGAATCATGGTTCCATCTGGCGATGTTGTAGCCATTGCCTGTGATCTGAGAACAGACTTTTCTCTCATAATTTGTAATAAGAAATAAAATTAATTTAACTTAACACCTCGCACGTTAGGACAAATGTAATAAAGCAATGTCGATTTAAAGCATCTTTGCTGCTACAAATGTAATTTAAGCCGATTGTAAATCGGAAGAAGTTATAGATATTTATAAAGAATTTAATTCCGTCTTGCTATTATTTAACGAAGAGATATAATATTAATTGTGACAGTAATTGTTTTGATATACGTGAAAGGCGAATAAGCCTTCGACTGGACATATAACTCCAGAATAATTTTCTGAACATCAACCGTTGATCCCGAATTAGCTTGGCGAGTCTTTGTAAAAATAGTGCAAAATTTCCTGAAGAAACACAAAAGTGAAAACTACAAAGTCCTTTTTAGTAACATGGTGTCAAATTTTCTTGGTATTGGCGCGAATGTAAACATCAAAATGCATTTTCTTTTTAGTTATCTTGAATGCTTTCCTGAAAATCTTGGAGACGTCAGCGAAACGAACAACGGGAACGATTCCATCAGGACATCAAGGAGATGGAAACCCAGTACGAGATACTGTGATGACGGGAGAATATTGCTGGTGTTTTCAACGAGATTACAACATTCATTACGCACAAAGAAACTAAAATGCTTTCCTCGAATATTCTGACAAAATCTTTTAATTTTCGATTTAGGATATATGTTTTTGGTTTGTTTGTGGGTCACGCACACTTCATGCCATAATAAGGTTTGTTAAAGAAACAGACTTGTTTAATTTCCTTAAACACACTAATATAAGCCCATGTACACTGTTGGAAATATTCTTTACATTGTAATGGAGCCAAATGGAAATGCGTGCAGTAAAAGGAAAACTAGACCGGATAGAGAAAAAGCGAAGTTATTTCCAAATTTATCAGCCAAAATTACCTAAGAATTAGTTATAATTTTCCAGGCACCAGTCAAAAAAAATGTTTTGTTGCCCAACTCACTCCATTATTTATCCACAGCTTGGACAGGGTGCTAATGTAATCACAGTAAAACTGAAGTTTAATACTTTGAGAACAGAGAATTGTAGATTAACTGAGATTACAGTTTTAACCTTCAATTTAAGTAAAAGATGTTATACATTATAAAAAAAAAGATTCTGTAGCCTCAATGACATTCACAACGGGGATAAGTACAGAACGTTGATTAAAGCATCAGATTCTCTCCAGACACCAACAGCCAAAACACTGCGCCATGGATCTGGGGTGAAATAGACCCAAGAAAGAAAAAACAACCACAGTGCAAGGATGAAAGAATACTGGACCAAAACGAAAAAGAAGAAGATTCTGTAACCACCTATCGTTTAGTGAAAGCGGAAAGTCTGTTGAACGCTTCATTCAAAACTAGCGCGGGATGAGACTGTAGGTCTCTGCCATCATTTCCATGAAGAGTCTGGCCTGGCCTGGTCTGCCCTGGCTCGGAAACATATCGTGGCGCCTCTGTAGGGAAAGAGGGAGACCATATCTGACTTAAGACTATAGCAGAATGTCTTGTAACTTTGCTCAGAAGCGGTGGGTTTGAATGTTTCACATGTGAAATTACTCTAAGCCTATGGGTAGACCGCATAATTCCAGCAGACATGAACGAGAAACTTAAAGTCGGGAGATGGATCTGCGGGTGAACCTGGCACGGTGCAAAGCCAAACCTGGAACATTCAAGGTACTAGTGTACAGTTATTTGCACTAGTATCTTTATAAAAGTGCTCAAATTGATCTATATCATTGTGTCATTGTGGCAGAATAGAGCAACATACAATATACAGTATAAAAGAAGTTTTGATGGGCAGTGTGGCTATGAAAATGAACATGGTAAGTGATTGAGTAGACATCCGAGGACATTATGCGTATTCTCTTGGTTCTCCGGGTGAAGCCGCGTCGATTTATTAAAACCCACCGTCTCAGTGATCTTGCTGTGCAGTCCTCTGATGAAAGCCACAGCAAGACGAACCAAACTTTAGGTTTTAATAAATCGACGCTGCTCCACCCGGAGAAGAGAATATGGGAGTGCCACAGGGTAGTTAGTGTATTGTGACCATTGATATTCATCATTATAATGAATTATTGTGTTGATGGTTTAAAATCAGAATTTAGATTGTTTGTAGATGGCATAATGGTATGTAATAGGATCAAGACAGTGAAAAACTGCAATGTGATCTGGATATAATATCTAAATCGGAGAGTTAACAAAGAATGAAGATGCCAAGAAGAGTCACCTTATTAGGTACACAAACAAAACATTAAAGGTTGTTTATGATTATAGGGTGGGTTCAGAATTGTTTGTTGAAGGCTTTAAGTGTAAATTTCTTGACATAATATTTGATAGTAAATTCAAGCTGGCAGAGCACATTGGGCAGGTGATAGGTAAAGGTTATAAAATCCTTCATTTACTGGAGAGGGTGATGATAGGATGGTCAAGAGAA
This sequence comes from Vandiemenella viatica, assembly GCA_031002005.1. Classification (NCBI taxonomy): domain Eukaryota; kingdom Metazoa; phylum Arthropoda; class Insecta; order Orthoptera; family Morabidae; genus Vandiemenella; species Vandiemenella viatica. The sequence goes on from CM061919.1 coordinate 134,595,638, forward strand.
GTTAAGGAATTGGGTTACAAAACATTGGTCAGATCATTGCTTGACTATAATAGTGTGGTAAGTGACACACAATTTGGGCATCATATACAGGAGATGGAGGTCGTGCAAAGAAGAGCAGCAAGATTTGTTTGTGGAAATTAAGGCAGGACACAGTCAGCATCTGATATGATAAAGGAGCTGCATTGTGAGTCATTGGAAGACAGGAGGAGGGTGAAGAGAATTCTGCGAGTGTACAAGGCGTATGCTGGTGAAGGGGTTTGGAGGGATAGTGGTCGAAGAATTAGGAATGGTGCAGGTAACGTAAAAGATGACAAAATGGCAATGGATTTTCTGTATAAGAGATTCGGAAAATTTTCTATTCTGCGTAAGGATGTCAGAGATTGGAAGTAATTACCAACTGAAGTGATTAATAATTTACCAAAAACTATGAAGTAATCAAGATAATATGAACTTGGTGAGGTAGAATTTCCCAACCATTGAATGATTATAGATCAATACAATGTTTTTACACAGTGTTGTTACCCAGGACGATCTTGGCAGGGACACGAACGATAAAGAACTCGTCCTATAATCCATGAGCGTTTCAATCGTAAAGTAGGGATTGTAATTAAGAGAAGTGAATTTTATGAAAATTATTTTAGTTGCTGTTCGCACTAAAATGTTCGATGATCATGTCAATACACACTGATGAGACTAAACATGATGATCACATACTTAATAGCTTGTTATTCCACCTTCGGATCGTTATGCAGCAGCTATTCGACGTGGCATGGATTCAATATTTCCCTCGTAGGTTTCCGGAGGTATGTGGCACCAGATGTCTACGCACAGATGACACAATTCCCTTAAAATAGTGGCTGCTGGTTCGTGCGCGCGGAGCTGAAACCCGATAGCGTCCCAGATGTGTTCTGTTCGGTTGGTATCAGCTGAATTCTGTGCCAACAACATCAACGTGAGTTCACTATCACATTACTCAGACCACTGCAGCACGATTCAGGCCTTGTGGCACGGACAGTTCTCTTGCTGGAAGATGCCATCACCGTGGTGGAGCAATGATTGACAAGAGATTATTTGACATGTTAGAGAAAGTACAGAGGAGAGCCGCTCGATTCCTGACTGCTAGTTACAGTCGTTACGTAAGTGTCACAGAGCTGGTATGCGGGTTGGGCTGGGATTGTTTGGCGGACAGACGACGTCGTTTTCGTTTGAATTTGTTGGAGAATATGCGAAAATCTTTAATTTACGAGTGCAACGAAATACTTCTTCCGCCAACCTATTTAGGTAGCAATGACAGGAGGGATGAGATTCGAGAAATAAGTTGCCGTACTGATACATTTATGTATTCCTTCTTTCCTCGTTCTGTTCGGGATTGGAAAATGCACTGAATTAGGATTGGTGTTTAGCACCCTCTGCTACCCACAGTATTTGTGATTTGCAGAGTGTAGATGTAGATGTAGATGATAATGGGGCTAATGCTTTAAAATTTTGTAGTTTTGCCGGTCTCGTCCCAAAAAGATTTTGCAATTCGACTGAAGTTTTAGAATGGATTGGTGGTCTCCTTACAACCACCAATCCAAGTACTGTTTTTATCTTTTAGAATATGAAGTTTCTTGGGCTAAGTTTGGCATTTTATATCTGATTAGCTCTTTTTACAGCCAAGCAGCTAGTTTGTTTTTTAATGCTCGTTTAATCTGTTCGGACTTCATACAGCCAACCAGTCACTGTTTGTGATTCTGTTTTTTGTGGCCCTTTTACCGCTATTGTTTTAATGTTTTTCTTTATGCTGTCTGTGTGGCCGACCTCTTTAAGTCAATCATACAGACGATATTTTTGTCAGTAATTCCCTACGTGGCGGACTCCTTTACAGTCTAACATGCAGACGGTAATTCAGTTTTAAGCCACGCTGTCATACCAGGGTTTTTAGTCAGGACGTAAATAACGTAGATGTTGACACATCTAAAGATCCAAAAACAACAACAGTGGTGGGATACATGAAGGGATGCGGACTGACAGCAATAATGCTCAGTTAGTTCACAGCTGCGATGGAGCCTTCGATCACTACCACAAGCGCCATGGAAGCCTAGGTGAATGCCATCTATTCTAATATTATAAATGCGAAGGTCTGTCTGTTTGTTACGTTTTTTGGGCTAAACGGCTAATCCGATATAATATTTCACAAGGAGATGCTATTGGCTATTAGGATGGACATAGCATACTTTTTTCTGTATAAATAATAGATGTTGTCATATAATTTTGAAAAATTACTGAACGGCAATAGACAGACCCTTAGGAAGTGTAAATCTCTGTAGTACTTTCGCGTGTAGCGGTCTGGTAACTCAGTGGTAATGCGCTTACTTGCAGAGGTTTCGAGCGTGGTCTCCGGTTCAAATACCGGATGAAGCAAACATTTTTAATAATTGTTTTTGATCGTATGAGCCACACCAGGACGGTCGGTTGTTCGGATTAAATGTTAAACTGTAGATTTATCAAATTTAGGAGTACAGTGCACGGCAAATCGTAGGCGGTCTATCAATGCCGTACATGTAACTTTTTTACGCTATATTGATTCCTCATGGTTTATTACTTTCGCAGTCAGTGTCTATGTGATCTGTAATAATAGTATTGTAAACATAGAAGTACATCTCTGTCTTTTTTGTTACGTTTTGACGACTAAATGGTTATACCGATATTGATGGAATTTGACAAAGAAGTACTTTGTAACTGTAGGAAGAATGCAAAACATATTTTCGGTATGAATAACGGCTGTAGTCACGAAATTTTGAGAACTAATCGAATGGTGACAGACAGACGGATGCGTGTGTTAGTCTGTTAAGTTACGACGGTTGCTCAAACTGTGCTTCTCCCTCAGTCTGTTAGTGTATGATTTGTTGATAAATTTCGTTTAGAGATGAAACGTATTATTTAGTATAGATGTCGATTTCCTCTGCATTGTGCTATTACATTCTGTCTGCCTAAAAGTTTCTGGCACCAGTTTATTTTGTCTTCTTTTTGATATGCCTTGCGGGCGTAAACCTGGCCTAAGCAGTTGCTACAGGAGAGCACGATCTGAAGTTATTAGAACCCAAGAATAGGATGCTCATGCTGAAGAAAAGACGAAGCCGAAATATAGCTGCCCTCAGTTACCCCCTTCACCCCACTCCCCCCAACACACACACACATCCACGCACCTTCGTTTGTTTTTCCGTTATTAAAAATGTTGAAAATTGATTCCACTCATGATACAGGTTCGACGGCAGTATGATATAGTGATGGCTTTGCTGTCATATTATGCCAACTCGGCGTTGTTTGGGACCAATACTACGTTAACAACAGCTTTCTATATTCATTTCTTGCAATAAAATTCTATGTTCACGTGTACGAAGTCAGGGGTATCAGCTAGTATACAGCATAATATTGTCTCCACCGGCCTACGTCCGTGGCGAAGAGCATGTATCGAACAGCCGTTTAGCTGAAAGACGGCGTATATGGACAGGAGAACTGGTGGAACAAGAAACGTGATTCATCCGAACATGCGATATGATTCCATTGATTCACGGTCCAATTTCGACGATCTCATTACCACTGCAATCTTAATCGACGAAATCGTTGGGTCACAATGTGTATACATAGCGGCTGTCTGCTGCGGAGAATCATGTTCAACAATGTGCGCTGAGCGGAGTACTCCGAAACACGCGTGCCTGCCATCGGACATGCCACAGATCGTCCGCTATCCCGCTTTACTGAGCGGGCAAGTCTCCGACCTCCACATTCTCTAATGAGTCGTGTGGACGTCCACCAGCTTGTTGCCAACGCATGGTTCCTCCATCCCTCGACCACTTCCCATTGATGTTCAATACAGCAGCACGCAGACAGCCGACCAGCCTCGTCGTTTCCGAGATTGCTTGTTTGTAGGCGCATGGCCATAACAATCTGCCATTTGTCAAAGTCACTTATGCCAATGGATTTTCCCATTTCCTGCACATCTATTGTCGCTCTAATGACTCCCCATGCGTCTGTGCACCTCTTATACACTTTCTATAACGCATGCCATATCCACAACAGTATTCAATTCGATGAGGGCAGTGATCGTAATGTTTTGACTCGTCACCATATATTTGATTTCATTCTTTTATGTGGATTATGTAATGGTAGTTTCGTTATTTATAAATGTTTGATGAGTTCCCTAATGATAACGTTTATAATGAAGAGACTATGTATTCCACTTCAATCAAATCTAGAAATGCTATGAGTCAAAGCACCAATAAAAAAAAAATGTAGAAAGTAATAAGCTCGAAGTATATATATATATATATATATACAGGGTGTTACAAAAAGGTACGGCCAAACTTTCAGGAAACATTCCTCACACACAAACAAAGAAAATATGTTATGTGGACATGTGTCCGGAAACGCTTACTTTGCATGTTAGAGCTCATTTTAGTTTCGATAGTATGTACTGTACTGTACGGACCAATTCCATGGCCCCCACGCTCTCCTGACCTCAACCCTCTTGACTTCCATTTATGGGGGCATTTGAAAGCCCTTGTCTACGCAACCCCGGTACCAAATGTAGAGACTCTTCGTGCTCGTATTGTGGACGGCTGTGATACAATATGCCATTCTCCAGGGCTGCATCAGCGCATCAGGGATTCCATGCGACGGAGGGTGGATGCATGTATCCTCGATAACGGAGGACATTTTGAACATTTCCTTTAACAAAGTGTTTGAAGTCACGCTGGTACGTTCTGTTGCTGTGTGTTTCCATTCCATGTTTAATGTGGTTTGAAGGGAAGTAATACAATGAGCTCTAACATGGAAAGTAAGCGTTTCCGGACACATGTCCACATAACATATTTTCTTTGTTAGTGTGTGAGGAATGTTTCCTGAAAGTTTGGCCGTACCTTTTTGAAACACCCTATATATATCGGCCCTATATATATCAGCACCAAAGTAATAAAAGCATTTGCTTAAAACTGATATCTTTAAGATAAGCACATACTGCCTAAGCCAAACAACAACAAAATTTCTTTGTAGCTAGAAACATTCCAACGGCATCCTAATTATATCTGAGATTTTAGAAAAAAATTTCAAGAAGTTTCTTCAGTAATAAAAGGTATGATCTTCCCGCGCTGAACTGTCCTTCAGATTATGGATTTAAGTTTTGCAGCTACGCTTTATTTTTTAAATAAAAGTTGTCGGCAGTTGACTTGGATCCAAGAAAGTTGGCATTGGTTCGCCTGCCAACATACATGGCCCAGCATTTTGTACGAAACTTCTTCGGTAGAAATTCAAAACAAGTCTGTCTGCTAATCGGCCGTTCAGATTTATGTTGATTGAAGTAGTTGCAGTACGGAAATCAACACCAATCATTTTGATTTGCTAGAACATGTCTAGCTTAATTTGCATTGTGGAATAGCTGCACCTCACCGTTAACGTATGCCAGATATTAAAGATATGTTTCCATGTCCATGATTCATGTTATTGTTAATATTTATGAAATTTACTTCGTTGTTCGCTATAAAAAAAAAAAAAACTGTAGAAGTTAAGCATTTCAAATTTACACAAAGGTTTGGTAAAGTAAGGTGGATTTAATGTCGCATACACCACATATACTTTCATATAAATGGAAAATTTAAAATTTATGTGATCTAAACGAAACAGAAGATGAACGAAATTACAGATTTCTCTGGAAAACTAACACAACGAGGATGTGAAATACAAGAAGAATTAAATCAATTATATATAAAAAAACAACAGATTTAATGATTTCGTAGAGAATTATAATTAAATTTTGGTGTCACATCAGACTACAACAATTTAAGACACTAAAAGTTATTTCAAAAGCAGTGGAATAAAGGTAATTAAATGTATTTTAATTAACAATTTAATTGAGAGATATAAATACTTTTACTAATAGAATGCTGACACAACCAGACAATGAACCAAATTATGACTCAAAGACTATATTAGTATCGCATTAATCTTGTGTGAGTGAACTTTTCAACTAAGAGATGTAAATAATTTTAGAGCCTGCACGATTTTTATAATAATAATAATTTTAGTGTGTTCACTAATATTGTAAGCACAATTTCATTTTTAAAATATTGTTGTTGACGATGACTTTTAAAATTAATAATATTCTACTTGCTCTTTGTATTGGTTTCTGCTAATTTACACGCAGTTTAAAGTAACTTTAATTATTTATTTCTTCCATTTTTTAAACACAATGTTAAAATTCTCGGACTACGTAAATCAAATTGTTCACGCTGCTCAAGAAACCCCGAGATAGGAAACTAGCCAGGAGGGAGAAAACGTTTTACTTAATATAATTTTAGTACTTTTTTGGTTAGGCATCTCTGTATCTATAAGGTATTCGTTTAAGCCACGGGCGGAATGCTGAACCAATAGAAACTCTGTCACCAGGTCATTACGACCACACGGAATTATTACTATTATTATTGGGTAAAGGGTCAACTGTGGAATGCAAATCACGGCAGCTTTCTTCTGTAGTTTAGAAAAACGTCAATCAGATGAGAAGGTAGGTTTCAGAATTCAACCAAACGTGGGATCTTTTGTCAATCATAAACACAACCAAGATCAATTATTAAAAAATGGTTTGTAAATTTTATACAAATCGTCTGAGTTTAATCTGTGTATGACTTCTGTGTCTATTATTACCTAAGAGTAACTTAATGTGGATACGTTTTAAGGGATTCTACAAAATAAAATTGTTGAAAATTGCATATTTGCAGATTTACTCTATTGTTTTAGGTCAATTAAAATTTGGGGTTTATATTGCGATTACAATTTCAGTTCAAAGCTAATATTTTAAGCTGGTTTTAATAAAACCGTTGTTTAAATATGTAAATTAAGATTTAATGGATATTCCAACAAATCTTTTGACAGTAGAATGAACTGAAATTTTCGGGTTCCTAGTAACAGCATAGCGTGATGAGTGCCACTGTTTTTGTCAATTATAGTTGAACACAGCCCATCAGCTATTGAGAGCAGTGATCTCTGTTTATCGTCGATGTTTACATGAAACGTTTTAGAATAAATTTGAATGAAAAGAAAATTTTAATGTAAATATAAACGATTTCAGTTTACATTTACGAAATCTTTCCGCCTTTTTTCGGGTGAGATGTTTATTCCGCTATCTACTTATATTATCAGCATACTGTAACGGTTGAGGTCTGTGTCTCATTTTTACCAAAATAATAATTAAAAATCAAGGGAACCTGATAAAGGTACCTGATAAATGCAAAGGTATCTTTTAGGTTATCACGTCACCTATTGTATCTTTCCACTGTGGCAGTGGATGCCGTGTTCTATCGGTGCTATGCAGAAATACTGATAATGAACGCTATCTTTAACTCACTGCATTTTTCATTACCTCCAATAAACCTGTGCTCGAAGTACACTGCTGATTTTTTTATTTGTATAGCGGGGTGGATAGTCTTCCTGATGCCATTGATGAAATGTTTATTCACGTTTTACTGATTTTATAATTCAGGCTTACGTTTCATATAGGTATGTTTTAACATGAAAACATTCCCATGTATGTTTAGTGTCTTTTGACCAATAACAAGGGGAGGCCAAAATTCATATTCGATTCATACTGTGTGTTATAAAAGCTCAAGACCATAGGTGTAATGCGGCAAGCAGTAACATGAGCTTCTTCACAGTTATCGAGGAAATTGGCAATGAAATATTCCGTTGCGTTGAAATACTTTATACATTACGGAAATCTTAAAAGGCGCGTGGCTCTCTGCCTCGTGAGTCCGTAGTCGTCGGATCATAGCTCGCTGCGGGATTTTTTTTCATTTATTCGACTGTGTATATAATTCAAGGCAATCAGTTTAAAAAATTACGCATATAATAAGTTTTTAAAATGTAATCTTGGTTGTCCGGGTTGAACCGCGTCAATTTGTTGAAACCTGACGTTTCGGCCATCATTTTGTGGCCTTCTTCAGAGTACTGATACGGCTGGAACTGCTGCCGCCTATATATAGCTCCCGAAGATGCGCTAGCCGTTTGGAGTGACGTCACTCAAACTACCGCCGCCAGCGTGGCCGGTCCGATGGGGGCCTGTGTCCCGCGTTTTCCTCATCAAGCATGACCATATTTGGTCAAGTTGTAACCCGCCGTCCGCGTTCATATTATCTGGTCGTTTTTTTTAATTTCCAATGCTTCTCTGACACGCCGGGGCCACCATCTGCTTTCTTGAACCAATACCGGACAACCAAGATTACATTGACAACGACCGCGGAAGTCTGCGCACCCACAAGTTTTTAAAATGCTTATTATTATGGAAAAAAACCGATGCTTTTGAATAACATTGTTTTGTTCACAAACAAGGTTATATTTCAAAAACTCGTACGAAATACAAATATCGTTACTCGACCGTTACAGTTGAAGGTTAGATGTTTATTCCCACACCGGGGAATGGAAGGGTTGAAACAAGACGGGGTCGGTTTTTCCACAGCAAAAAACTTTTGAACTTATTATATTCTTAACTGTTTAAATTGATTGCCGAGAATTATCTGAATACACATTTGAATAAATAAACGCCAATTTCAAGCAGCGAGATTCGATCCTGCGACAACAGGGTTTAGAGGCAGAGAGCTTGCTGGCTGTGCCACGCGGACCTTGAAGTCTGGCTTACATAGAAAGCATTTGAACGCTACGGAATATTTCAATGCCGATTTTCTCGACAACGGCGAAGAAGGGCCTGTTACTGCTTTACCAAATTACCACTCTGGCCATAAGATTTTATTACACACAGTATGAACCGAATCTAAATTTTACAGTTGGTGGCTTCCCCTTGTAAGTCAAATTTGGTTGGTTGCAGTTGTGTTGTTATAAAATAAAATTGTTTTACAAATCTAATGTTGCTCACTTGCGAATAAATAATTTAATGTTGTTAATTGAGGTTAATGAAATAATAGAAGCGTTTCCATTCAAGATCTACAACTCACGAGAAAATAAGAATAGTTAAAAAAAAAATTAAGAAATTTAAGGAACGGAAATACATATATCAGGAGCTAAATATTGATACATAACAATTCTAGAATAAAAGGGAAAGGTTTTTACTGGAAATAGATACGCAAGAAGAATAGGCAGTATGTATGCTCCATTTTGAAAGGCAGGTGGGGGAAGGAGATTTAAAGGGTGTTCGCACTTTATGGTGCATAAAGATACAGCTGTTAATTTTTAAACGGAAAATTAAGAAAGCTTAACTTCACATTTAATTTAGTTAGATACAGTCCGTGCCAAATTAATTCTCGTATGCTAAGGCCCACTCTACCTCAAAATAGGTATTAAGGCACAGAAATAGTGTAAGTACTATTTTAAAGAAGTTAGTTTTTTTTTGCTTATGGCTTTACGCCTTGACGACGTTGATGTCAATTGAGGTGGTAGAGGGCTTTGGAGGGTTCAAGTAACGGGAAGGAAATCGGACATGCCTTTTGAAGAAACCATTGTGGCATTCGCATGTAGTGATTTGGAGAAAGCATGGAAAAACCAAGTCTGGATGGCCGGACGGGGATTCGAACCCTTGTCCTCCCGACTACAAGATCAGAACGTTAACGATTCACCCACCAAGCTCAGTAATAAGTTAGGTATTTTTGTATAGTTAAGGTAGATACTGTATGACAACACATCATCGGATTGAAGTCCAGGTACAGTAACACTCGGGGAGATACATAAGTTGTGATGTTCTCCAACTTCGCCAGCACGCAGTCAGATTTATCACCAGGGCGCCGCAACTAGCAGCGAGAAACCCTTCTGTCGGCGTTCCTTCTCCGATGAGTTGTAGGCGAGAAAATACATTCCGCAGGTTGCTCGGTACGCTGCCGCCAATTTCTCACCACATATTTCAACCGACCGTGGCAGGTAATTCCGGCAGCGCCCAGGGGCGATGAAATTCACATAGAAAACTACTTGACAGTTGCGAAAGGAATGAGTTGGCCCGGAAGGGAGTAATTATCTCCACTCCATTAACTCCAGCCAGCGATCGACACAGGCCGGAGGCAGACGCACAAATTAATATGCCGGCTCTTGTCGGTCTATTGTTGTTGCGGTGATGCCCGTACTAACTTTTGGCGAAACGCTATCCAAACGATCAACGATATTAGGTGATTAATGTGGTAATACATGGATTCTAATGCTCTTCACAGCACGTATAGTACAAACAGTTACGTCCACATTAAGTATATATCATATTACTCTTTACTATCACGAGAAGTGATTGTACCGCTTCCTAGAAAGTGCCTCTAACCATTTCGATTAAAACTATGGATTAAACTATTTTTAGATCTACAAATTGATCTGTCAGTGTCTCTTCTTCAGGAAAATTCATTTTGACGTCTCTTTTTTTCTTCAAAACTAGACGACCCGCATATAAAATTATATAGCAATTGCATAGCAAAACACTGACCTGTGCGAAAATTTCGGGAGTAGTGATGAATACGGAGGTTGGTGGTTTTTAATTGGTTGAAACAAGTACCGGTTCCTTAGTAGCAGAACGTTTATGTATGCTATCCTGCAGCCTTCTACTTTGACGTAAACACCTGAAACTAACCCTTTCCGGAAGTCGAAGTGTCACAGAGCTCACCGTAATACATCTAAGTTGAACTTAGGATATACAGTATATCGATATGTCTGTGATACATGGTGCAGCTATCTAGTGGTAAATCGATCAATTGTTATCGATGACAGCGAATCCTGGCGGCTTGGCTCTGAACTGTATCATACGCTTTACCTTCATAGTTGCCCTTTAATGATAGAATTCTGAAAAATTCCTGTCCTAAAATATGAAATTACCAAAGCGGATACCTTAATCTTTAAAATGATACCTCATTTCCTGATTCCAGATAGGTATCAAGAGAGACAGATTTCTCGTCGCCACAAAAAAAAAAAAGATTTAGAAATTATGATGTTTACCCTTTAAGGGTCGAATTTTGAAAAATCCTTTCTTAAAATATATGATACCAAAGTGGAGACCTTAAAGTTTAAAATTATACCCTATTTATCGATTTCGGTTATGTATGAAGGGAGATTAACGACTTGCGATAAGAAAAACATCTTTAAAAAATAATATAAATGTTACATATAGTGGCAAGTATATCTTTTAGTAGGAAACTATCTGGAAAGGAGTGTTTCTACTGACGTTCACCTACTTCGCAACAAATCTCGGGTTTATTGCTACTAGTTGTACCCACAACTTCGTCAAGCGGCATTTGAAATGTGTGCTGTTAATTCACAGATAAAGTACCGAAGAAATATGGTAAATGCAGAGGAATAGTGCCGTTTTGCATTTATTTTCAATTTTCTTGGATCTCATTCTGTTTTTCAAAATTTAAATTGTATGCAATGATTTATTCACAATTGAACATATCATTTGTTTCTTTCTCAACTTGAAACTACCATTAATTGAGAAAGTTTATTTCTATTATAAATCAACAGGCATAAATTAGTACTGTACACAAGGCTCAATTTCGAGCAACACTTCGAGTTGTGCTGCTTAACGTGGGCATAAACATGGTACTTTAGTAGTGCTGCCAGCCGCTTGGCTTTGAATATCCACAGATGAGAGAGAGTTTAAATTAAGAAACTTTATTTCCAGGTCTTTAAAATTCAAAATAATGTTCTACATTGAAAGCAAGAAATATCTCTGAACAGTTTCATACAGCAACACTTTCATCGATGCTGTTGTTATGATTTTTTTTAGGGGGGGGGGAGGGTTTGATACACTTTCTTTGTAGACATTAAATTTAGCATATCAGCCGTAACAGAAAATGTTGGAAACTACGCTCCCTTTACTTCTCGGATATAGGTTTGATTCTCGGAAGGCACTGCTTCGTAGTGCCGTGCCAATGAGCATGTCACCGTGCATGAAGAGTGACCAGATAGTTCTGTATTGCGGTCCTTTAAGATAAAAAAAAAATATATGATAAAAAAACAAAGCATGGACTTTATTTCATTTCAATTGTTTGTTCACACGAGCGGTAACAAAGAAACGATTCATAATTATTGACAATTATATAAGGCATTAAGACTATACGCTGAAAGTTTAACAAAAAATGAAAAGGAAAAATTAAATAAATAAAAAGTTGCAAAATTCCGTATATATTTTAACAAAATCCGGAAATCATAAATAAAAAAAATTAAAAAAGCGGAGAAATGTGGACAAATCCGTAGAGTTAGCAGAACTGTGGTAACCCTTCTTTATGAAAACTAGTGAAATTGCACAGTCAAACTTTGCAGTGACATTCCTTACTGGGAAACCTAAGTCCCCTTCCAGTTTATGTTATTGGTTGTCATTATCAAAACGGTTCGTATCTATCTGGATTTGTCGTATCCGGTGCTTTTGTCATTGTTCTTATACAGGGCGTTCGCCGGAAAACGCTACCCTCCCAGTCTGTTGCCGTCGGCAACTTGCTCGGTCAGTCGTGCCAGCAGTTTCCGCCACACGGAACCGTGAATCACCGCACTGTTTAACACCTCCGCTGCCCCAACAGTGCAGTGCAGTGACCCTTACATTGTTAAGAACGGTTTCTTTGCATTGTAGATAGTTTGTGACTTCAGTCTCTTATTAATCAGTGTTGTGAATAAACGTTTCTTTGCGGTTTGGCTGGTTTGGGGATTCATACTCTTATTAATCTGTAGCATGTTTGAGTGTGAGTAAAATTATGGTACGTTACAGTTTGCAACAAAGAATATTTCTCTACGATACATATGTGAAGAAGAAGTCGTTTAAAAAGTGTCGCAGTAAATTTCGTCGCGAATTTCCTGGCGCTTTATTGCCAGCTAAATCAACAATTCTGCGTCTGGTTAAAAAAGTAAGAGAAACGGGTTCATTTTTTAACAAAAAGAGACTGTCGGTCAACCGTATTCTCACAGAGGAGAAAATTGACGATATCGCTTTTCGACTAGAACAGTCACCCAAAAAATCATTAAGTCAGTTAGGGCAGCGTGTGTCTCGAAATATGTTCAGAAGATGTGAAATGTGCATTACACAAGAGGGTCAACACTTCCAGCATCTTTTATAAGGTAAGCTAATGAATTACGTCACATTTAAATGCTTAGCACACAAGTTTATGAAGTTTATGGAGCGTAATTATTATGAAATAGTCCGCGGCCGACGGTCGAACAATGCCGGAAACTGAGCGCTCGCTCGCCGGGAGCAGTTTCTTCCTTGTAGCGCTAACAGTGGGTTGCGTTTCCCGGCGAACGCCCTGTATTTTAGTGCATAATTAGTGGTCCAGTAGTTTCTTTGGCCACCTGAGAGTGTTGTCTTATATCGGATCCGCACCTAGAGCGGTTATCAGCGGATTAGTAGATTTTTTATTATTGGCGTAAAATTCTGTGCAGTCTCTTAAGGTATATCCTTTCAAACACTTTGGAAAGTGTAGGCAGCAGGCTAATCGGTCTGTAAGACTTGGGCGACCTCCTGACCTATCCCGCTTTGGGAATGGGTATAATGTGGGCATGTTTTCGCGTTTGCGGGTATTCACCTGTACGGAGAATTTCATTGGAAGTATCCGTGTTGTATAGGATTGCTGTAAGGGGCATTTCTCAGAGAATCCCTCCACAAATTCCGTCGTGTCCGGCGGCTTTCTTGATTTTCAGTTTCGCGAGGGCCGATGCCACCTCCTGCACCGTGATTTCCTCTATGAGGTCTTCCTCCGGAGGAACAGCTTCTAGGAAGCGACTCAGGCGTCGATCCACGAAGTCTATGTGCTCATCGCCTTGAGGGACGTCGACTGGCTTAAAGTTTGCCCCAAAGGTCTCAGCAAGAGCTTCAGCCTTTTCTTCTGGGACGCAGACATGGTTGTTTCCAACAACCTGAGGTGGGATCTTTATCCTCTGGCGGAGTCGGACCTTCGTGGCTCGCCATGTAGACCCGTCTTCTATATTCAAGGTGGAAATTAAATTAGACCAGTCAGAAATTCTGTACTGTTCTACCTCCGCTTTGATCTCCCGCTGCATGCTATTTACCGCTCTCTTTGTAGCCGGATCCCTAGTGAGATGACGCTCCCTGTTTAGTTGGTTTTCGATTGCTATTGCCTCTCGGATGTGGGAAGGCAATTGTCGAGATCGTGGAGGCTGGTTACGGCGCGGCCAGTTAGCCGCATCTGGTGCCTCGTTTATCCAGTCAGCCAGTACAGCAACGGTGGCTGAGGGGACAGTAGCAGAGGGTGGTGCTGCAGGTTCGATCCGCTGTGTGAGGAGGTTCTTAAATCTCACGTAAGTTTCTGGCTAGTCTGTTCCTGCGTGACGATGCGTCCGCCGCCATATAATAAAGCACCGGGTCATGATCGGATGACAAGACCGTTTTGGTGGTGACGGCTATGTTGTGTCTTAGGCCCTTGGTAATGACGATGTCAAGAACATCAGGGAGGCCACGTCCATAGATGGTAGGTACGTGGTTTTCGACCACTCGCAGCAGTTTCCTTCCGTGATTGTTGGTGATTCGTGAATTCAAGGCTACGTGCTTGGCGTTCAGGTCACCCACAATAAACAGATTGCCACGCAGACTGAGAAGCGCAAAAATGTCCACTTGATGTAACGTCCTGGTGGTCGGTATACAGCAACAAACACAAGTCACCCCCAAGACGTCTCGACGGTGACAACGGTTGCTTCTATGGTCTCCAAGCGGGATAATACTCTTTGGTAGTGCTTAATGGCGTTCCTAACGAAGACCGCGGTACCAACTGTCGCGGTTGGCCAGTGACACCTATAGCAGGAATAGTTGGGGGCAGCAGCTTTGATTCCCTGCTTAAGATGAGCCTTATTAACGAGGCGCACATCAATGCCTTCGTCCCTTAGGAATTCTTTAAATTCGTCCATCTGGCGCCAGAGGCCATTAGCGTTCCATATTCAAATGGTTAAGTCTTCAATGGCATTAGCCATGACGTTCTTGGTTACCTTGTTGCACGGCAGTTATTGCCATCCTAACGGCCTCCGCCATCTACGCGGCAGGTCTTGAATTAATGCAGTCACTGCGCCATGTTTAAGAGGATGGACCCGCCATTCTTCCGGGTGTTCTCATCCTTTGGGCGGTTCTTCAATTCTTCAGTTTTCTTCATCATCGTCGGAGGTTTTGCGTGGGCGGAGGAGTCTCTCTGGTGATCCCTCCCGTTGTCATGAGCACCAGCTGACGCTTCTGCGTAGGATGTGCCCGGTCTCAGCTCAGGGTTGGGCAGACCCTTGTTGGAGGCTGCTGCCTCTTCCTTCTTCTTTTTCCGTTGTTGCCTCTTCTTAAGAATTGTAGGAGGCATTCTTTGCCTTCTGTTTGCATTTAATCTACTGAAAGCGGTGCATTTCTGATAGCTTGCCACATGATCACCGTCGCACTTGACAAATTTGGGAGGGGTTTCTCCCTTTTTGAAGGCGCATTGACGCTTTGAGTGTTCGCCCGCACACTTGACGCATTTTGGTGGCATAGCACAGTGCTGGGATACGTGTCCTATACCCTGACAATTGTAACACGGAGGAGGACCGCGAGTGCTACGTAATTTTTCAGTGGTTATCATCACTGAGCATAGACGTCATTTTGTAAATTGCTCTATTCTCGGTGGTATCTGAGAGGGCTACCAGGAACACTGATTCTTCCTGCCGCGTTTTTGGTGAACGCAGACGAACGACTGCCCTCGCCACTATGCCGCGCACTTCCAGTTCTTCTTTGATGTACTCCGGGGAGAAATTGATGACTTTCAGGTTTTTATCATCTTCAGTTGGGAAGGTGTGGGAAGGTATGCTGTTTTGTGATGGAGAGCCTAAGACGGCTTGATAGTCTGCCTTAGTTTTGAGGAAGAGCTTGTATAACTCGCGTCCCGCAGGTTTGACGCGGTACTCGTGCTTACAAAGCTTCTTTAGTGTCATTTCGAGGTTTCTATAATCCTCTTTGAAGGACACGATCAGGGGTGCCGGCTTCGACTCCCTAACAGGCTTTGTCTGTTCAGCGTCCACTGTTTCCATAATTTGCTCGCCATCTATGGGGAGATGCAAGAAGGAGTTGCTCGTGCTGGGAGCATTGGCAGCATTGGAGCTCAGCTGAGCGGCAGGAGCAGGTCGATGCGGGTTACGCCACTTGTCTGCGTCTTTGGTTGCTCTTCTCCGGTCGGATTTGAGTGGAGGGGTCGGCATTCTGGTTTTGGTCTTCACAGAAGATTTTGCAGCCCGCTTGGACTGTGTGTCATCTTTATCATTTGAAGTGTTTTCTGCAGAACACTTACGCGAGACAGACGCCTGTTGCTCGTCTTCCATCACTGTGTAGTCCACTACACATTCCGTAGTGGCACTGAGTCCAGGTCTGCAATCTCCACCAAGGCCGTAGCGTCGGTAGAGGTTGGAGTAGGCGTCACTGATGATGACATGGGAGTGTTGTGCTGGCCCTTTGTTGCACGGGAAGTTGATTTGGCTGTTCCTCTGGTGTGGCGTATGTCCACGTTGTATCTGTCACCACGCACTCGAGTAACAGTGACAACCACAGCAGGTCTAGACGTCATTTTCGTTACCGATGTCGCGGACACGGACGGCACGGAAGCCGACGATCGAGAACGCGACGGCGGACGCGGCTCGGCGCTTTTTTGGCTTCGTCGTAAAAACATGATAGAAAGCACTCGACTGCAATCTACGAAATGAATTACCGATACGCGAAATTCGAAGTCACGCAGTCGTAAAAATTCAACCACTACAATTAATTTCAAACAATCAACAATACAAAAACACACACCTCAAAATTCCACATCACAATGCAAATTATACATGAATCGTAAAAACATAATTTCACCTGTAAAACAATTCGATTCAATCCATGAGGTCTAAAAAATGAAGTGACAATGAAATTGAAGCACGTCAAACTTTGAAGCACATTATTAAATATATATTTATCAAGGTAAGCATTTCGACTGCGAGAAAGCTCCACAAGACAATTTTAAGTAGATATTAAAAATTAAAAATTTACTTTTTCGTCCCGTTTATTATGGACGAAATATGGTACTAATAAGAATATAGAGTTTCCTCTATATTAACTGATGGCATATGATATCTTTATGCTAAATGTCGTTGAAATCCGTGCATTAGTTCTTACGAGAGGAGGTACAGAAAAACAAACTATTTTGAATCTTAGGTTTAGCGTCTTTGTGTCATGGGGAAGTACGTTCTAATTAGGGTAAAAACCATCCTACATCCTACTTTAAGACTCTTCGTGGTTCGGATTCCACGTAAAATGTAGGTCCCCTATTCCTGGCAGGATTATCAAGTTAGGTTATGGTTGCCAAGGTAGAAGCGCAAGCACGGCATGTCGAAAAACTGTCAAACCTTCGGGGTCTCCCAGACAACTATGCCATACGCCGTTTTCTTTAACGGTAAGCTATTAATATGTGATGTTTTGAAGAAATCCATTTTTTGGTTCCTGCGTGATTCGCGGACATTCAAAATTTTTAAAAAAAAAATCAGTTTGGACTTTGTATCATTGGTAATTTATGACGTAGCCTATCGGAATGAAAAGTATAATGACCAACGACATACGCTATTATAATTTGCAGTTATGTTAAAACAAGTCTATTAGGTTATAAGTGATGCGCGGACATTCAAACAGATTGGTAGACAGATACAAAAATTCCAAATTTTACGATATTGGCAATTCTATCACCAGTAGTTTACATTTAAATTACACTTTTTGAAATAACTTTAATATATACACACAAGTTTTTTTGCAGTTTTATAATATAGTACACAAAACGCAACCTGTACTTTTTGAATTTGTTGGCGTGTACCCCCCCCCCCCCAAAAAAATTTGATTATATATATGGTATACTTCATGTAGCATTTTCTAGAGTCCAGAGCCGAATGAATTTAATGTAGGCTATATTACAAGTATGGAAGCAAGTCTGATGTTAAGATTGCTTAAAAAGTTTACTAACATTATTATGTTTCGCATGGTTAAGATTCTACTTCTTAAGTGAAAATAATAAGTAGTTACAGTCCTTACTTGAAATCTATAACAAAAACACTCACACGTGAATTCTTGAATATTATTTTAATGAACTGTTATCACTCCTCATCACGTCTAAATGAATGTTCAGATTGGTTCCGAGGAAGAATGGTCGACCAGTTATTTCATATTTAAATCATCAGAACACCGTAGCAAGGCCTTTAATGATTTCTGTTGCAATTCCATTTGTGAAAGCCTCGCATAATAACCCAAAGAAACTTTTATCGTTTGTAAGAAAAGTAAGTTGCAATGCAACACTAATACTCTATGGTTGTGTAATAGAAGCCGCTATAAGGCTGACGTGCAAAAGAAATTACGGTGGTTTTATTGATTTTCCACGAGATGAGTTTTCAATTATTACGAAATAACTAGAACGTCTGAAGTAGCAATAATATCCTTCGCTGATGGGCAGTTATCTATAGGCAAGTAACGAGTTAGAAATTCTTCGAGATCTTGCTGTTATTTCGGCATTGTGTATCAAAATAAGCTTAAATTAAATTTCAATATGTGTAAGTTTA
Source organism: Vandiemenella viatica (assembly GCA_031002005.1). Classification (NCBI taxonomy): domain Eukaryota; kingdom Metazoa; phylum Arthropoda; class Insecta; order Orthoptera; family Morabidae; genus Vandiemenella; species Vandiemenella viatica. The sequence goes on from CM061919.1 coordinate 134,614,160, forward strand.
TGTGCACAGCTGATCAAAGTATGGTCTGGAGAGCTTCATGTTGTTCTGCCTCCTATTGGCAGAATTTTGATTTTGCGGGTGTTCCACCTGTACCATGGACTGTAGGCTACTGGGGGAAATACATCTCCTTGTTAAAAGTGTAGCTTATGTTCTATATGATAACTGCATATTTTTTGTTTATTATATATACATGGTGTTTCATATACATTTTATGAAACAAGGTACAGAGCTGGTTTTGGTGTTGTTTTAAAGGAAAACACTTCAAGTTTTTTTACCTTAAACTAAAGATGTTCTATGTGGCTTCCGTTGGTTATTCTGCAGACATCCCATCGGTAGTCGATTTCTTCCCAGACTCGCACTAGCATTTCAGGTGTAACTTGCTCAGCAGCAGCGTAAATTCTTGCTCTAAGTTCGGGTAGAGTGGCCGGCAAAGGAGGTACGTACACCATATCTTTTATGAAACCCCAGAAGAAAAAATCTAGCGGTGTCAGATCTGGGAAACGGGGGGGGCCATGCAATTGGCGCATCACGGCCAATCCATTGACCTGGAAAAGGGTAATTGAGAAAATCCCGGACGTCAGTCATATAGTATGGTGGTGCGCCATCTTGCATAAAGGAAACATTTCGTTCTCGGTCATCCTCATCAATCTGTGGTATCAAAAATTGTTGCAACATATCAAGATACACTATCACGTTGATGGTTCTCTCATGGGAAAAAAAGGGGCCGTACATTTTCCTCTTGCTAAACGCACAAAAAACGTTCACTTTAGGGTTATCACGAACATGTTGTAATGTTTCATGTGGATTTTCACTGCCCCAAATCCTACAGTTATGTGTGTTAACCTCGCCACTTAAGTGAAAAGTTGACTCGTCGGAAAAGATTATGTTGTCCAAGAAATGTTCATCATCATCCACTCGATTTAACATATCCACACAGAAGTTCCTACGTGCAATCTTATCAGTGTCTTTAATTGCTTGTAAAAGCGAATATCGGTATGGTTTCAAATGCAAACGTTTTCTCAACACACGCCAAACCGTCGTATGTGGGACTTGCAGCTCACGAGATGCACGCCGGGTCGATTTCGTAGGGCTGTTGACAAAACTTTTTCTCACTTGTTCAACGACCTAGGCAGATGTGCTTGGACGACCTGAGGATTTTTTATGTTTTACTGAGCACCCTGTTTCTACAAAACATCTATGCCACTCATAAATTGTAGGCCTACTAGGAGGATCTTTAGCGTACTTAGTACGAAATTACGCTGAACTGTTGTCGCAGACTTCGATTCTTCAAACCAAAACACACAGCTAGCACGCTCGGGTCCAGTGAAGGCAGCCATCTTTAACGTAACTGCCGCTAGTGCTTGTGCGGCGCGATTAGGCACTAGCGGACTACGCGAGTCAAAACTTGAAGTGTTTTCCTTTAAAACGACACCAAAACCAGCTCTGTACCTAGTTTCATAAAATTTATATGAATTTTCAAAGTTGTAAAGTCCTTTTTGAAACACCCTGTATAGTCTTTGAACCAGAGACTGGGGATCGTCGCAGTACTTTCCTAGGGGACTATGCGTAAACGCCTAGTAGCCGTCATAAGGACAGCCCGTTAACCACGCTTGGGATTTAAACCTGAGTCCTTTTTTACCTTCCCAGTCTAGTATAGAGGCATTTTACTACGCACACACTTGTCGAAGTATTTTGGCAGGTCTTATTTTAAAGAAGCCGACATCGCAGCGTAGGAGACAGCGTGATAGCCTCGCGTTGCAGGGGTCACCGGTACGAGTCTGGCCTGGGGCATGGGTTATTTTAATTAAGTCTTGTGTTTGTCTTATGTCGTCTATCCTATGCTGAGTCTAGTATTCACTGAGTGCATCCATACTTGCGAGTTCCTTAAATACCTAATGCTGATTGTGTGGCCTCCAAGCCATATACCAATTAAAAAAAAAAAAACATACAATTAGAACACATAAACAAATAAGATACCGTACAGAATTGTCGTACCTCTTTTATTTTTGTACCATGTAGGATCACTGTAGAAAAAGTGTTAATAACTGGTATCCAAAAACACACAGAAGAACCAATTGTTTCGTGACTGCTTGCTACATCCCCTACAAAGGTGTCATAGATTCGATAGAGAGGTTGCAATGGGATTGTTTGGCAGACAGACGACATAGTTTTGGGTTGAATTTACTGTAAAACAAGCGAACATCCAATTTCATTTGTGATTATGGAGAAATACTTTTCCCCACCTAAATACTTGAGTTACCATTATAGAAGGTATGTAGTCGATAAAATACGGCGTCTCACTCATGCTTGTGTATATTAATTCTTCACAGTACCAGTAAAAAGCGGAATACACAGAGTACAGATTAACTTTGGTGCAGTTTAATGAATTTCGGAGAGTTGCTGTACATTTTCAATACATAAAAACTAACCATTTAACTAAAATAACTCGAGGTAGCAAACAGATATCATTTTAAAATGTTATTATACAGTTATATTTGTAGCAATGACTTAATCTTTCACTGTCATTTTGGCAAGCGTTAGAAGGGCCCGATGTACGCAGGAGTTCGAAAAATTAATAAAAGTAATGTAAATATAAATTTAGTTTTTATTTGTAGCGAACTTGCGTGCTGTCACATCAAGAAAATAAAGATAATATGTAAGCTCTTTGGTGAGGCTATAAATTATTTGAATTCGAC
>CM061919.1:134617855-134658196 GCA_031002005.1 Vandiemenella viatica
TTTGTGTGTCTGTGTGAATGTCCTGTCCGTCCTGTGGCGTCCATACATTGGAAAAAATACACATTGAGCTGGCTGTATGGCCTCCGTTGCGAATGCCATTAAAAAAAAAAAAAAAAAAAAAAAAAAAAAAAAAAAAAAAAAAAAAAAAAAAAAAACCTTCGGAGGAGAAACTTCCTTGTGCGCGCGAAGCGGCTTAGTACAGTTGTTGTGTTATAAACGGACCAGGAAGTTACAGTTTTTCCAGTCAAGGGTACAGTGAATAACCAGTATTTAGTCAAAAGCGAAACATAAGATACTTGTTGAACTGAAATCATCGACGCTTGACATCCACCTAATCTGTTAACCACCGTAATCATCTCTAAACTTTATCAGAGCGAATAGCGCCGACGATGTTTGGAGGATTATACTGGTGAAGGAGGTACTCACAACATAGAGGATACCTCAACTAGAGAGACAAATCTCATTCAGCCTTCAACAAGTATGGTAATATCAACAGCACTGAATACGATTACCAGCCAACCAACAGAAGAAACCAACCCAGCCAACACCACACCTAACCTACCTGAACCGGAGACAGACGACCCCATGTGCGGCTACCAACTCTCGAGTGTTAAGTCCACCAAACGCCAGGTACCGGAAGAAGGAGACAGAAGAAGTTCCACGCGCGCGACAGAGAAAATCGCACGACTGTCGTCAGACGGCATAAGATCGCAGAGCCTAGCAGACCTTTCAAAGCATGGCACTGCCACTGGCATCAGAACTCACTATTGTCAACAACTCGCAGCGTCCACAGCAGAGCCCAGCAGCCTCATACAGCATGGCACCGCCACAGGCACCGGCACTATCTACCGCCAACAACCCGCAGTGTCTACAGCAGAGCCCAGCAGCCTCACACATCACGACAGCGTCACTGGCACCGGCACACACTGCTGTCAACAACCTGCAGATTCCACAGCAGTGCTCAGAGAACAACAGGTATGAACCAAGTGACAGTGGACCGTATGTAGTAATAGTTGAAGGAAAAGACAAGAACGTTGGGCGTATCCACCCGATGTCGATAGGAAAACTACTGAGGGAGCAGGGTTTCATGACATCAAACAACCTAGTAAACATCTCAAGCTGCGGTCGGAATAGAATCAAGATAGAATCTAGCAATAGAGACTCGGCAAACAATCTTGTAAAATCTGAAGTCTTCATCAGAAATAACTTGGAGGCGTATATCCCAAAATCTATGATTCAAAAACAGGGTGTGGTGAGAAATGTCGATACTTCACTTAGTGACACCGAAATCCTCTCAGTAATAGAGTGTGAGTTCCCAGTACTAAATATTAGGCGATTCACAAAAAAAGTTGTTAAACTAGGGCAGCAAGAAGTAATTCCACTACCGGTATGCGTTCTAACCTTTAGATCACAACTTCTCCCTCAATTTGTGTGCATCCACGGTGTAAGATGCAGAGTTGAACCCTACATCCCCGCCGTCATTCAGTGCTTTAAATGTTTACGCTTTGGACATGGCAGTAACCAATGCCGCAGTAAGGTTCGATGCAGTTTCTGCACAATGGAACACAATGCCGACTCATGCCCCAAGACAGCTCCACAACTCTGCGCAAATTGCTCAGGGCAACACTTGGCAACCGACCGCTCATGTCCCATTTTCCAGAGAGCAAAAGCGATCAAGCAGCATATGGTATACAATAACGTCAGCTACAGCGAAGCGGTAGCTACATTCGAAAACAGACACTATGCCCGAATAGGCAACTAATCCTAGCCCCCAGGTTAACAGCCCCACCGAATTCCCGCCGTTAACCACTATACCATATACTCCAATTAATCACAGCTCATGTCCAACTCTCCGTGAAGAGACATATCCAGTATCTCAATCTTACCCACAACGACCCGTGCACCTAGCGGAACCAGTACAGTACTACCATTTCAAACAAACACAGCCAAATACCAGCACAGTAAAGCTAAACACAACAGGCAATCAAGTTAGGATTCCCCAAAACTTAATGTGGAGAAGCAACGGGCCAAGCCAACCAATAACTCACAATCCTTACCCGCCACACCCACAGAGAATGACAGAAACTCTACAAAACCACCAACAGTCAGCGGGAAACCAGCCTACAACCACCGAAACCCCAATTATAGAAAGGCTGATGAGTTTAATTATATCCATTATTGAGATGATCAGAACTAACGGCACGGTGGACCCAACACAAGTAATGAACTCACTTCAGCAGATTATGAAGGCCTCCGAACAATGTACCCAATAACTAAAGTAATTATGGCCCAAGGACGTTTAACCAAAATGCTGCAATGGAACGCACGCTCATTAAGATCTAACAAGGAGAGCTTTGAACAGGCATTAAGAGCATATGACGTGGACATCGCCACAGTTGCGGAAACATGGCTAAAACCACCAGACACCATTAGAATCAATGGCTACAGCATCATCCGATGCGACCGCGACGACGGCTATGGAGGAACAGCCATCTTGGTCCGACAGAGCATGTCACATGACGCACTGCAATTAGACGTCACAGGACTACCAATTGAGGCCTGTGCTATGTCCGTAAGAATTAACAACACCAGGCTAACAATAGTGACAGTATACAGCCCCCCCAATGTAACCCTAACCAAACCCCAAATTGTAAGGTTGCTACAGCAAATAACTGACCCATTTATCATTACTGGTGACTTCAACGCCCACAATAGTGCTTGGGGGTGCGAAAAAACAAACCGACTTGGCCGTATCATGCTAGACGTAATGGAAGAACAAAACTTAGTGATACTCAATGACGGTACAGTTACAAGAATTAGCAACCCACAAGAACGGAAATCAGTAGTAGACATCGCGCTAGCGTCTACGAACATCGCAGCGTTGATCGAGCACAAAGTGATCCATGAGCCTCTGGGATCAGACCACTATCCGATTTTGATTACCATCAACTTAAAACAAAACAATAGAAAACCTCAGGCTACACCAGATTATAACTGGAATATTAACGAGGCAAATTGGGGCACATACGCAAATAGCGCAGGAATACATCTACGGAGGTCGGAAGAGACTGGTGAGACAGAGGAAGATTATGGCAACCTTATCCGAATTATCAATCTTGCAGCTAAACAAAGCATACCAAAGAAAAAGCAGAAAACCTACACGTCTAGGAACCAGCCTCCATGGTGGGACGAAGAATGCGACAAGGCCATCCAAGAAAGAAGTGATGCGCTTCGAATATACCGCAGGTGCAGTAACATGGAAAACTTCATAGAACTCAACAAAGTACAAGCTAGAACGAAAAGAACATTAAAGCAAAAGAAGAGTGCTGGGTGGAAAAAATATTGTGAATCAATCAATAGAAACACACCTATTACTACCATTTGGACAAAAGTGAAAAAATACAGACAATCAGTTGACAATATGTATGTATCACCTAGCATAACCACGGAAATGCTAGAGGACATACTAACAACCCTTGCACCTCCTTCCGTGAACCCAAACCGCAATCCCCCACCCGAAGACCAATTTGGAGATTCGATGTCAAGACCTTTTAATATGGAGGAATTTGCAAAAGCGTCCAAGAAGTCGAACAACACGGCACCAGGAACGGACAACGTCCACTATGGAATGATTGAACACTTACCACCACGAGGAAAAGAAAGACTTTTAAAAATCTTAAACAATGTCTGGAACAAAAGAATACAGATCGCGGGATTAAAAACCTCAAGAATAATTCCGATCCTGAAGCCGGGGAAGAACCCGAATACAACTGCAGCCTACAGACCGATTGCACTACTGCCATGCCCGTACAAACTACTAGAGAGGATGGTGAAAAACAGGATCGAGTGGTTTGTCGAACATAATAGCCTTCTACCAGACCACCAGTGGGCGTTCAGACGAGGAAGAGGCACCAATGACCTCCTAATAAGGCTTACCACCGACATCCACTCCAGCCTAAGCAAAAACCGTTACCTGATGACCCTCTACACTGATATAAACAGTGCATACGACAATGTCAACCTCAACCTACTAGGGGAAAAGATGCAAAAGATGAACTTCTCCGCAGTCTTTACTCACAATCTCATCTCACTGCTGGAAAACAGAATACTTGTCATAAAATATAAAGGCGCTACAATAGGACCGCGACACACAAGCCAGGGACTTCCACAAGGATCAATATTATCACCTATCCTCTTTAATATATATACAAGTGACCTTGCCAAAATACTACCGAGGGGAGTATATATACTGCAATATGCTGATGACATATGCCTCTACGCAGAAGGCGAAACTCTGATGGAATGCATAAACCTGCTCAGCATAACAATGGAACGGCTAAAGATATGGTTACAGGAGAACGGGATGACAATCTCACCAGGAAAATCATCGGTTATGATACACACAAGGCACAGAATACAACAAATGACATCTGTACAACTTGGACCATATACATTTCCTAACAAAAAGGTAATCAAATACTTGGGGATGCAGATAGACCACAAACTGAATTGGGGACCACACATAAAACATTTAACTAACAAATGTGAGAAAGCAATCAACCTGCTGCGGGCAACAAGTGGCTACTGGTGGGGTGCAGATCCGAAAACGCTCATGATTCTCTACAGAGCCCTAGTGCGATCCAAAATCGACTACGGATGCCTCTGCTATAGCTCTGCAGCTGATAGCCTCCTTTACCAAATAGACAAACTACAATTCAAGGCATTACGCATATGCTTCGGCGCAATGCACTCTACCCCCACTAACGCTCTCTTGGTAGAGGCCATGGAACCACCACTGAATATCCGCCGATATTACTTAAGTAGTAAATTTGTGTTAAAGACTATGCAATTCGTAAATAGCCCATTAATGGAGGCACTGGAGACACTGGTGAGAAGAACCACCATCGATAGCTACTGGCGAAGAAAAAAACTCCATCATTCCTCATGTCTTACAAGGACCTAATTCAACATCAGCCGCTAATATTCTCCTCAGGACAAATGCCCTGCTTCGAATACCCATATAAAACAACCTTGACAAGAATCGAAGCAAGGTTGAATATACCATTTACCGAAAGCACGGCTAGGAACATAATCCTCCTGTCTGAAAATCTTGCACAATACAAAGATAGTGTCCACATTTATACCGACGGCTCAAAGATCGGTAGCACGGTAGGATGTGCCTTTGTGGATATGAATGCGCGAATTCAGGCAAGCTATAAACTCCACAGTGAGGCATCGATATTCACTGCTGAAATGGTTGCGATCCTTAAAGGCCTAGAATATGCAAAGAACACCACCTTCAAAACAGTAATCATATTATCCGACTCTAGGAGTGTCCTGGAATCCCTGCAGCACCTGAACAGTAACGCATGGAGATGTCACCTAACATCACAATATTCTCGAGACGGTCACGGAGTTAGAAGATAGTGGAAAACGAATCATTTTCATGTGGATTAGAGCACACACGGGGATCAAAGGAAATGAGAGAGCGGATCAGCTAGCAAAGCGGGCAACCACAGATGGCACAATATTCCCACACATTAAAGCAACTGATCTCCTTGCGAGTATACGAAACAAAGCCAAACTAATGTGGGATACATCGTGGCAAGATTCTATAAAAATAAAAGGAAGACACTACGGCACCATCCACCCGACCATTCCTAAGGCACAGTGGCACGAAAAAAAATACACATCCAGGAAAATGATAACCACCATTGCAAGACTGAAATTTAATCATGGGCTCTTCCCCAAACACCTGCATCGCATCAACTTAAGGGAAACACCAAGTTGCACCTGCGATGGAGTCAGCGAATGCGAGCCAAACCACCTTCTATTTGCCTGCAAGGAGAAATGGCAGAAGTGCTCCGAACTTATACAAGAACTAGTGGAATTAGGACTACAGTTACCCTTAAATGTAACCCACCTCCTGGCCTTGGAAGACGTTGCTATCTATCACGCCATAACCCAATTTCTTGAAGAAAACCATATCAAGATATAGCGCGACACTGGAACCAATCTTAAACAACTCCCTATAATATAAGGATACAAATTGTGGCTATGATCTCGGCAACCCGCCTGAGTCAACTACGGCACTTGTCCTCTAACGTAGCCGACATAAAACAAACAGGTCTCACCAGAACATGTTCATAATTAGCATGTTCAACATTGTAGATTAAATTCTATATGCACATATTGTATATTCTATTTATTGTTCCCTAAAACCTGTATATTTCTTTTAAATTGTATGTTGTACATATTGTATATTTTACGTATTTTATGTATGGTGTGCTCCACACATGTCCAATTGTATGTGTCATATATTGTATATACTTTATGCTGCTAATTTTGTATGTCGTATATATCGGATGGTAAGACAGAGCTGGAGAAGGAGCACATTCAATCTGTAAATTCATTTCTTTAATCAACCAAAGATAAATGTAATTTGCTGGCTGTATGGTTTTTTCCAAATGCCAATAAAAAAAAAAAAAAAGCTTCAACGTCCACTGCGGGACGGAAACATGCCGCTGGAATACTGCACGCCTCTTCGCGTTGTTAACGGCAATATGCTTGTGTTTGGGATAAATCCTCATCCAGCTGTTCTGCCAAGTATCTGTTGCATTCAGAAAAAATCGATACTTAATAGTCTTGAATCTCACTTAAGAAGCAACAGCTCAGTCCGGATTTCGGCAGAGGAAAATTGTAGCTAATAGCACCATGAGGCAGGAAGACTCACCACTTCCGATTGAATCAAATGTAATAGAAAATAAGCATTTTTTTTTTTTTTTTAAATTTGGCCTTCGGTCTTTGCGAACATCTAGCCAGCTCCAATTTGTTTATTGTACCAACTCTTGTATCAGACTTTATAATGATATTGTGGACACTACAGTAAGGACAGCACAAGACGAACACAACACTTAATTAAAACCACCCATGCCCGGGGCAGGACTCGAACCGGTGGCCCTTGCAACGCGAAGCCAGCGCGCTAGCCTCTACACTGCCAGCGCCGCGGCCGGCCTAAACATTTGTTACCGCGCACAGGAATCAGGATGGTTAATAATTCAGCCACCCTACCAATTTTACGGAGTCGAAAAAAAACGCTCTTCACAAAAAATGTATCCTGATGCTAAATTGTGGGATAACCCATCAAACATGTTACCGCAATTAATTGTCCGTATCCTTGGCTATCTATCAACTTTTTATCAGACTTTTAGTGCACTAAAAGCGTCCTCCACTTCATAAAAAGAATTTGTTGTCATAATTCAATTATATGCATATATTTATGGCTCCCATCGTAAATTCTCTACTATCCTAACTATCATTTTGAAGGTCATCTGCACTGCATTGGACATACATGTATTCATCAGAATCAAACTTAAGATAACATCTTACAGTTTCGCCAGTAATTATTTACGGAGGCAAGAATGTGTGTACGTATATATTAGTAAATGAACAGGTTCGTCGTTTGCTAGGAATACTAGATCTGCAAATTATGTATGCCGTACTCAAGAATTCATTTATGCACTGATTGCAGCAAGCCGTACAAGACTATTTAATTGCATTAACTAAACTTTGAGATAGGCATAGTCCAGTGTAAATTGGGGTTGTTCAGATGTATGCTGTGTCCTAAGATGATGATCTGCAGCATTAAGCACTTCGTTGTCCCCCTGGTACGTCACTAGCAGCTGGCCAATCCACTCAGGCGTAATGGCCAGATTATGCTGGACTGTGGAGCCGAGTTAAAAGCCGTCCTCCAAATGGTTCGGCCGACGATAAAATTTCGGATGACGTTGCCAGACTCAATTACGCAACTCTGCACGCAGGTCCTCTGCGGAATGGGACAAACGCAATTAGAAAGGCTGTCCCCTCACTTATATTCCGTCAGGGAGACTAAGTCTGCTTCAAGCATTTCACATTAAGTATAATGAATATTTTTGAGAAGAAGATTTAGGATAGTGATATTAAAACATTATTCACAGTAATATTAATGAGAGTATTGTTCTTCCAACTTCAAGTTAAATACTGCGGTGATATACTTCTAGGCCGAAGAGTGGCAGAAAAATGTTAGTATATCTCAGTAATGAAGAGAAAGTCGTGAAAAATAAACAAATGGAAAATCAATGTCCAATACTCTATATATTAAAATATATTAGCTATATATTAAAATCGGTATTATTATGTATGGTCCGCGGTATAACAGTAGAAAAGTTTTGGTAGTCAAAATAAATGCTATTCTCGAAAAAGTAGCCTCTGTGAAAATCTCTAAGTAAACTGGCCCAGGAAAAAATTCCAAAATCTAAAATATAAGTTTCTTTAAGATGTAATAGTATTTGTGAGTCAAAATAAATATTTATTAGACCGTCTAAGAATATCAAAAAAAAAAAAAAATGCTACATAAGAAACTAATGGATTCAGTTTGATTTTGCTTACAAAATAAACGCGAAAAGAAACGTGAGTTTCGATAAAGCACATTGCTATAGACTAATGGATAATAATATGAACTATCTGTCTTTATTTTTTTTTAACCCTATAGGAGCATATATCATTTCAGTTCGCCGTAATCTGTTCAAACCATTTCAGGACAATGTCACGACGTGCCATACTACATTTATGATCGACCTGTTTCAATAAAAAAAAAATTCAGTTCAATAAGTTCCAAGTGCATTAAACCTAAAAGCGTACTGGTTAAGCAAAAATGTTACCCTTTAAAATTAAAAAAAAAACATTGTTGCTGATATAAATAGAAGTAATATCAACCACTATAAGTCGTAACATATACCTCTGGTTGTGAATTACGAGCAGATCATTCTTCGATATAAAGCATAATTATAGTGCCTTAATAAAGTTAGAATTAATGACGCCTTGCTTTCTGATCCACGAGAATCTATGCGAACAAGAAAGGAAATATATAGATCTGAGAACAGAGATAAACTTAATTTGGTTTAGGTTGGTGAAATCCTTCTCCCTTGAGCCAAACAGATCTGGTCTCCAGTCTTGACTGTTTTAAATGACTCATTGAATTGTAGACTAAGTCTATTTTAAATGATTCATAGAATTGTAGACCAACTAAGTCCATAAAATCGCGATCGAATTCTCCTGCATGAACACCTAAATAAAGCACTTAAAAAAACTCTCTGGACTGGTTGCTACCCGCCAAACGATAGAAGAGTTAATATTGTCATTTGCCAACAAGTGTGAATCAAATTACATCCCGTAGCGCCAGCTGTGGCACGAAACGCTGTCAATGCAGTGACTGTTAAAATTCTTATTATTGTATAACTCAGACAGATATTTTGCTGCAACTACTAATTTCTGTACTCACTCTTAACTAATTGGAAATAAAATAATTCAGCGAGTTCTTCACGGGAGTTCAGCCGGATAGTGTCGAAAAATTACGACATTTCGAACAACCTGCTCGGTTGTGTTCGTCAGGTCTATGAAGACAACCAAGCAGGTTGTTTGAAACTTCGTCATTTTTCGACACTATCCGGCTGAACTCCGGTGGATAACTCACTGAATTATAGACATTATTACAATAAATCACAAAACAGATTGTTTTGTGATTTCTTGTAATAATATCTAAAATAGACCTGATGAAGGCAACCGAGCAGGTTGTCGAAACGTCATCATTTTTCGACACTATCCGGCTGAACTCCCGTGAAGAACTCACTGCATCAATACGCCGGGAAAGCTTCCTTTCTAATAAAATAATTGTCTATAATATTCTGTGATGCATGTGATGACAGCTGTACACAATAAATTTTTAATCAACCCTGAAACATCTGACTGCTCGATTTATTCCTGAGATGAGTGTCTGTAATTTGGATTCAGCCACGGGGGCTGCTCACACGTGGGCGAGTGGTCGGTGCTAGGTCAGCCACCCCGCCCCCTGGACCCTGGTATCGATTTTCTGCCTATAAACACGTGTGTCCGCGACGTTAAGTGGCCATTTGTATGTGTGTCCTATACCCCGACCATCGACTCGGCTGCAACAACGGGATCGCCCTCTCCCCGTCCAGTGGTGACACCGTACATGACGCGTCGAAGCATCTGAATGTATCTTATTTCACTCTACCGCAGAATAGGTATAGAATATCGAAACGGTTCAGATCTATGTTGTTTACTTCAACCTGTACAGCTGCTCTTGTGGAGTCTGTTAATCTCACAACCCACACCAAAATTCGTGGTACTGCAACTGTCAGGAATCTTTCTCTACATTCATCATATCTTTTTCCATCCTCACTCGTTGCTCAATTAGTTTAATTCAACTCCGTATCTCTTCCCTGCCCCCTGCTGAGCTTTACGCCTCGTCGACGGCTAAGGTCATTAGAGGCGGGATGGGATTGCGGACAAGGAACCGAAAGGAATGCGGCCATGGCCTTTTTGAACGAAGCATCCCGGTATTTGACTGAAGTGATTTGCGGAAACCGTGGAAAACCCAAATCTGGATGCCCGGAAGGGGATTCGAACCGGCGTCCTCCCGAATGCGAGGCCAGAACGTTAACCATTCACCCACCATGCTCGGTCGTATCTCTTCCTTTACTAAGTTAAGCTCTTTATCTCGAAATACTCGTAACAATTGACGCCCCCTGTTACACGATCCAAATATTATAATCCTTGTTTTCCTCTGTTGTTTTTATCTCCGACTGTTCCTTCGACTGATAAACTATACAATTCCGCACATCTTGAAATGTCACTTCTGTGCACGAAATTTTTTTCTCACACATCATTAAAAAAAAAGGTTTACTGCTTACATGTTTTAAAAGTGATTCTATAGAACCTCGTATCAAACGCTTAAATTTTCCTTCTTTATGGTATATCTTCAGTGTAAGATTTACTTCCATTTATCGCCATATTCCATACAGATGTTTTTAGAATTACTTTTTAAGTTCGTGATCAATATTTGAAAATAAGGGATTTAGTGTTTTAAAGAAATCTCATCCGGTGGTGCTATTATTTTTCAAATGCCTCTTCCTTCTGCCAAAAGTTGAACTGCGCTTCATAAATAAGATAATTGCTTTTTTTTGTGCTGCATCAAGTCTGCTGCTACTGTTGTCGGAAAATTAGATTACGATTTTATCTATAGTGTGTAATATATCATCTCCATAACATATAGAACGTATATAAAATAATGCATTTTCGTAAAGTCGAATGTCGTAAAAAGACTGAGGAGAAATTTTTCTAACAGAAGGACAAATACCAACGTAATAATATATTAAATCGAATCCTATAAGTTTGAACAGCGAAAATTCCATTTATACATTAAAATAAAAGGTTATGAAATCGGAAACGCTTTTTTAATACCAAAAAATAACAATAATTAAAATCGGAACAAAAATAACGAGCCTTACGTTACTCTGTATTTTAGCGTAATTGGATTGTATGATGTGCAAAGTATGGTTGCGATTGTATTAAGAATCTTTGGTGCTAATGTGTGTACGTTAAAAATAGATTATCATTTCTTGCTCGGGTGCCTGTTTACGTACAGTGATAACACTTACCGCAGATTCCTAATCTAGACCATGCGCTTTCAAACAATTATTGTTGTACTTTTTTGAGAGATATCATTTGAAAAAAACTTCATATATGTGTAGAGAAAAGCCACTGCCTACAAACAAAACGTAAATTTCGTTCTTTCTTGCAAGAAACAGTGGTTGTTAACTGTGTATTACTAGCAACGCTTTAGTGAGTAATTATTTCGCTGCATGCTGACTAAACGCGGCTTTGATACTCTCTTCAGTCTAGAATGGTAACGTATATCAGTGGAACATTACTGTGCACAGTGACAGCCCTCCGCTGTCACTTTGCGAATACGCATCTGCTGCGCGCCAGATGAGCGCTCGTCAGCAGGCGCTGAGCGCCGAAGATGCGGCTGGCAGCCACTGTAGCTCCCGAGTTGTGCCGTCCCGACTTGATTGAAGCCGCGGTAATTAATGCGCTCAGCGCAGCAGCTCCGCTCTCCACACTCATTAGCAACTCGGTTCGGCGGGCTGCCGATCTGCAGGCGCAGTCCCATCGCATTGTTCGCTATACCGAGTTTAAGAGAGGGGGTGGGGTGGTGTACGAAGTGGTTGCATGAAGTTTCTCAGAGACGACTTAAGCCGATAATCAGACGCTCAGATGTGATGTTAGCTGCAGTGAGAAGTCTGCTCATCTCGTCGAATCTGGTTATAATTCTAACCAAGTTGTCAGAAAATGAAACAGTATCGGTCGAAGTCTGTTCAGAAGCAACCGTACTTAATTCCTACTATTTAAATTCCAGAAAATTGTCCTTGTTCTCTTCAGAAAAACTTACCCCTCTCCCCCAACCTCCCAACTATGAATTGCAATCCAACAATGTGGAATCGCACAATCCCGCGGGATCCCGCATCATTTGAAAGTCTGGTGGATCCCGCACAAAATCAAATGTAAATGGGGCGAAAACATATTGCACTCTAGGTGACCTTGCAATTCCATCGTCGATTTTCGGACCGACTCGTTCACTGCCGTTTTTATTGCTTCGTTTGTCTGCACCCTTCAAGTTCACATTTGACTCACGGCAACAAATTTGTGTTTTTGTCATTTTTCGTGATTTGTAAGTAAACAATTCTCTTCTACATTCTCATAAGAAATCCCGTTTGTATTTGTTGTATGTGTTTCTATAGTTTGAATTATATCACCCTAGTGGAAAATTAGCTCCAATACTATAAACACAAATATTTATACACACTTGGAATTGTTTCTGAGAAGGAAGTAGAAATAATACAAAAAGAAGTGTAAAACCATTGACAGCTATTTCAAAAAGGAAAAATCTATGGACCAAATGGTTTCCAGAACGCTTTGCAAAAAATGTTTTTACCATAAATTGTTTCTGTACTTCATCAAATTTGAGATATCTGATTATAAAAAGTGAATTTCAACTTTCTAATACTGCTAATATTATACGATCTATTACCTTAAATTTTTTAAACAATGTAAAAGTTGACATGATAGTTGAGCTTGAATATTTCAATTAATAATGACAATGATTTTCGTTTAGTTTTGATAAGTGGATATCCCAAAAAAACATCAATATTTGAACGTTTAAGTTCACAGCAAAGAAACACCTTTTAATCATGGCTTGCTTAGAATACTTGTTTCGTACTGCTTAGTAAAAAGAACGGCTGACAAGCTATGGTCTCGATTTCTAAATTCATGTTTATTTAAACTGTTTAACGTCTCTTAACAGCGAGGTCTTTAAAGATGGGCAAGGAATGGGAAGGAATTGAGCCATGGCCTTTTGAAGGAAGCATTGCGACATTCACCTGGAGTGATTTGGGGAAACCATGGAAAACACAAATCTTGATGCCGGACGGGGATTCGAACCGCCGTCCTCCCGAATGCGAGGCCAGTAGCTTAAGATGTAACGAAACAAGTGTCATAGCAAAAGTTGGTGAATTTGTACCTTGGTACCTGCAGTTGGCTTTCACACAGCACGCAATTGGCAGTTGACGTATTACACGCACACAAAAAGACCAGATACAATTACTAAGTTGGACGTAGATGACGAAAAGATGGACGGGACATCGAAGCACAAAGTGTGACCGTAACACCGAATCATCTACCTACTGAAGTGATTCCCAAATATAATGATCTCAAAAAAAGTGCGGAATGCTGTGAAGCTTTTCAAAATGTCTTTTATTTGTGATCTTAGCAATCAAACCAACTAGCGACGAGGAAGAAATGGTATTCTTGCCCGATGGCTATATACATAATTCTTTCCAAATAAACTGATAGTTTGACTAGTTAGTAGATAGATTATTTTTGAGACTGATTTGGTTTACTGTAAGGTATTTAATGCGCTCTGAATACTTACCATATTTGATTATTTACTTCATAACTAGAATTAGATTTAAAACACAAGTGCAAAAAGGCGAAGTAAATTTAAGGTACGCTAGAAGTTTTAAAATTAATTTTATTTTGCTAACTAAAAAAATTGTTAACTGTTGATTTTTATTATTTAACACTAAAGTTGATTTATGAATTCAGTAAACAGACGTTTAATATTTAACTTGAAAACACTTTAAAACTGGGCCGAATCCCGCGGAATCGACCAATCCCGCAATACGTAACATGTGGAACTGGAAACATTGCGGTATTTGCAATCATTAGTCCCAACAGGGTTTCTACATTGAAAATATCCTTCAATACTAGTGAAGAATTCATTTTAATCTCATCAGTTATGTCCAAATGGCATCCTTTCGCCACTGATTTTAAATTTTGGAACAAGAAAAAAATTTCCGGCGTAAAACTCGTAACAGTAACTGTTTAAGCCGAGGGCAAACGTTTAATGTTTTCAAAACTATTGAAATCCAGTAAAAAGTGGGAATCTTTTTTTTTTTTTTTATCGGGCGTGGAGATCCATGATAACTGAACACTCGTCTCAATGACAGAAATTCTTTCAGGGTGTTCCATCGCATAAATTCTTCCGTCATACACGACGTTTGACAGCTTCCTCTGCTGTCTTCATCAGGAGAACTGTGTTACTACTGTGCGACACGTCACCGTATATCACAGTCGGTGACGTGTCGCACAGTAGCAGCTCCGAATTTCAGTTCTCCTGATGAAGACAGCAGAGGAAGCTGTCAAACGTCGTGTATGACGGAAGAATTTATGCGATAGAACACCCTGGAAGAATTTTTATCAGAATTACGCCGGGAAAGAATCAATTCTCATTAGTCTCAATGTTGTATCCGTAAGCCCAAGACTTGACTCCTCTTTCAAACCTTTATTAGAATATTTCGTTGACTTATTCAAGGAATTTGAGCTAAACGACAATTATTCTGCAGTGAGAATTATCCTTCTATATAACTCGTCTACAGATGACTCGTCCTTTATCCGCTCTATACACATTTCTGAGATACTATGTTGCACCTGCAAATGACGTTTAACAGGTTGAACGAGTTTTTACTCATATATATATATTATTAATCCACACAGAGAGACCCAGACACCTTGCGTTCACACCAGATGGACGTCTTCTATCATTTTTATCACATCTCAAAACATTTACGTGTCGATATGAAATTAATCTGGCTGGTAGCCTAATTCTGTTTGCTGTCTGAAATAAACTCGGTTTTTAACTCTAAGAAATTGCGTGGTTGTAGTTCCATACTCTTTAATGCAATGGATGGCAAATACGTTGACACGATCTTCCTTATAGAATCTGTGTAATAATGTGTATAAGTTTTCATACGACTAGACTCACAACACTTTAAGTGAAAAGTCATGTACCGCGAAAAGTCGACGACCGACTTCACACTTGAGCCTGGCAATCGGGAAGACGCGGATTCAATTCCCCGTTCGGCCATCCAGATTTCCGTTTTCAATCATTTCCCAAAATCATTTCAGGCAAATGCCGATATAATTCCTATAAAATATCATGGCTGAATTCCTTCCCGGTCCTTGTCCCCCATCCTTTCCGTCTTCTAATGTCTTCGACATCGACAAAGCGCAGAGACCAAAAGGATATAAATACAGTCATCAGAAGTATTTTATATGGAATTCACGGAACATTGGTTATTCGGTGAGATTATTATAGCTTGGTTTGCCTATCACTAGTTCACAGCACAGCGGTCAGTTCTACAAAAACAAGCAAATATAAGCCTTATTCTAACTTTTCTGTTTTGGAACCGCACGTGTCTTCTGACGTTGTTTTCAAGCATATAATTGTTTTATAACTTTCGTTTGAAAGCGCGAATACTAGAATTCAAACTCAAACTGACAATTCCGCCAAACTTCAGCTTTATTTCAATGGAACTTGTAACTGAAACAGCAAAGCATCATGAATCATTCTCTGCCTTATTCCTCTGTGGGCAGAGTTTGGCAAAGTGCATTGACCGA
This sequence comes from Vandiemenella viatica, assembly GCA_031002005.1. Taxonomy (NCBI): domain Eukaryota; kingdom Metazoa; phylum Arthropoda; class Insecta; order Orthoptera; family Morabidae; genus Vandiemenella; species Vandiemenella viatica. The sequence goes on from CM061919.1 coordinate 134,633,714, forward strand.
AGACATTTACTACAAGGTTCATCTTTTGGTGTTTATTCTAGTAGTTCACTGGTTTCTAACTTAGACGTTAACTTGCAGTAGAGTTAACTTAATACGGTCAAAGATTGTGTTATACCTCCCGAGAGCCGCAATATGCGATCTTGTTGATCCTGGAACCGCCTGTGGACGGATGTAGCCAGTGTCTTTATTCTGTTCAGAAAGAACTGTATGCCTACGGCTTCATAAAAGTCTCTTATCAGTAATCACAATGGCAGTTTCAGCATGGTTTTTAATCTGGCGGCGTACAGTATTTCATGGTATCACACCCCCATGTCCGGCAAGCGTATTCATGTAAGGGGCGTACAAGATTCCGGTAGCGGTTACTCCTATTTGGGCCGTATGTAAAGACATAAACACGTTTACGGTTCTATAGCAGATCGCAAGTTATACATCTTGTTGGCTTGAAGATCAATATGCATGTGCATAGACTGAGAGCTATCTTAGTGATTAATATCACTCTTTGTAATCCCTAATCACATAGTAATAGACAAAAAAGGAGTGAAATTAAAAGGGAATAATTGCTTGCTTTAAAGGCCAAGTTTTATGGAAGACTGTTGAAGTTTATCTTAAGCAAAGGTAGGAAACGGTGATAAGAAATGAGTACATGAAAAACTTTTTAAGGCCATTAATCGTATCACTTAATGGCAAACATATTTCGGCATTAATGAGAAACCAAAAACTGTAACTAAAGAAAACTGTTCAGAGGAGTGAGAATTGGTAACCCAGAGAGACAAAGAGAGAAATTTATTTAATTGTTAAGGTATAATACACTTCTTCATTCAAATGTTTCTTGCACTGTCGAGCAACTAGAATAAATTTAAATGGCTTTGAGAATTTCGGGATCTGGGAGTAACAAACCAGTGGCATAGATGTAAGTATGATTTTTTTTATTCAGTTTACTCAGTTCATGCATATTTTTGATCCTGGTGGTTTAACTAAAGCAACAAAATGGATGAGATATATTTTCATGATCGCAGCTAGGTGTAACCGCTAGTTTCTCTCTGTGAACTTATAGGAGATTTGAATCATTCTTGTTTTATGTGAACGTGTTATACGAAGTGCAGTGCCCATTTCAATAGGGACAGATCCCTGTTTTCATATGGGAATCTAATGATATCACTAAAGTGTAATCTATCTCGAACAATCAAGACTGACAAGTACATATCTGAGTCACTAAAACAATGTGGACCATTATTCCGTTAGAACGGGAGGATAGGTATATTGTATCAGAATACTGCATCGCTTCTAGATTTACCGTTTACTATGGTCCGCTCAACTCAGTTCAGATCGTTAATTTGTATTCACTGACTCACCTAATAGTTCGTTCCTAATTGCCCATTCATCGCAGCTGAAAGCCATTTAATCAGGAAACACCTTGCGCACACTAACTACGCAATCGTGCGAGCCGGCATAGAAATTATTGCCCCTGTCTGCAGCAGGTTCAACTTCTGATTTGTAATATTGATGGCTTCGATGGTTATCACTGGGATAACTGGAGAAGTGGTACAGTACAATTACTCAAGATACAGCCCGATAACATATACAAATATTATGGTAACTGCTCAGTAACTTACGAATTTGAGTACTGTCCATTCAGCAACCATGTAACACTACTGAACATTTATAGACAAATTTCTGTCATACTACGCGAGTAGTATAATTATACAGGGCGTTCGCTGGAAAACGCTACCCTCCCAGTCTGTTGCCGTCGGCAACTTGCTCGGGCAGTGGAACCAGCAGCATCCGCCACCCGGCACCGTGAATCACCGCACTGTTTAACACCGTCGCTGCCCCAAAAGTATAGTGACGCAGTAAATGGGACCCTTACATTGTTAAGAACGGTTTCTTTGCATTGTAGCTAGTTTGTGACTTCAGTCTCTTATTAATCAGTGTTGTGAATAAACGTTTCTTTGCGGTTTGGCTGGTTTGGGGCTTCATACTCTTACTAATCTGTACCGTGTTTGAGTGTGAGTAAAATTATGGTACGTTACAGTTTGCAACAAAGAATATTTCTCTACGATACATATGTGAAGAAGAAGTCGTTTAAAAAGTGTCGCAGTAAATTTCGTCGCGAATTTCCTGGCGCTATACTGCCAGCTAAATCAACAATTCTGCGTCTGGTTAAAAAAGTAAGAGAAACGGGTTCATTTTTTAACAAAAAGAGACTGTCGGTCAACCGTATTCTCACATAGGAGAAAATTGACGATATCGCTTTTCGACTAGAACAGTCACCCAAAAAATCATTAAGTCAGTTAGGGCAGCGTGTGTCTCGAAATATGTTCAGAAGATGTGAAATGTGCATTACACAAGAGTGTCAACACTTCCAGCATCTTTTATAAGGTAAGCTAATGAATTACGTCACATTTAAATGCTTAGCACATACAAGTTTATGAAGTTTATGAAGCGTAATTATTATGAAATAGTCCGCGGCCGACGGTCGAACAATGCCGGGAGCTGACCGCTCGCTCGCCGCGAGCAGTTTCTTCCTTGTAGCGCTAACAGTGGGTTGCGTTTCCCGGCGAACGCCCTGTAACAACCTATAAGGAAAGAAAATCCAAAAAGCTGCTTGCTTTTGGCGTTACAACGCGGTTACTAAGCCGAGAGAAAATGGGCAACCAGAAACGGAAGGCATTCAGCAATAACCTTTTCTTGACATTCATCTGGAGTGATTTTGGGAAATCATGAAGAATGGAAATATGAGTGGCCTGCCGAAGGTACATCTGAGCGTTACAGGTCACCAACCAGGTTCGCTCCATAAGATGAAATTAACTCTTTTTGCAGTAACTTAAACATATATACATATTTTTAACCTCCATAAGGCACCAAATAGATGATTCGAGGATGTTGATTATATAATTAATTTTAAAGGCTCAGATTCCAGCATCAAACCGAGCTTGGAGGGTGAGCGGTTAAGGTTCTGGTGTCGCATTCGGGTGGACGTCGGTTCGAATCCCGTCCCGGTATTCAGATTTGGGTTTTCCAAATCACTCCAGGCGAATTCCGGGATGCTTCGTTCAAGATACCATGGCTGAACTCCTTCCTGTTTCTTGGCCCCAATCCCATCCCACCTCTAATGACCTCGACGTCGACGAGACGTAAAGCTATAAGTAAAAAATAACTCCAATGTCAACCTAACTTTCAATGGCCGAATCTTTGTGGACCTGCGGAACCAGGTCAGGAACATGAAGTACGCTTTGAACTGTCGGTCTTTCGGATTCCACCTTAAATTCTAAGCATATATGCGTTTTAATATTTCCATGTAAGGTGGGATACAGATAGGATGCATCCTGCGATTCCAATTCCACTACTAGATAATAAAAGCTAAACAGAATTTTGTAATGTATTAACAAATTTCCATTTCGTTAGAAGAGATCTGTAAGACACTAAAATGGATCCTGACAATGGTCACTGTGTTAGAGCTTTCGATCCACGGTGCTGGAAAATTTTCATCGTTCGAAACTTGGCCAGTGTGGTAGGAGGGGTGGTAGTAACAATAGTAAACAACTCCTACAGTAGTCAGTAGACTGTGCGTTAAACTCGTGGCTTAAATCCAAAACTTCTCAAAAAACGTATAGACAGATGGCATACGACGCTGTTGATCGTGAATCTGTGAGGGACCAAGCGTGCGGGCAGGTCTCGACGTGTGAGGAACGCGTTGAGTGCCTATTCTCAGAAAGGAAACAGAGGTTCCTTTACGCGGGGGTTGCCTTGCAGGCGAGAGCGTGAGAGCCACAGTGGGATGTTGTGAGAGTGGGAAACCGGAGTCAGGTGTGCAAAAATTGCTGATATAGTGTTCTCTATGACTGACGATATGTAACGCTTATTGTGTTAGTAACAAGAATAAAGTAAGTTAAGAGAAGTTTTACTACTGTTATTCCGTCATTTAAGTATGAACCGAACCTACATAAATATCGAATTCAGGGGCTAAGAGGTTTAATTGACACTGCTTGCAGAAGAGCAGTAGACAGACCAGTTCGTCCTGAGGAATATTGCAATGAACTGGGATATTTGGAATCATCGGTGGGCTCTAGCTGCTGACACAGCGTTTTTCCTTGCATCCTGCGTTATTAACGTCGCAACTCGTACGTCGAATGTGAAGGTAACATTTGGTGGACCAACAGCAGTCCGTCGGAAGAGTAAACCCTAGTTAGACCATTCTTTCATCTTCATAACTAATCTTAAATTCAACGTTTTATTCTTAACAATACGTACCACACTCATTTAAACTGTTTGGTGTCATTTCACCGTAAGAATTTCGTATAGCAAGATAATGTTAAGGAGTATCAATCTGAACGTTTAGAATATAAGAATTGATAGCGGATAAGTTACAACTATGTTTATTCATTTTTGAAGCAAATTAAAATCCAACAGAGATAAAATGGATTAATAGACACTGCCACCCTTAAAGCCAGCCTCCTGAGAAAAGCAGGCCCACTCGTTGACTCATCCCTGGCCACTAGTGGAATGGTACCTTCAAGAAATTTACAGCGTCAAATTTCTTCTCGAAGCGAGAAAGGCCTAACAGGACAGCTGTCTCACTTACTGACAACCCAAAAAAGGCCCAAACTAAGTAGAAGAGGTGCCAAAAGAGAATATTAACCAAAACCTCATAAAAACTTATTGTTGGCGGCCGTATAGTTTAGTCGTTGCAGTTAGATTCTGCTGGCTGCAATTACACATATATGTCGAAACCATACGGGAAAGATGAGGAGTCGGGTGGGTCGAATGGCCTTCCCGCTCGTGGTAGTGGAGGTAGGCTGTGGATATCCCTCGGACAGTGGAGAGTAACTACGAGAACACAGCTGATCCAAGGATTCGGTTTATTAGACTTGGTCTCACAATACACAATGACACATAGCGGATTGATGTTGCCTCGATGGTCAGGCATGAAGAGAGCGCCGTGTGCTGCCCTTAAGTATCCTATCGTAGATGTCACTGCAATTGCCGTGGCGCTGGCATCCTGCTCGCTGCGTCTGTGTGCGCCATCTGGTAGCTAGCCCATACTCCAGATCCGAAATATATATTGGTTGATATTATGTGAGGATTCATCGATTAACTGCATATTAATGAAAAAACAGATAACCACTGCTTATCTGCTTCCGTGGTCTGATGAAAAGATGGCATAACATATTAGACCGTTTTATAAATGTACATGCCAGTTCGATAGGCTCAGTTGGCTGCGGGACCGTGATGGTATTCGGCGGTGGCTCAGGGTTAGCTGGATCGAGTCCTGGTGGTAGAAGCAATTTTTATCAATAGAAATTGACCAGCAGGTATGGGAGGTGCTGATGCACAGTTCCTAATCACCTGTTTCTGAGCCAAAGTCCTGCGATAAATTCCAAATCTCTCTGCAGTGAGGGCATAGGACACTGTTGATTCGTCCGTTCTTTGGGAACATCAAGCCTGGCGGCCTCTGGTGTCTCACGGAAGAGTTGGCCAGAATGGGCCGACACCGCGTTTCACCTCCTCCCTTCGTCGTCTCTCATTTCTTACTACAGGAACAGTACTCTGTACTGAACACACACTATATCACAGTCACCAAACCTACAATAACACGTCACACAAACATACGTTGGAGAAGACTACGGGAAACCTTCCCGGTTCATGTTTCCAAGAGATTTTCAATGGACGAGAACACCCTCCATGGAAATCTGTGCTCGGAATCATAAGAAGAAAATATAGGAATATTATGACTTAAAGGAATGTGCGTAACATTTGTGTTTTTGCTTAAGATAGATTGGAAATTATTAAAAGTCTAATCATGTTCAAAATGTCAAACCTTAAAATACAAAGTTTGTTTAGTATAGGTTTGAGATGAACGTTACAAAATTTTGTGTAATTTCCCCCATAAATTTAATTGTACTTTAATCTCCCACCTGAAGGGTAGAACAAAATGATCTATGAAAAGAGATTTGACGGCAGCTGTATGAGATGGTTAAACATTTCTCTACCATCAATATAGCCACAATTTGGCCAATTTGTGCATTTGAAACACACAGAAAACATTTACTGCTAGACATACGGAAGAAACGATATCTTACAAACTCTGGCTTGATATGTTTTCTGCGACTGCATCCATTCAAGCTTCGGACTGTGGACCAAACAGTACAGTAAAATATTCTTCAAAATATTTCTCAGGATGTGACTAGGTGGTACATTCATATCTCTGACTGTGGTTTAAGAATGGTGACCAGCCACTGAGTATTCGTGTTAATTATTACTCCAGTATTTCGTAACAAGTAATATTCATTTAATCTACTGTTAGATCGCTTTATTAATTAAAAGAACAGGGAGAGATAAAAATATGATATGTTGCGAGATAAGAGCATAAGGGGAGGGGGTTGAAAGGTCTTATTCCGTCATTGCTTTTCAACTATTTTTCTTAAATCACTCATTTCTACGGTTTCAACTATAATTTAATATCCTGTCAATAGCATATGTCCTTAAAATTGCCGTCATAGTTGTTCATTCGTATTAAAAAAATTCGTTTGGAACATGTATGTTACCTAAGTTTAAGTCTATCTGTCACAATAAAGGGAATTGGTGCTGTATAGCTCCTTGAGTCGTATTTAACCATAATTTAACTCTGGTTTATTCGAAACCAAAATGGATCTAAAGAAAATTAAACATAAAGATCCAAACTGCATATAATACCCGTGTTTCATATACTCTTTGAAGAACTTTGAAAAACCACGTATAAGAGTAAATAAATGGTTAAAAATACAACTATTTCTGTGCTTGTGGCGCTCACTAGCTCTCAGGCGTACATATTGATAGCTATCGAAACATCGCCTTTGCTGGCACTTTCACTCACTCGACATTTCCCCATTCACAAATCCTCCCCGGTGCTATCGGCTCGTCCCTTTCTCTAACAGCAAAGTCCACGAGCATCCCTCCTCGCCTGCGGGGAATCCCAGTCCACTGTGACAGCTCAGCCGCCGCTCAACGATCAACTGTCCTCCGCCGTCCCAAAGATATTAGTCGGGCAGTAATTGCGGGCCCGGCCGGCGGCGGCGCGGCGGTCGGCCCGGTCCCTAGGGCCCGTGATGTAATTACAGAGCCCTGCCTGAACTCGCCTGTCGGGCTACCATGCCACCAGCGCTCCCGAAGGACTCGCCAGTAGGACACACACACACACACAGTAGTTCCGGCAACGAATACCACTCCCGTTCCTCTCGAATATCTGCGTAGAGGCCGCTACGTCAGCGGTGCTGAAATTTATTGTAATCTCGGTAATCGAATTTGCGTCCTGTACAGCAGCTCTGTTGCGGGAAATGGAGAGCGAAACGACTATATTCGTGTTCTCAGTTGGTAATTCGCTACTAAGTCGGTTCCCAAATCGACAGTTTCATTCCCTGGCAATTCTGCCTCCCACACCACCTTTCTCAAAGGCAACCTCAGTTCTGGGTGGACAGATTGCGTCACGAACGAAAGACTAGGGCTATGCCAGCAGAAATGCAGCCATAAAAACTCTCAAATGCCGGTCTTGTCTTGATTTGATACTCAAACTGAACATCTGTCACAAAATATATAGATAAGACTGTGAAATTTACGCTGAAGAAACCTCTCCAAATATAAAGGAACAAACTAAAAGTTGTTGCGTGAGTGGAGAATTTCCCGGCGTACTGATTCAATGTAAGCTTCACGGGTATTCAGCCGGATAGCGTCATAAAAACACAATGTTTCGACAGCTGGCTATGCTGTCTTCATCAGGTGATAAAAGTCTGGGCGCTGACTTCAGGCCTACAACACCTGAAGGTTTTCGCACCCTGAAGATAGCAGAGCCAGCTGTCGAAACGTTGTGTTTTTATGACGCTATCCGGCCGAACACCCATGAAGCTTACACTGAAATTTGTTGTTCAGAACCTATTTCACTCTATGAAATAATTATCCTCTTGGAATTTGGTAACTAAGTTACACATAAAGAATAAAATATATTTGGTGTGTGGAAGGGTAAGGTGACAAAGTTGTCCACAACTACTAAAATGATGTACAGGTTTTCTTTCTATGAAACCCGTTTACAAGTGCAGTAATTGCACTATCTGCAAATTTCCCTCGTATATAGTAACTAACATGGGATAATATGTATTTACAAGTTACAGTGAAAGTTTATTGTACTAATAGTTTTTTTTAAGTAACTAATCGGTTATCAGTTGTTGGAAATATTATTTATACAGTTAATAAGTGTATGCACTCTTCCACATATGAAGTAACTAGCATGGCATAGTATGTGCTTGCAGATTACAGTGGATTGATTATACTAATGGGAAGTAACTAACCGGTTATCAGTTGCTAGTAGCATTACCGGTATTATTAATAACTGTATGTACATACCATGTGACCGAGACAGTTCTCACATGGGATCAAAGTGAAAATATGCATCTATCTATCTATATGGTTTTATCACACTCTAATGAAATCTGACGACTCATCAAAAAAATCAACACTAAAGATTTTGATTGAGACAGTAAGGTAATAAACAATGCCATCATGCTGAAAAATTAATAAATCAGATACAGAAAACATAAAAGCATATGGAACTGAGTTGTGGGACACTACAACAAATATCAGCGACATGGGGATTTGGACAAAAAAGAGAATAATTGAGGAACCATTGAATATGAGATATAATGCTAATTGTATTCGATAAAGGAGCAACTGAAATAAGAGGTCTCAAATGATGTTAACATATGAACTAAATATTCTACTCATATCACAGGATAAAGTACGACAGACGTCACGACCAGAAAAGAAAGAAAGAGGCTGCATAGAAGGAAAGTAAACCGAGGAAGTCACTAGGGCAGTGATTCCCAAATGGTGGTCGCGGAACCCTGGGGTTCCGTAGAAGGGTCATAAGGGTTCCGTGTTCCACCCGAGAATGAAATAAAATGTTCGTTGAAGAGAGTCATACCCGCGCCCTGAGAAGGCTATCATTGTTCTGCTTCCATTTGTGATCTCTTACCGATGCGAGACTGGTTTTTCAGCTTACGCTTATAAAAATGGGGATCCACCAGTAAATGTATGATCAATTAGGGTTCCGTGGACAAAAAAAGTGGGAACCGCTGCATTAGGCGAAGATAGTCAATACATGAGGTGTTACTACTTAGATGAGAGAAACAACAGCAATATTATAAAATTCCCAGGGATGATGATGACCATGGAACCACATATCAGTAATGTAAACCCAATCTATAACATTTTCCACAGCTGTATTTGTAGTAGGTTTGTAACGCCGAATTGTGCGTAACCTACTACCCAGACCTCAAATCGGAAAACGAAATCATCGAAGCTTTCCTGATGGAAATTACTTGTCTATCTTTTTTTATATGCAACTATCAAAAGTTTAAATGGTTGCGTAGATTCCCGCGTTGATTGTACGTATTATCTTGGTTCTCCGGGTGAAGCGGCGTCGATTTATTAAAACCTAACGTCCAGTCCTCTGATCAAATCCATAGAACGATGGTTGAAACGTTAGTTTTAATAAATAGACGTGGCTCCACCCGGGGAACCTTATACATATATCAAGCGTTTTCATTCGATGATCGTGTCTTAAACCAATTATTATTAATTTACTTTTACCTTAGTATATCGATTTGCCCGTTAAGCCAGGACGAGAATATCTTCTTTAGCTTAGTTGACTCATGCTGTTAACTATCGGGTTACAATTTCCCTAAAACTCCTCGTTTCTTTCTGTTATATTTTCTGAAAGCACATGTTTAAGCTACCTTGTATTGGTATGTGTTTCTTTAAATTATTGTTATTATTTTACTTCGACGTACTCGTCGATTACGTCTTCATTGATAAATTTGCAACATAAACGAAATACAACTTTTATTTCACAACTGTTCACACTTAATCACAAAGTAATTACAACTTCCACTTCTGAGTGATGTATTCGTCCGCCACGGTAATATACTTTATACAATTCAGTTGGTTTATCCGTTTATATTCAAACTAGATTGCTTTATAATTTCTGCAGCTTCATGTAGGCTACCGCCATATTCTTGCACCATCATAGGCTTTCCTATCGTCTCCATTTTTGACTTCATAATTAATCCTTTGCGCGGTTCTAATCAACCAACTACTTCTTATCTTCAGAGATACTCATTAAATAAAATCAGTAATTTAACTTTGTTATTCGTTATATAAATAAATAAATAAATACACTTATAATTATTAAATAATGGGCGTGATTTCTACATGAGGAAACGGGTATATGGCGTTTCCCCACGGTTTCCTACGCTTTGGTTTCGTACGAAAAAGCGTTGTCCGGAATGTCTGATTGGAGAATTACTCGGTATATGAATTTTTAAGAAATTTGAGTGATTTATAACCGACCGCTTTTTATGGGGTTCAAAGTTTTGGCTCTCTACTCTGTTATCACCTACAGGTCATGGCCATCTATGCAGGTATGCAGGCATCCAGCTTCTGATGATTATACTCGCCACAGCCTATGCAACAGTCGTCGACTCCGTCATGACAGAGTTGCTACTCCGAGGCGGCATGTTGGGAAATTTAACTGCAGTGGTTTCTTCATATCTTCCCCAGTTATGGAAATGTATGTAAGTGTTAATGTTGTATGGATTATTAAAATGTGTTTATGTCACTCTAATGTGTTGTTTGCGTTGTAAATGAATGAAATAGGAAGGATATGAGATTCAGGTCCACACCTCCAAAAGATAACAAGGGGGTTGATAAACTCAATTTTCTCACCCAAGATACAAATCATTATCAACACTGTCGTATGTCCTCATTCCATAAGCGCTGATCTGAGAATTACGTTCAAAGTATTTGCTTTATAATTTCTGCAGCTTCATCCAGACTACCGCCATATTCTTGAGCCATCATAGGCTTTCTTATCGAATCTTGTGGACAATCTGATGATTGTGAATTGTGTACCCCTACCTTTTCCGCAATGTAAGCCATTCCATATGGTTAAAATTTCATCTACCACCAAGAATCGAACCAACGGTATGGCCCTTGTAGTTTTTACTGTGCTGAAAATAAAAATCTCCAACGACCAATAACTCAAAGGAGGAACACTAAAATGAACTAGTATAAGTAAATATGATGTTACTAGTGGACGAGGCTAATGGCATTGTCTGTGGAACCCGTAAAGAGACTCAGACAGACGCAGCGAGGGCTAACACATAGTTTTATGAAAAGAAATAATATAGAATATTTGTGATTTTCAAGAAAAAATGTCAGTATACTCTAAGAAAATTATGGTCTTATGCGGTGTAGCTATAGGCCAGGGAATATTGTAAAAATCTAGTAATGGTATAAAAACGTACATGGTGCCATTTGGACTTAATATTGATTGTATCAAGGAAGATTTAGTGAACTGCAATCAAGGTCAATTAAATAAAAATGGACAATTTATCAAAATAGTAATAAATGAAGTATAATAAATATGTGATTTATACCAGATGGCGAGGAAAGAGATGATAGTACTAAAAGGACCAAACATCTTGAAAAATATGTACGTTTTAGGATTAAATGTTAATTTAAGACTATAAAAGAAATTTGACATAGGTAAATGGAATGACAGGCACATAAAAACGAACTTAATCAATTGATTGAAGAAATACTATTTCAATAAAGTAATTTATGTTAGTCTTACATAAAGTGGGGTTCAGAAAGGTAAATGAATTTTGGTATGCTTTTGACAGTATTTTAATGAGCAAGATGAGAGGAAGAACTGGAGTGAACGAATAAAACTGAAATGTTTTGAGGAGATAACTGAGAGTACACTTCCTAAAGTGTATCAGACATTAAATTCGGATTGCCATGTCCATTTGAGAGTTAGTTAAAAAAAATAACGCAAGTTATGGAAAATAACTGTAACTTTTCCTTATCATAACGGAGTATGTTGTGTCTGTCACTCAGGGGTCTACAATTCTGAAAAGAAAAAAATTCTTTTTGATTGATATTGTCAAAAGTGAACAATCAAATGCCGAACTTAACACAGTGAAACGTAAGCAGTAATGCATTGTGATTAATTGTGAAATATCACTCTGAAGCAGTAAACAGCCAAGTCAAAAAAAAACCACACATAAATACGAAAGCAGGATAATAAATTATCAGGCTCTAAAGAGAACAAACGAGTTAAAAATATTATAAACCGATCGTTTTCATAAGAACTTTGTCTAAATTTCAGCAATTAGCTGCCTTGTAAAAAACAATATACAAAAGGGGTAATTGCAAGAGAGGAAAAAAGCATCAGAGTTTTGAAATTAATTCCAAAAGAAGAGAGGTGAAAGATCTAGAGTAATTTGGTATTTTCTTTTTAAGAAGTAATAGTACTGTATATGGGTAGATAAATAAGAGCACTGTAGTTCTCGGCGTTGTATGTTATTCTTCTGGGTAAATTAGCTGAGTAAACATAATGTTTTTATCCAATATTTCGGCGATCAAATTTTCGTCACCATATTCACGAGATTTACTGACCAGACCAGAAGACTGGAATTTTGTAGTTTGTCAGAATCATGCGTTGTTTATAGGCAAACATTACTATGGTAGCTATAAATAGGATCTTCTAACTTTAGAAGCATATAAAAATTTTGTTCTATAACATACATAAGCTACCATTTGGTAGCAAAAACTTTTATTTTACATCAGAGTGTCATTTTGATTAGATATAATGTGGCAAACATCCAACCGGAAAACAATTTCTAGTCAAATTATATACAGCATATTGGACATCACTTCCGCGAAAGAAACGTAGATTCTAAAAAAAAATATTACGTCAAAATAAAATTGTAAGAGCACTAGCACGTTCTTTACAATCACGATGAAAAAAATGACGAATATCTACTGTCACAGAGTCGTGTCGTCAAACCAAAACACACAGCGAGGAAGTACCAACTTTAACTGCACGTCCCAGTTGTGCTGTAACCAAGCATGGATTTATGGGCTAATAGAGATACAGCAATGCAGTGTGCAGTGAAACACAGACAGGCCCGCCGCTAGCTGTTTGAGAGCCCGCGTACAATACCGATTATGCCGCCCACTATCTAACTACAGCCAGTAGTGGGTCTAGGAATTTTCCGAACCGGGTCAAAAGAATGTGAGATTGCCGCCCCCATTGTTGCCACACCGAGTGTTGCCGGCCGCCTGAAGCAGCTGTTGAGCTAAAAAAAAAAAAAAAAAAAAAAAAAAATGATCGCCCGCTCCATAATAGGGCTGCAAATTTCGTCGCGGCGACAGTGGAATGACTACTATCCCGGGGCGGCGACTGTCGATCACTCGATTTGCCACCCCCCTCGACTTGCCGCCCGCGTGCGGTGCACGCCTTGCACGCCCGCTTACGGCGGCCCTGAACACAGACACGGTGCAACCTCTAAAATGATGGTCGTAAATTCGTCGCCTGCTATCGACAAGGAAGGCAGTGCATCCCGTGGGTATAACTGTCTCGTAAAGTTTTTTTTATTTTTATTTGTTATTGGCAATGGGCCATACAGCCATACAGCCATGCAGCCATAATACAGCTTATGAGTATTATATCACAAATATGTCCATAACACAATTCTTAAGTATCTATCACATATAGTACATGATCACTATTGCCATAAAACATTGTTAAGTACATAATTTCAGTTACAATATAACTCTCAATAGTTGGAAACTCTAATGTTCATAGTCATCTGTAAGTTCATATGTCCATCTCACAGTTTTTTAGAAATCTGCATAGCAGTGTGTAGATCCTGGCGTCGTCGGTCGCGAGGAGGTGTGACACTTTTGTTGGTTGGCCGTGACCTAGTTTTGCAAGTTGTTGTATCTGTACTTGCAGCCGAAGAGGATATGGTGCATGTCCCCTATGCTCGTCTCGTCGCATCCGCATAAGGGGCTTTGCGCTATGTTTATTCTGTTCAGGTGTGCGGGGAAGCAGCCATGGTTGAACTTTAGTCTGGAGATGGTTACGATAGCTTGTCTTGTGATCTTGAGTTGATGGTGCCAATGCTTTTTAGGGATGACGGGGTGGATCTGTCCATAGTGTTTTCCTTTGACCAGTTCCGCTCTCTGTTCCATGATTCTCTTGCATCTTTTTTGCGACTGTCATTAGGTCCCTCACAGTTACAAACGGATAGGCACTGCCTTCCTCGCATGCTCTCTTCGCCAGCTGGTCCACCTGTTCGTTTCCTTCTAGGCCGATATGGGCTTCCACCCACACGAACAAAAGCGTTTTGCCTTTCTTTTTCATCCGGTATGCTGCTTCCAAGATGCATAAAATACTGTCTTTGTTGGCAACTTGCATGTGTCCTTGCAGGCTGGTCAACGACGAGCGGGAGTCTGATATTATGACCGATGTTGTGTCCACCGAAGCCTCAGCATACTCAATTGCCTTCTGAATTTCAACCATTTCCGCTGTGAAGACGGATGCTTCCCGGGTAGTTTGAACATACCATATCGCTTTCTCTTTAGATCCAAGTATGCACAGCCCAATGATGAATTGGATTTCGACCCGTCTGTGTAGATGTGGGATGCGTTTGGCCATTGCGCAAGGAATTCTGCCAGCTTAGCGGTACTGCCATGTCTGGGGTCTTCCAGATTGATTTCGGTTCTCACGTTGAGTGGTGTAGCAGATGCTTCATATGGCATAGCAAACTCTGGAAGGAGGTATGTCGACATTATGTTGTTGTTGTATCTGTTGATTTTTTTAGTGCGGTTATTAGTATTGGGGTATTTTTGCGTGACCAGTATCTTCCGCAAGTCAGTTGGTTTCCAAGGGCCTCAATTTTCCGGATGAGGGTGTTGTTATAAATCTTCTTTTGGTTAAGTAGGAACTGTTTACAGAGTTGCATACGTCGTATATGAAGAGGTGGCTGTAATGCCTCTACAAGTAGCGCATTAGTGGGTTTTGACGTCATAGCCCCTGTGCATATTCTTAGTGCTTTGTACTGCAATCTGTCGAGGCTTTGAAGGGTGGTATCCGCTGCTGATCCGTAGAACATATCGGCGTAGTCAAAATGTGGTCTGATAAGTGATTGGTATAAAGTCAGGGCAACTTTCGGGTCTGTACCCCACCAAGGTTTTGTGGTTGCTTTCATGACATTAAGTGCCGTCTCGCATTTGTTTGAAATGTCTTTGATTTGGTGTTTCCAGTTAAGCTTGTTATCTACTGTATTGTGACGCCCAGGTATTTTATAACTCGTCTATACGGGAAGCGGTAAGATCCGAGCTGTACCTCGTCCATATCAGGGATTCTACGTCTGCTGTAAATTGACACTATTGACTTGGTTTGGGATATGTCAAGCCGTTGTTCCTGAGCCACCGCCGTAGACGATCGACCAAGTCCTCTAGGGCGTTCTTGCAATCAACTAACTCGGTCATCATTACATAGAATCATAAGTCGTCTGCGTACTGGAATATCAGCACCTTTCCTATTACCAGTCTTCCGAGGTCACTCGTATAGATGTTGAGCAGCAACGGGGAGAGCGTGGAGCCTTGAGGGAGACCTCGGGTTGCTATTCGAGGGCCGACTATTGTACCATTGATGTGAATCTCTAGCGACCTCCCTGCTTGCAATGAGATGAGGTTAACTACAAATTCGCTGGGTAGTCCCATGTCCAATAGCTTCCTAGAGAGAACTGATGGAACCCATTGTCATAAGCATTCGTGAGATCCACATACAAGGCCATGAGATACGCGTTAGAGCGGTGGCATTCGTAGATATCTGTTATGAGGTGTGTAACTACCTCTATGGTACCCTTGCCTTTCCTGAAACCCATTTGTTGACATGGTAGTAGGTTGTTGGTTTCTAGATACCACTCCAGTCGGTGTTTAACCATCCGTTCCAGGATTTTGAGGTTACAGGATAACAGCGATATTGGTCTGTACGACGAGGTGAGTGTGGGGTCTTTGCCATGTTTCAGAATGGGTACTACTCTTACGCGCTTCATCTCTGATACATTGAGGCGTTTGCTTCACATGTCGTTCATCCGTCTTAAAGTATGTTCTTCACTTGGCTTGGGAGGAATGACATCATGCTATAATGGATGTTATCTGGGCCAGGGGCACTGTTGTTGTTGTGTTTAAGTGCCGCATTAAATTCCTCTTCCGTGAAGGGTGCTAACAGAGTGTTCTATTGCCTCCCATCTTCTGCGTTCACCACCTCCTCCGAAGCTGTGGCTGGGGTCAGGTTGTGTAGAATGTCCTCCGCAACCAGTATAGATGGAGAAGTATTACGTGCAGTTCCCGTCGCATTCCGAAAGCATTTTATTTTCCTCCAAATCTCTTTTATTGGAGACGTTCTGTTCAAAGAGTTGCAGAAGTCCGTGCAACCTTGGCGTTTTTTCTCCTTTAGTACTCTTTTGGTCCTTGCTTCGATCTTCCGGACATAAATATAGTTCTCTTCTGTCGCCGAGTCTTTGTATCTCCTGAGGACCATCTGTCTTTCTTTTACCGCTAGGTGACAGTCTTTATCCCACCAAAGGGGTGGTTTCCTATGGTAGGTGCGTGGTCTAATCTCGGGGATAGCTTTCATTGCCGCCTTTTCAATGGCTGTCATACGGGATTGGTAGTCGGCCACTACGTCATCCGAGAATTCGAAGCCCTCGAGATTTCTTGTTACTTCTGTATCGTATTTCAACCAATCCGCGTTCGTTATCTTCCAGCGATATGGCGATCGTATCGGCGTTGTTGTCTGTTTACCCTCGAATATCTGATTAGAATGTGTCATTATGATGGGAAAATGGTCCGATCCCGATGGGTCGGCGAAGATTTTCCATTCGATATCGAAGGCCAGATCTGGGGAGACAAGTGATATATCCGCTGCCGATTTACGTTCTGTGGGTCTATGGAACCTCGTTTCTGATCCGTCGTTCAGTAGGACCAAGTTCATTTCTTCCAGTAAATCTATTACCATTTTATCTATTACCGCACAGTTGGTTTCGCTTCCCCACTGTTGGTGGCGGGCGCTAAGATCCGCCATGATTAGCATTGGGGGGGAGGGTTAATTGCTTTATTACCCGACGAATTTCTCTTTTAGAGACTGGAGTTTGAGGGGATCTATAGATTGAGGCAACTGCTATTTTTCTGTGGTTCCTGCTGCCATGTTCTATGTTAGCTGCACAGGCTTGTAGACGCGAGCCCTGCATGTTGAGCTGTACTTCCTCGTACTGTATTCCGTTTTTGATCAAAAGGGCCACACCTCCGTATCCATCTATTCGATCCTACCGAATCACTTTGTATCCTGTACAGAAGAATTGGCAATCCGGTTTCAACCATGTTTCCATTAGTCCCGCAACTGCAATGGAATTTTCCTTGAGGAGGTATACTAGGTTTTCTTTGTTAGACCGGATTGACCGGATATTCCACTGTATGAAATTATTGCATCTCCGCATTATTGTTGGGCACTAAGGATTTTCTGATAAAATCTCTAATGCCTGGCATAACGCCTGAACTGACCATTTTTTAAAAGCGAGGAGACAATGGAGACCACTTTGTCTATGAGTGGATCTTCATTTTCGATGCTCAGGGGCCTGTGAGGGTTGTAGCTTATCGGAGCCGATGTGGAAGGTCCGTGATCAAAGTACAGTTCTGATGGAATCTTTACGTGTTGACCTCTGGTTTGTTGTTGCTTGGGTGAAGGCTCCGCTCTGGCTTGCTTATGGAGTCGCTCTTGCAGATAAGGGGTAGGTCTAGTTATTGCTTGTGTGGGAGTGGTTGTTAACCTTCCGGATTTAGGCGTGCTCATTGGCGGGGATCTGAATGGATCTGGAGTAAAGGAGGGGCTGGCAACTTGTTTGGCATAAGAGGTTGGATTTTCTAGTGTTGAGGCTTGTTCTAATGTGAGGTTATTGTAGGCCATAAGGGTCTTGATGCGCTTTTGTTTCACAAACTCTGGGCAGGAGCTTGATGTGGCTATATGGTCTCCTCTATATATTGCGCAGTGAAAGTTTTCGGTTTTGTTACATCCAGATGTTTCATGGGACTCTCCGCATTTGGCACATCGAGCATTGCTGCGACATTACTTGTTGACATGGCCATATCTCAAGCATTTATAACAATGAGTAACTCTTTGCACGTATGGTTCGACTTGACATCTAGTGTAGTGGATGTAATCGTGTGGTGGGAGGCTCTGTCCTTTGAATGTAATGCATACCATTTGGCGCGGGATCCACTGACAGTTTCCGTCGATTATGATCTTACGTTTTAGTCTTCTGGCTGCTATTACTTTGATATCTGAATCGATTACATTTAGTATTTCCTCCTCCGTTAATCTTGTGTCTACCCCTCTTATTATTCTTTCTTTAACGGTGCAATAGCGTGGTATAAAGAATTTTATGTTCTGGGGGTGGTTGGTGACTGATGACAAGCTGTTTGCTGCGTTATAGTTGTTGAATTCGATCTGGACACGCTTCTTCCCCTTAGCTGAAATGTTAAGTATCGAATGTTTCATTTCTGGGATCGAGTTCCTAATAAATTTACCAACGGACATGAGGTGTAGACGTCCGAGGACGCCTCTATTTGGGTGGTCTTCCGAGTTCGTCTGTTCTTCATAAACTATGAATGGACCAGAATCGCGTTCTGAATACATGAATTTCTCTTGTCTCAATGGAGTAGATGCTTGAGCATTTGTTGAATCATCTGTTGGTAGATCCCTGGATCCCTTAACTATGGCACTTTGTTTGCTATTGCTAGTATAAGTTGTTATTGACATTTCTGATTGGGCTGTCTCATCCTTCATATCTGGTAGTTATGCAACAATTCTGTTCTAGTTCGGCATACGCAAGTAGCTTACGCTTCTTGATGACTGTTGTCTTATCAGGATCTGGATGTGCAATGGGCGGCGTACTTACGGAATCGACTTCGATCGGCGCATAGCACGCTTGTAGGGCCGAGCCTATAGCTTCGGCCGTCTCCTCTGTTGTACCTCCCTCCGAGTCCTCCTGCATTTTGTAAGTCCGCGGGCTTACAACCTCTTTCACTATTCACTCACTATCTTCCACCTGTTGTGATGTTAATCCGGAACGGTTACTTGAGATTGAAGTAGCACTACAGCTGTGTTGCCACAAAATCAAATAGCTTGCTCACAACACTTGGAACGTCACGCGCGTAAACAAGAAAGCGATCCGCACTGTTCGATGGCTCAGAGCGAACTGTGTCGTAAAGTTGTCAGAAGGAGGAGGATATCACCTGCAGCTTCGCATCCCTAATACGGGCGACAAAAATAAAGAAACGTAAGGGTAGAAATATATTAATAAATCAGAAACTGTTGCCATCTGGAGGATAAAACTGTGTGAACTACAGTATTTCGTGGGTGGGAGGAGACATATGGCCTCAAATGTAACTGGAGTTAATTTTTGCTAGATGAGCGGCCAGTGAACGACGGAGTGAGACAGCGGCCGCCTTGGTTAGTCCCCAGAGGAAAGGAACTGGCCATCTTACCTCTGACACAATGGCTTAGTATGCCTCCTTCGGGAGGATCCAACCAACCTTCTGGTTGTGGACTAAGTAAAGAATTAAAGTAAATAAAGCCCTGTTCTTTTATTTACAAATTGCGTCAAATGAACTTCTTCTTTTGCTCCTCAGAACAATTATCCTTATTAACATCAACTTTATAATCACATCAATCTATGTTATTAATAACTACGTTAATAACTACATTTAAGTAAAAACAATTTCATAAAATATTTCATATTTGTGCTTTATTTGTCTGAATTTGGTACCACGACACTATCTGTGAAATAACTGAGTTCTTTTGCTACAAAAATCAAAATATAACCTACCTTCTGGTTTATTCGAATGAATTGTTATGCATATACAAAGTTATAAGTTCCTTTTTTAAGCATCAGGTACTACTGTGTAAGCCGATAGAAGTTATCTCTCTATATATAAAAACGTATGAGCGTATATTTGTATGTTTATTATTCTATCAAATCCACAATTTTCATCCGATCTCGATTAATCTTTTCATAGTTATACTTTAAAACATATGGAAAAATAGTCTACATTTGGTTGGTTTAAATTTATTGGAGAATATGCGAAATTCTATGACCTACGAGTGCAGTGAGATACTTCTTCCACCAATCTATTTAGTTTGCAATGACCGGACCGATAAGATTCGAGAAATAAGATGCCGTACTGATGCTTTTAAGTATTCTTTACTTCCCCGTGCTATTCGGGATTGGAATGCGCGAAATTACGGTTGGTGCTTAGCACCCTCTGCCACCCTCAATGTTTGTGAATTGCAGAGTATGGATGTAGATGTAGATGTACAAACCGGACAAAATGGACGTTGATGGAGAATGTTTACTACAATCTAATCAAACCGGATAAAAACATCAAAATTTTCATAGCGAGCCCCCGACCAATGCCTGGTATTCTGTTAGTCTACTATATTTAAATCACTGATACCTCTTAAAGATTAAGTTGGTTTTAACATTGATGCATTTAAGATTGTTGTGTTGTTAAGGCATTCTGACATCGGACCACGAGTTTGTAATTAATCTTCAGTAAAGGGTCTGAGATATTCCTTCCTATGATAATAATGGTTACGTAAAATTAGGTCAGGTTTGTGTGTGGTACTTTGTTTTAATTGAATTTTATGTTTTCAATTCAAATTTTCACTGTCACTATCAAGTATCACTGGGTTTCAACTTCAAAGTAATAAACAGAGGTTACTTCAAGCAGAAGAACATTTCTTTTTGAGAACACAGTGTGTAGTTCTCGACGGTGAGCGTTCATCACTTACTGAAGTGGGGTCTGGAGTTCCCCAGGGAAGCGTGTTAGGGCCACTGTTGTTTCTCATATACATCAATGATCTATGCGACATAATAGGGGGGATGAAAAGATTATTTGCCGATGATGCTATAATTTATCGCGAAATCAAAACCCAGGACGACTGCGCTTTGTTACAAGACGATATTATGAAAATAATTGTGTGGTGTAAAGATTGGCAGTTGGAGTTAAACGCTAAAAAGTGCCAAGTCATGCGTGTAAGTAAAAAGGTGACACCATTTAACTATGAATATACGACACTGTCCTTAGAACGGTAGATTCTGCTAAATACCTAGGGGTAACAATTCGTAATAATTTGTCGTGGAATGAGCATATCGAGAATGTAATGGGAAAAGCAAATCGTATGCTCCGATTTCTAGGTCGTAATTTAAATCAATGCACCCAGGAAGTTAAATCGATTGTATACAGGTCACTAGTACGTCCTCACTTAGAGTATTGTTGTTCTGTATGGGGTCCCCATCAAAAGGGGTTAATTGAGGCATTAGAGATGGTCCAAAGAAGAGCCGCCCGATTCGTGACAGGTATATATAGTTGGAGGGAAAGCGTAAGTGCGATGTTGAAGGAGTTAGGTTGGGAAGACCTGGAACACCGAAGGCGTTGCTCTCGACGGAAGCTAATTTAAAAATTCAAGACAGATGTATTTCGGAATGACAGTCAGCAAATATTGCTACCAGCAACATTCATATCTCGAAATGACCATGAAAACAAGATAAGAGAAATCAGGGCCAGAACCGATTCATTTCTGTACTCATTTTTCCCACGAGCGATTAGGGAATGGAATAGAAAGGATTTACCGGGCGAGTAAACTTAAAATCCGACAGGAGTAGCTTTCGATAAAGCACTCCAGCCATCCTGATCTGGGTTTTCCATGGTTTTCCCAGATCACTCCACGCGAATGCGGGGATGGTTCCTCACAATAGCCCATGGGCGCCTCCTGCCATATCCGTTATAACCCTTCCAAACCATAACCCTTTTCGATAGGTGCAATGCACCCTCCGCCACACACTTTTAGTGAATCGCGGAGTAACAATAATAATAATAATAATAATAATATGAAAGTACAGTATAAATGTATAGCCTACAGCACGTCGATATAATTGAAGTTCTTATTGTATCTCTTCATGTTTCATAACGTTTTCTGAATCACGTTGAGTTATTTATCATCAAACTTTTTTCATAATCGTAGCAGTACAATAGAAATTATGTTTTACTAGTACGTGTATTTTTTGTGACTATTTTAGAATCATCTTCCAGTTTTATTTGAATTAAAAAGGATAATTTATTTAAAAATCTTTGTATTAGAAGTTGTATGAGGTTTCTGAAGTGAGTAGCTAGCGCTAACCACATGATTACAATTATTTCTGCATTGAATTTGCTGACAGAGCTGATCACTGGAAGTGCACACATGCGAGGTGACATTGCAATCTCAGCTGGGGTCACATGTGGCCTAATACCCATCGATTCTCTCACACTTCATCTCGGTCCAGCGGTCTCTTCGGTTCAGCTACCTTCTGTGAGAAATCACCACATCCATATTTTTTCAATCCGATTTAGATAATTTACACTTGTCAGAAGAGCTCCCAAAAGCGAAGAGCTTCTTTACTTTTATAAGAGTGTTCATGGGTAAGATGCTTTCCTTACGGCTAATATTTCCTTGAAGCATCACAAAATTTTCCATTTCCTGGAACAGAGACTCTACTTTGTAGACAACATTTAGATGCCAGATCAGCTAGTGAAAGAACAACCTAGATAAAGAAGATACAGAATGAATGTAAGCACTTAAAACGTGGAGGATGATTCAAAAACGGCCAAAGACAGATGGACAAGGTACAGAGGCTCTAATGGTGAGACAAGCTAGAAATAAATATATGTAAGTTATATTTAACATAAATTTTATTTAATATTCATTCATACCACAATGTAATAGACTAATAAATTGTAACTATTTCATAAATTGTAATCGCTGAAAATCCTCCAGACAACAGAGTAAAATGCGTATGGTGAAATAAATAAGAATAAGTGCGATAGCTTTGGCTATTATTGGTTATATAATCAAAATAACATTTGGCAGCTGCATCGCCTGCTTCGTACTCGTTGTGACCGCCAAATATTGTGACAGAGAGGCATAAAAATATCATAATTCCGTGTAGTGGAAGGCTCCAGATATGATCTATTTAAATGTGAAAAATTGTAACATTCTTCTATTATAACAAACAAATAAGAAATAAGAAAAGACAATCCATAACACCAATCCACTGAGATTACGTTACCTTCAGGATGATTTAATTATTGGTAGACCCAAAAACAAACGAATGAATACTTTAATTTGGTAGGAATTAAAGGCGAACATTACGTTGAGAAAAGTATTTTAATTTTATTTTAAATTAACCGTCCATAAACAAAACTAGCAGTCGTAATTATTGTTGACGCTATTTAGCCTGTTTTAGTCTTATTCGTGAGGAATGGCCGCTAGCGATTGGTTGCCGATCGTTTGTGACGTATCAGTGCTTGTTGCTCATTTCCTGCACCTTTTTTTATTTTTCCATTCAGCATTTTTTACTTATTATTCGTTGACTGGTTGGTGTAAGTGGCTGTAAAAGTCAGATAATTTAATGAGAAAAATCATCTAAATTATTCTACCAATAGTTCGTTACTCCCTATGCATTGTATTATGGCATTGCCCTACAAAATAGGCGGAAACAGTTTTTAAAGCTAAACCTGTTACAACCGCCAGATTGCTTAACATATAAAATCTGCCTCAGTTAAAATGTTTATTCTCCCCCCCCCCCCAACCCCTTATAGCTTTGTACCTCATAGAGGTCATTAGAGGCGAGGAAGGAATTAGGAGAAGGAACTGGAATGCTTTCTGGAATGTCATTTTGAAAGAACTATCGCGGTGTTCGCCTGAAGTGATTTCTGGAAATAATGTAAAACCGAAATCTGGATGCTCGGATGGGGATTCGAGGCCGCGTCCTCCCGAATGTGAGGCCAGATACGATCTGCTAATTACTTTAGGTGTGTTATGGATGACTGGCCCTCCAGGTCATCACGAACACAGCAAGCCGAACAGCTCTTACTTTTAGTCACCAATAATTGATATCGTGCCAGTAAATATGTACACGATGCTAAGGATTCCTTATACTGACTTCAAGAAATCAAAACACACGTTTGATTAACACTGATGATCAATTCAATGTTAATTCCAACATAATTTCAATAAAACTGTTTACTACAATATTCACCAAAATAATCTCGCAAAGCCCATGGGCGAGTTTTCCCGCGTGACCTCTCGAGCACGACTCTGATCAACAATAGAAGACCTTATTGCTAGTAGTCTTACATGCTAAGGTATTATCACTATCCCGTTCACTACACACACTACAATCTGTGGAACCCTGCTTACATTTTATTATAATTATTCACACTAATTGTATTTAGGATATTGTAAAATACATAGTAATAATTCAAAAATAATATTTATTAAACAGAAAAAAATATACAAGAGGGTTAGACATAAATGTCACACAGAGCATTATCACTTACCCACCATGTTCGATATATTTATCTCCTTGATTGTATCAGTATAGTCCTGAGCGAAATAAGAATTTTGGGGCATTTCTGAGTTGGCTCCCTGCATTTTAATTACTTAATTTGCACTTTACCATAACTTTCGCAGGGGAAGTTGTTGAGCTCAGCCGC
>CM061919.1:134659196-134766647 GCA_031002005.1 Vandiemenella viatica
GTACACCCGCTAATTATCCGCACTGTCTGGTTCAAAACTGTGTCGATCTTTATGACGTGGGTGCTATTCATCCAGACAAATGAGCCGTACTCAGCTGCAGAATACACAAGGCTCAGTGCTGCTGTGCGAAGTGTGGAGGCGGATGCTCCCCAAGAGGTGCCAGATAACTTCTGCAGAATATTATTTCTGGTTCTTAGTTTTGCTGCAAGGTTGTTTAGATGTTTCTTGTACGACAAGGTGCGATCCATTACGACTCTCAAATACTTGGACAAGGGGTTGTGTTGGAGGAGAGTGCCATCAAGACGAACATCAAGCGAGAGATTCGCCGCCCGATTGTTCAGATGGAAGACACATCTGTGCGATACTTTCCAGTTATAAATTAATTTTTATTTACTAATACATTCAATTAATGTAAAGAAGTATTTCGCCTTTTTCTTGCGACTTAACGTTAAGCACGATTTCTTGTTTGGTGGTGATTTGTAGTTTACATGTTGATCAAACTTGAACTTGTATAAAGCAATGTGGTTAAAACGGAGAGTAATATTTTGGATTTGTCTTTTCCTTAACTCACCCAAAAACAAATCCACACATTTTCTAAATACACCATCCCCGAGTCCATGCACCATGCCAGATGGTTCAGCTCGGACCTCGCATTCGGGAGTACATGGGTTCAAGTCGCATTTCCCATCTCCAGAATTTGATTTCCATGCTATCCCGGAACCACTTCAAGCGAATGCTGCAATGGTTCCTTCAAAAAGCCATGACCGAATTCCTCCGAGTTCATTTTTTCCAATCCTCCCAGTATTTGTTACCGCGATGTCGAATGGGAGTAAAGCCTGAAATAAAATTGCATATACAGTTAAAATAGCTACTTTCACTAGTGCTGATCGATATCACTGTATGTTTTGATTTCATGACACGAACACTATCACAACAGATCAGCGTAATTTTCACACCACGTGTAGTGAAGATCTTTCCATTAGGCTTACAGATTGCTCCTCATATCAGAAATTTGATGAAAGTGGTTGTTTGATTTGCTATTAGAAAGTCGATACTGAGTTCCTGAGAACAAATTAGGGAAGCTTTTTCTTATCCCAAAGAAATTAATATAGCTAGTGTCTTCATGAAACTTCAATTCCAAGATCGACTATTTGCAGCGTACAATATGTAACTACTCATGTTTACAGTGGTGCAAGGAATCACTGATGCAGGTAATATGGTTTTGTTGGGCAAGCTACGAACGGCTGGACGAATTTGACAGTTGCGATCTGCAAGAAGCTTCAACGTCCACTGCGGGACGGAAACATGCCGCTGGAATACTGCACGCCTCTTCGCGTTGTTAACGGCAATATGCTTGTGTTTGGGATAAATCCTCATCCAGCTGTTCTGCCAAGTATCTGTTGCATTCAGAAAAAATCGATACTTAATAGTCTTGAATCTCACTTAAGAAGCAACAGCTCAGTCCGGATTTCGGCAGAGGAAAATTGTAGCACCATGAGGCAGGAAGACTCACCACTTCCGATTGAATCAAATGTAATAGAAAATAAGCATTTTTTTTTTTTTTTTAAATTTGGCCTTCGGTCTTTGCGAACATCTAGCCAGCTCCAATTTGTTTATTGTACCAACTCTTGTATCAGACTTTAATAATGATATTGTGGACACTACAGTAAGGACAGCACAAGACGAACACAACACTTAATTAAAACCACCCATGCCCGGGGCAGGACTCGAACCGGTGGCCCTTGCAACGCGAAGCCAGCGCGCTAGCCTCTACACTGCCAGCGCGCGGCCGGCCTAAACATTTGTTACCGCGCACAGGAATCAGGACGGTTATTAATTCAGCCACCCTACTAATTTTACGGAGTCGAAAAGAAAACGCTCTTCACAAAAAATGTATCCTGATACTAAATTGTGGGATAACCCATCAAACATGTTATGGCAATTAATTGTCCGTATCCTTGGCTATCAACTTTTTATCAGACTTTTAGTGCACTAAAAGCGTCCTCCGCTTCATAAAAAGAATTTGTTGTCATAATTCAATTATATGCATATATTTATGGCTCCCATGGTAAATTCTCTACTATCCTAACTATCACTTTGATGGTCATCTGAACTGAATTGCACATACATGTATTCATCAGAATCAAACTTAAGATAACATCTTACAGTTTCGCCAATAATTATTTACGGAGGCAAGAATGTGTATATATATTAGTAAATGAACAGGTTCGTCGTTTGCTAGGAATACTAGATCTGCAAATTATGTATGCCGTACTCACGAATTCATTTATACACTGATTGCAACAAGCCGTACAAGACTATTTAATTGCATTAACTAAACTTTGAGATAGGCATAGTCCAGTGTAAATTGGGGTTGTTCAGATGTATGCTGTGTCCTAAGATGATGATCTGCAGCATTAAGCACTTCGTTGTCCCCCTGGTACGTCACTAGCAGCTGGCCAATCCACTCAGGCGTAATGGCCAGATTATGCTGGACTGTGGAGCCGAGTTAAAAGCCGTCCTCCAAATGGTTCGGCCGACGATAAAATTTCGGATGACGTTGCCAGACTCAATTACGCAACTCTGCACGCAGGTCCTCTGCGGAATGGGACAAACGCAATTAGAAAGGCTGTCCCCTCACTTATATTCCGTCAGGGGGACTAAGTCTGCTTCAAGCATTTCACATTAAGTATAATGAATATTTTGAGAAGAAGATTTAGGATAGTGATATTAAAACATTATTCACAGTAATATTAATGAGAGTATTGTTCTTCCAACTTCAAGTTAAATACTGCGGTGATATACTTCTAGGACGAAGACTGGCAGAAAAATGTTAGTATATCTCAGTAATGAAGAGAAAGTCGTGAAAAATAAACAAATGGAAAATCAATGTCCAATACTCTATATATTAAAATATATTAGCTATATATTAAAATCGGTATTATTATGTATGGTCCATGGTATAATAGTAGAAAAGTTTTGGTAGTCAAAATAAATGCTATTCTCGAAAAAGTAGCCTCTGTGAAAATCTCTAAGTAAACTGGCCCAGGAAAAAATTCCAAAATCTAAAATATAAGTTTCTTTAAGAAGTAATAGTATTTTTGGGTCAAAATAAATATTTACTAGACCATCTAAGAATATCCAAACAAAACAATAAAAAATGCTACATAGGAAACTAATGGATTCAGTTGATTTTCCTTACAAAATAAACGCGAAAAGAAACGTGACTTATGATAAAGCACATTGCTATAAACTAGTGGATAATAAACTGAACTTTCTGTCTTTATTTTTTTTAAACCCTATAGGAGCATATATCATTTCAGTTCGCCGTAATCTGTTCAAACCATTTTAGGACAATGTCACGACGTGCCATACTACATTTATGATCGACCTGTTTCAATAAAAAAAAATCAGTTCAATAAGTTCCCAGTGCATTAAACCTAAAAGCGTACTGGTTAAGCAAAAATGTTACCCTTTAATATTAAAAAACATTGTTGCTAATATAAATAGAAGTAATATCAACCACTATAAGTCGTAACATATACCTCTGGTTGTGAATTACGAGCAGATCATTCTTCGATATAAAGTATAATTATAGTGCCTTAATGAAGTTAGAATTAATGACGCCTTGCTTTCTGATCCACGAGAATCTATGCGAACGAGATAGGAAATATAGATCTGAGAACAGAGATAAACTTAATTTGGTTTAGGTTGGCGAAGTCCTGCTCCCTTCAGCCAAACAGATCTGGTCTCCAGTCTTGACTGCTTTAAATGACTCATTGAATTGTAGACTAAGTCTATTTTAAATGATTCATAGAATTGTAGACCAACTAAGTCCATAAAATCGCGATCGAATTCTCCTGCATGAACACCTAAATAAAAGTACTTACAAAATCTCTCTGGACTGGTTGCTACCCGCCAAACGTAAGAAGAGTTAATATTGTCATTTGCCAACAAGTGTGAATCAAATTACATCCAGTTCATCATCCCGTAGTGCCAGCTGTGGCACGAAACGCTGTCAATGCAGTGACTGTTAATTCTTATTATTTTATGACTCAGACGGATACTTTGCTGCAACTACTAATTTCTGTACCCACTCTTAACTAATTGGAAATAAAATAATTCAGCGAATTCTTCACGGAGTTCAGCCGGATAGTGTGGAAAAATGACGACGTTTCGAACAACCTGCTCGGTTGTGTTCGTCAGGTCTATGAAGACAACCAAGCAGGTTGTTTGAAACTTCGTCATTTTTCGACACTATCCGGCTGAACTCCGGTGAATAACTCACTGAATTATAGACATTATTACAATAAATCACAAAACAATCTGTTTTGTGATTTCTTGTAATAATATCTAAAATAGACCTGATGAAGACAACCGAGCAGGTTGTCGAAACGTCATCATTTTTCGACACTATCCGGCTGAACTCCCGTGAAGAACTCACTGCATCAATACGACGGGAAAGCTTCTTTTCTAATAAAATAATTGTCTATAATATTCTGTGATGCATGTGATGACAGCTATACACAATAAATTTTTAATCAACTCCTGAAACATCTGACTGCTCGATTTATTCCTGAGATGAGAGTCTGTAATTTGGATTCAGCCACGGGGGCTGCTCACACGTGGGCGAGTGGTCGGTGCTAGGTCAGCCACCCCGCCCCCTGGACCCTGGTATCGATTTTCTGCCTATAAACACGTGTGTCCGCGACGTTAAGTGGCCATTTGTATGTGTGTCCTATACCCCGACCATCGACTCGGCTGCAACAACAGGATCGCCCTCTCCCCGTCCAGTGGTGACACCGTACATGACGCGTCGAAGCAGCTGAATGTATCTTATTTCACTCTACCGCAGAATAGGTATAGAATATCGAAACGGTTCAGATCTATGTTGTTTACTTCAACCTGTACAGCTGCTCTTGTGGAGTCTGTTAATCTCACAACCCACACCAAAATTCGTGGTACTGCAACTGTCAGGAATCTTTCTCTACATTCATCATATCTTTTTCCATCCTCATTCGTTGCTTAATTAGTTTAATTCAACTCCGTATCTCTTCCCTGCCCCCTGCTGAGCTTTACGCCTCGTCGACGGCTAAGGTCATTAGAGGCGGGATGGGATTGCGGACAAGGAACCGAAAGGAATGCGGCCATGGCCTTTTTGAACGAAGCATCCCGGTATTTGACTGAAGTGATTTGCGGAAACCGTGGAAAACACAAATCTGGATGCCCGGAAGGGGATTCGAACCGGCGTCCTCCCGAATGCGAGGCCAGAACGTTAACCATTCACCCACCATGCTCGGTCGTATCTCTTCCTTTACTAAGTTAAGCTCTTTATCTCGAAATACTCGTAACAATTGACGCCCCCTGTTACACGATCCAAATATTATAATCCTTGTTTTCCTCTGTTGTTTTATCTCCGACTGTTCCTTCGACTGATAAACTATACAATTCCGCACATCTTGAAATGTCACTTCTGTGCACGAAATTTTTTTCTCACACATCATTAAAAAAAAAGGTTTACTGCTTACATGTTTTAAAAGTGATTCTATAGAACCTCGTTTCAAACGCTTAAATTTTCCTTCTTTATGGTATATCTTCAGTGTAAGATTTACTTCCATTTATCGCCATATTCCATACAGATGTTTTTAGAATTACTTTTTAAGTTCGTGATCAATATTTGAAAATAAGGGATTTAGTGTTTTAAAGAAATCTCATCCGGTGGTGCTATTATTTTTCAAATGCCTCTTCCTTCTGCCAAAAGTTGAACTGCGCTTCATAAATAAGATAATTGCTTTTTTTGTGCTGCATCAAGTCTGCTGCTACTGTTGTCGGAAAATTAGATTACGATTTTATCTATAGTGTGTAATATATCATCTCCATAACATATAGAACGTATATAAAATAATGCATTTTCGTAAAGTCGAATGTCGTAAAAAGACTGAGGAGAAATTTTTCTAACAGAAGGACAAATACCAACGTAATAATATATTAAATCGAATCCTATAAGTTCGAACAGCGAAAATTCCATTTATACATTAAAATAAAAGGTTATGAAATCGGAAACGCTTTTTTAATACCAAAAAATAACAATAATTAAAATCGGAACAAAAATAACGAGCCTTACGTTACTCTGTATTTTAGCGTAATTGGATTGTATGATGTGCAAAGTATGGTTGCGATTGTATTAAGAATCTTTGGTGCGAATGTGTTTACGTTAAGAATAGATTATCTTTTCTTGCTCGGGTGCCTGTTTACGTACAGTGATAACACTTACCGCAGATTCCTAATGTAGACCATGCGCTTTCAAACAATTATTGTTGTACTTTTTGAGAGATATCATTTGGAAAAAAAAACTGTATATATGTGTAGAGAAAAGCCACTGCCTACACACAAAACGTAAATTTCGTTCTTTCTTGCAAGAAACAGTGGTTGTTAACTGTGTATTACTAGCAACGATTTAGTGAGTAATTATTTCGCTACATGCTGACTAAACGCGGGTTGGTACTCTCTTCAGTCTAGTATGGTAACGTATATCAGTGGAACATTACTGTGCACAGTGACAGCCCTCCGCTGTCACTTTGCGGATACGCATCTGCTGCGCGCCAGATGAGCGCTCGTCAGCAGGCGCTGAGCGCCGAAGATGCGGCTGGCAGCCACTGTAGCTCCCGAGTTGTGCCGTCCCGACTTGATTGAAGCCGCGGTAATTAATGCGCTCAGCGCAGCAGCTCCGCTCTCCACACTCATTAGCAACTCGGTTCGGCGGGCTGCCGATCTGCAGGCGCAGTCCCTTCGCATTGTTCGCTATACCGAGTTTAAGAGAGGGGGTGGGGTGGTGTACGAAGTGGTTGCATGAAGTTTCTCAGAGACGACTTAAGCCGATTAATCAGACGCTCAGATGTGATGTTAGCAGTAGCGAGAAGTCTGCTCATCTCGTCGAATCTGGTTATAATTCTAACCAAGTTGTTATAAATGAAACAGTATCGGTCGAAGTCTGTTCAGAAGCAACCGTACTTAATTCCTACTATTTAACTTCCAGTAAATTGTCCTTGTTCTCTTCAGAAAAACTTACCCCCCCCAACCTCCCAACTATGAATTGCAATCCAACAATGCGGAATCGCACAATCCTGCGGGATCCGTCATCATTTGGTAGTCTGGTGGATCCCGCTCAAAATCAAACGTAAATGGGGCGAAAACATGTTTCACTGTAGGTGACCTTGCAATTCCATCGTCGATTTTCGGACCGACTCGTTCACTGCCGTTTTTATTGCTTCGTTTGTCTGCACCCTTCAAGTTCACATTTGACTCACGGCAACAAATGTGTGTTTTTGTCATTTTTCATGATTTGTAAGTAAACAATTCTCTTCTACATTCTCATAAGAAATCCCGTTTGTATTTGTTGTATGTGATTCTATAGTTTGAATTATATCACCCTAGTGGAAAATTAGCTACAATACTATACACACAAATATTTATACACTTGGAATTGTATCTGAGAAGGAAGTAGAAATAATACAAAAAGAAGTGTAAAACCATTGAAAGCTATTTCAAAAAGGAAAAATCTATGGACCAAATGGTTTCCAGAACGGTTTGCAAAAAATGTTTTTACCATAAATTGTTTCTGTACTTCATCAAATTTGAGATATCTGTTTATAAAAAGTGAATTTCAACTTTCTAATACTGCTAATATTATAAGATCTATTACCTTAAATTTTTTAAACAATGTAAAAGTTGACATGATAGTTGAGCTTGAATATTTTAAGAAATAATGACAAAGATTTTCGTTTAGTTTTGATGAGTGGATATCCCAAAAAAAATATCAATATTTGAACGTTACGTTCACAGCAAAGAAACACCTTTTAATCATGGCTTGCTTAGAATACTTGTTTCGTACTGCTTAGTAAAAAGAACGGCTGACAAGCTATGGTCTCGATTTCTAAATTCATGTTATTAGCTTAAGGTTTTTTTTAACTAATTAACGTCTCTTAACAGCGAGGTCTTTATAGACGGGAAAGGATCGGGGGCAAAGAATGGGAAGGAATTCGGCCATGGCCTTTTGAAGGAAGCATCGCGGCATTCACCTGGAGTGATTTGGGGAAACCATGGAAAACCCAAATCATGATGCCCGGACGGGGATACGAACCGCCGTCCTCCCGATTGCGAGGCCAGTAGCTTAAGATGTGACGAAACAAGTGTCATAGCAAAAGTTGGTGAATTTGTACCTTGGTACCTGCAGTTGGCTTTCACACATCACACAATTGGCAGTTGACGAATTACACGCACACAAGAAGACCAGATACAATTACTAACTTGGACGTAGATGTCGAAAAGATGGACGGGGCAATCGAAGCACAAAGTGTGACCGTAACACCGAATCATCTACCTACTGAAGTGATTCCCAAATATAATGATCTCAAAAAAGTGCGGAAAGCTTTTCAAAATGTCTTTTATTTGTGATCTTATCAATCAAACCAACGAGCGACAAGGAAGAAATGGTATTCTTGGCCGATGGCTATATACGTACATAATTCTTTACAAATAAACTGACAGTTTGACTACTTAATAGATAGATTATTTTTCAGACTGATGTGGTTTACTGTAAGGTATTTAATGCGCTCTGAATACTTACCATATTTGATTATTTAGTTCATAACTAGAATTAGATTTAAAACACAAGTGCAAAAACGCGAAGTAAATTTAAAGTACGCTAGAAGTTTTAAAATTAATTTTATTTTGCTAACTAGAAAAATTGTTAACTGTTGATTTTTATTATTTAACATTAAAGTTGATTTATGAATTCAGTAAACAGACGTTTAATATTTAACTTGAAAACACTTTAAAACTGTGCCGAATCCCCCGGAATTGACCAATCCCTCAATACGTAACATGTAGTACTGGAAACATTGCGGTATTTGCAATCATTAGTCCCAACAGGGTTTCTACGTTGAAAATATCCTTCAATACTAGTGAAGAATTCATTTTAATCTCATCAGTTATGTCCAAATGGCATCCTTTCGGCACTGATTTTAAATTTTGGAACAAGAAAAAAATTTCCGGCGTAAAACTCGTAACAATAACTGTTTAAGCCGAGGGCAAACGTTTAATGTTTTCAAATCCATTGAAATCCAGTAAAAAGTGGAAAACATTTTTTTTTTAATTTTTTTTTTAAATTTTTTTTTAATTTTTTTTTTATCGGGCGTGGAGATCCTTGATAACTGAACACTCGTCTCAATGATAGAAATTCTTCCAGGGTGTTCTATCGCATAAATTCTTACGTCATACACGACGTTTGACAGCTTCCTCTGCTGTCTTTATCAGGAGAACTGTGTTACTACTGTGCGACACGTCACCGTGTATCCCAGTCGGTGACGTGGCGTCGCAGTAGCAACTCCGACCTTCAGTTCTCCAGGAGTTCTTCATCAGGAGAATTGTGTTACTACTGTGCGACACGTCACCGTATATCCCAGTCGGTGACGTGTCGTCGCAGTAGCAACTCCGACCTTCAGTTCTCCAGGAGTTCTTCATCAGGAGAATTGTGTTACTACTGTGCGACACGTCACCGTATATCCCAGTCGGTGACGTGTCGTCGCAGTAGCAACTCCGACCTTCAGTTCTCCAGGAGTTCTTCATCAGGAGAATTGTGTTACTACTGTGCGACACGTCACCGTATATCCCAGTCGGTGACGTGTCGCACAGTAGCAACTCCGACCTTCAGTTCTCCAGGAGTTCTTCATCAGGAGAATTGTGTTACTACTGTGCGACACGTCACCGTATAACCCAGTCGGTGACGTGTCGTCGCAGTAGCAACTCCGACCTTCAGTTCTCCAGGAGTTCTTCATCAGGAGAATTGTGTTACTACTGTGCGACACGTCACCGTGTATCCCAGTCGGTGACGTGTCGTCGCAGTAGCAACTCCGACCTTCAGTTCTCCAGGAGTTCTTCATCAGGAGAATTGTGTTACTACTGTGCGACACGTCACCGTATATCCCAGTCGGTGACGTGTCGTCGCAGTAGCAACTCCGACCTTCAGTTCTCCAGGAGTTCTTCATCAGGAGAACTGTGTTACTACTGTGCGACACGTCACCGTATATCCCAGTCGGTGACGTGTCGTCGCAGTAGCAACTCCGACCTTCAGTTCTCCAGGAGTTCTTCATCAGGAGAATTGTGTTACTACTGTGCGACACGTCACCGTATATCACAGTCGGTGACGTGTCGTCGCAGTAGCAACTCCGACCTTCAGTTCTCCAGGAGTTCTTCATCAGGAGAATTGTGTTACTACTGTGCGACACGTCACCGTATATCCCAGTCGGTGACGTGTCGTCGCAGTAGCAACTCCGACCTTCAGTTCTCCAGGAGTTCTTCATCAGGAGAATTGTGTTAGTACTGTGCGGCACGTCACCGTATATCCCAGTCGGTGACGTGTCGTCGCAGTAGCAACTCCGACCTTCAGTTCTCCAGGAGTTCTTCATCAGGAGAATTGTGTTACTACTGTGCGACACGTCACCGTATATCCCAGTCGGTGACGTGTCGTCGCAGTAGCAACTCCGACCTTCAGTTCTCCAGGAGTTCTTCATCAGGAGAATTGTGTTACTACTGTGCGACACGTCACCGTATATCCCAGTCGGTGACGTGTCGTCGCAGTAGCAACTCCGACCTTCAGTTCTCCAGGAGTTCTTCATCAGGAGAATTGTGTTACTACTGTGCGACACGTCACCGTATATCCCAGTCGGTGACGTGACGTCGCAGTAGCAACTCCGACCTTCAGTTCTCCAGGAGTTCTTCATCAGGAGAATTGTGTTACTACTGTGCGACACGTCACCGTGTATCCCAGTCGGTGACGTGTCGTCGCAGTAGCAACTCCGACCTTCAGTTCTCCAGGAGTTCTTCATCAGGAGAATTGTGTTACTACTGTGCGACACGTCACCGTATATCCCAGTCGGTGACGTGTCGTCGCAGTAGCAACTCCGACCTTCAGTTCTCCAGGAGTTCTTCATCAGGAGAATTGTGTTACTACTGTGCGACACGTCACCGTATATCCCAGTCGGTGACGTGTCGTCGCAGTAGCAACTCCGACCTTCAGTTCTCCAGGAGTTCTTCATCAGGAGAATTGTGTTACTACTGTGCGACACGTCACCGTATATCCCAGTCGGTGACGTGTCGTCGCAGTAGCAACTCCGACCTTCAGTTCTCCAGGAGTTCTTCATCAGGAGAATTGTGTTACTACTGTGCGACACGTCACCGTATATCCCAGTCGGTGACGTGTCGTCGCAGTAGCAACTCCGACCTTCAGTTCTCCAGGAGTTCTTCATCAGGAGAACTGTGTTACTACTGTGCGACACGTCACCGTATATCCCAGTCGGTGACGTGTCGTCGCAGTAGCAACTCCGACCTTCAGTTCTCCAGGAGTTCTTCATCAGGAGAATTGTGTTACTACTGTGCGACACGTCACCGTATATCCCAGTCGGTGACGTGTCGTCGCAGTAGCAACTCCGACCTTCAGTTCTCCAGGAGTTCTTCATCAGGAGAATTGTGTTACTACTGTGCGACACGTCACCGTATATCCCAGTCGGTGACGTGTCGTCGCAGTAGCAACTCCGACCTTCAGTTCTCCAGGAGTTCTTCATCAGGAGAATTGTGTTACTACTGTGCGACACGTCACCGTATATCCCAGTCGGTGACGTGTCGTCGCAGTAGCAACTCCGACCTTCAGTTCTCCAGGAGTTCTTCATCAGGAGAATTGTGTTACTACTGTGCGACACGTCACCGTATATCCCAGTCGGTGACGTGTCGTCGCAGTAGCAACTCCGACCTTCAGTTCTCCAGGAGTTCTTCATCAGGAGAATTGTGTTACTACTGTGCGACACGTCACCGTATATCCCAGTCGGTGACGTGTCGTCGCAGTAGCAACTCCGACCTTCAGTTCTCCAGGAGTTCTTCATCAGGAGAACTTGTGTTACTACTGTGCGACACGTCACCGTATATCCCAGTCGGTGACGTGTCGTCGCAGTAGCAACTCCGACCTTCAGTTCTCCAGGAGTTCTTCATCAGGAGAATTGTGTTACTACTGTGCGACACGTCACCGTATATCCCAGTCGGTGACGTGTCGTCGCAGTAGCAACTCCGACCTTCAGTTCTCCAGGAGTTCTTCATCAGGAGAATTGTGTTACTACTGTGCGACACGTCACCGTATATCCCAGTCGGTGACGTGTCGTCGCAGTAGCAACTCCGACCTTCAGTTCTCCAGGAGTTCTTCATCAGGAGAATTGTGTTACTACTGTGCGACACGTCACCGTATATCCCAGTCGGTGACGTGTCGTCGCAGTAGCAACTCCGACCTTCAGTTCTCCAGGAGTTCTTCATCAGGAGAATTGTGTTACTACTGTGCGACACGTCACCGTATATCCCAGTCGGTGACGTGTCGTCGCAGTAGCAACTCCGACCTTCAGTTCTCCTGATGAAGACAGCACAGGAAGCTGTCAAAACGTCGTTTATGACGGAAGAATTTATGCGATAGAACACCCTGGATGAATTTTTATCAGAATTACGCAGGGAAAGAATCAATTCTCATTAGTCTCAATGTTGTATCCGTAAACCCAAGACTTGACTCCTCTTGCAAACCTTTATTAGAATATTTCGACTAGGATATACGGTGACACTACAATTATTCTGCAGTGAGAATTATCCTTCTATATAACTCGTCTACAGATGACTCGTCCTTTATCCGCTCTATGCACATTTCTGAGATACTATGTTGCACCTACAAATGACGATTAACAGGTTGAACGAGTTTTTACTCAAATATATATTATTAATCCACACAGAGAGACCCAGACACCTTGCGTTCACACCAGATGGACGTCTTCTATCATTTTTATCACATCTCAAAACATTTACATGTCGATATGAAATTACTCTGGCTGGTAGCCTAACTCTGTTTGCTGTCTGAAATAAACTCGGTTTTTAACTCTCAGAAATTGCGTGGTTGTAGTTCCATAGTCTTTAATGCAATTGATGGCAAATACGTTGACACGATCTTCCTTATAGAATCTGTGTAATAATGTGTATAAGTTTTCATACGACTAGACTCACAAAACTTTAAGTGAAAAGTCATGTACCGCGACAAATCGACTACCAACTTCACACTTCAGCCTGGCATTCGGGAAGACGGGGATCAATTCCCCGTTCGGCCATCCAGATTTCCGTTTTCAATCATTTCCCAAAATCATTTCAGGCAAATGCCGATATAATTCCTATAAAATATCATGGCTGAATTCCTTCCCGGTCCTTGTCCCCCATCCTTTCCGTCTTCTAATGTCTTCGACATCGACAAAGCGCATAGACCAAAAGGATATAAATACAGTCATCAGAAATATTTTATATGGAATTCACGGAACATTGGTTATGCGGTGAGATTATTATAGCTTGGTTTGCCTATCACTAGTTCACAGCACAGCGGTCAGTTCTAAAAAAGAAGCAAATATAAGCCTTTTTCTAACTTTTCTGTTTTGGAACCGCAAAATCCTACATTTTTTTTTTTCACTGCACGTGTCTTCTGACGTTGTTTTCAAGCATCTAATTGTTTTATAACTTTCGTTTCAAAGCGCGAATACTAGAATTCCAACTCAAACTGACAATTCCACCAAACTTCAGCTTTATTTCAATGGAACTTGTAACTGAGACAGCAAAGGATCATGAATCATTCTCTGCCTTATTCCTCTGTGGGCAGAGTTTGGCAAAGTGCATTGACCCAAGACATTCACTTCAAGGTTCATCTTTTGGTGTTTATTCTAGTTGTTCACTGGTTTCTGACTTAGACGTCAACTTGCAGTAGAGTTAACTTATTGCGGTCAAAGATTGTGTTATACCTCCGGAGAGCCGCAATATGAGATCTGGTTGATCCTGGACCCGCCTGTGGACGTATGTAGCCAGTGTCTTCATTCTGTCCAGAAAGAACGGTATGCCTACGGCTTCATAAAAGTCTCTTATCAGTAATCACAATGGCAGTTTCAGCATGGCTTTTAATCTGGCGGCGTACGTGAATACGCTTGCCGGATATGGGGGTGTGATACCATGAAATACTGTACGCCGCCAGATTAAAAAGATTCCAGTAGACGGTTACTCCTATTTGGGCCGTATGTAAAGACATAAACACGTTTACGGTTCTATAGCAGATCTCAAGTAATAAATCTTGTTGGCTTAAAGATAAATATGCATGTGCATAGACTGAGAGCTATCTTAGTGATTAATATCACTCTTTGTAATCCCTAATTACATAGAAATAGACAAAAAAGGAGTGAAATTAAAAGCGAATAATTGCTAGCTTTTAAGGCCAAGTTTTATGGAAAACTGTTGAAGTTTATCTTAAGCAAAGGTAGGAAACGGTGATAAGAAATGAGTACATGAAAAACTTTTTAAGGCCATTAATCGTATCACTTAATGGCAAACATATTTCGGCATTAATGAGAAACCAAAAACTGTAACTAATGAAAAATGTTCAGCGGAGTGAGAATTGGTAACCCAGAGAGACAAAGAGAGAAATTTATTTAATTGTTAAGGTAAAATACACTTCTTCATTCAAATGTTTCTTGCACTGTCGAGCAATTACAATAAATTTAAATGGCTTTGAGAATTTCGGGATCTGGGAGTAACAAACCAGTGGCATAGATGTAAGTATGGTTTGTTTTATTCAGACAATTATTTTACTCAGTTCATGCATATTTTTCATCCTAGTGGTTTAACTAAATCAACAAACTGGATGAGATATATTTTCATGATCGCAGCTAGGTGTAACCGCTAGTCTCTCTCTGTGAACTTATAGGAGATTTGAATCATTCTTGTTTTATGTGAACGTGTAATACGAAGTGCAGTACCCATTTCAACAGGGACAGATCCCTGTTTTCATATGGGAATCTAATGATATAACGAAAGTGTAATCTATCTCGAACAATCAAGACTGACAAGTACATATCTGAGTCACTAAAACAATGTGGACCATTATTCCGTTAGAACGGGAGGATAGGTATATTGTATCAGAATACTGCATCGCTTCTAGATTTACCGTTTACTATGGTCCGCTCAACTCAGTTCAGATCGTTAATTTGTATTCACTGACTCACCTAATAGTTCGTTCCTAATTGCCCATTCATCGCAGCTGAAAGCCATTTAATCAGGAAACACCTTGCGCACACTAACTACGCAATCGTGCGAGCCGGCACAGAAATTATTGCCCCTCTCTGCAGCAGGTTCAACTTCTGATTTGTAATATTGATGGCTTCGATGGTTATCACTGGGATAACTGGAGAAGTGGTACAGTACAATTACTCAAGATACAGCCCGATAACATATAAAAACATTATGGTAACTGCTCAGTAACTTACGAATTTGAGTACTGTCCATTCAGCAACCATGTCACACTACTGAACATTTATAGACAAATTTCGGTGATACTACGCGAGTAGTATAATTATAACAACCTATAAGGAAAGAAAATCCAAAAAGCTGCTTGCTTTTGGCGTTACAACGCGGTTACTAAGCCGGGAGAAAATGGGCAACCAGAAACGGAAGGCATTCAGCAATAACATTTTCTTGACGTTCAGCTGGAGTGACTTTAGGAAAATCATGAAGACTGGAAATATGAGTGGCTTGCCGAAGGTACAGTACATCTGAGCGTTACCGGTCACCAACCAGGTTCGCTCGATAAGATGAAATTAACTCTTTTTGCAGTAACTTAAACATATATATATATATTTTTAACCTCCATAAGGCACCAAATAGATGATTCTAGGATGTCGATTATATAATTAATTTTAAAGGCTCAGATTCCAGCATCAAACCGAGCGTGGAGGGTGAGCGGTTAAGGTTCTGGTGTCGCATTCGGGAGGATGCCGGTTCGATTCCCGTCCCGGCATTCAGATTTGGGTTTTCCGTGGTTTTTCCAAATAACTCCAGGCGAATTCCGGGATGCTTCGTTCAAGATACCATGGCTGAACTCCTTCCTGTTCCTTGGCCCCAATCCCATCCCACCTCTAATGACCTCGATGTCGACGAGACTTAAAGCTATAAGTAAAAAATTAAGTCCAATGTCAACCTAACTTTCAATGGCCGAATCTTTGTGGACCTGTGGAACCAGGTCAGGAACATGAAGTACGCTTTGAACTGTCGGTCTTTCGGATTCCACCTTAAATTCTAAGCATATATGCGTTTTAATATTTCCATGTAAGGTGGGATACAGATAGGATGCATCCTGCGATTCCAATTCCACTACTAGATAATAAAAGCTAAACAGAATTTTGTAATGTATTAACAAATTTCCATTTCGTTAGAAGAGATCTGTAAGACACTAAAATGGATCCTGAAAATGGTCACTGTGTTAGAGCTTTCGATC
This sequence comes from Vandiemenella viatica, assembly GCA_031002005.1. NCBI lineage: Eukaryota > Metazoa > Arthropoda > Insecta > Orthoptera > Morabidae > Vandiemenella > Vandiemenella viatica. The sequence goes on from CM061919.1 coordinate 134,675,578, forward strand.
CACGGTGCTGGAAAATTTTCATCGTTCGAAACTTGGCCAGTGTGGTAGGAGGGGTGGTAGTAACAATAGTAAACAACACCTACAGTAGTCATCATACTGTTCTTTAAACTCGTGGCTTAAATTCAAAACTTCTCAAAAAATGTATAGACCGATGGCATACGACGCTGTTGATCGTGACTCTGTGAGGGACCAAACCTGCGGGTAGATCTCGACGTGTAAGGAACGCGTCGAGTGCCTATTCTCAGAAAGGAGACCGAGGTTCCGTTACGCGGGGGTTGCCTTGCAGGCGTGAGAGCGGGAAGCGGGAGTCACATGTGCAAACATTGCTGATACAGTGTTCACTATGACTGACGATATGTAACGCTTATTGTGTTAGTAACAGAATCAAGTAAGTTAAGAGAAGTTTTACTGCTGTTATTCCGTCATTTACGGATGAACCGAACCTACATAAATATCGAATTCAGGGGCTAAGAGGTTTAATTAATACTGCTTGCAGAAGAGCAGTAGACAGACCAGTTCGTCCTGAGGAATATTGCAATGAACTGGGATATTGGAATCATCGGTGGGCTCTAGCTGCTGACACAGCGTTTTTCCTTGCATCCTGGTTTGCTAACGTCGCAACTCGTACGTCGAATGTGAAGGTAACACTTGGTGGGCCAACAGCAGTCCGTCGGGAGAGTAAACCCTAGTTAGACCATTCTTCGCCTCGCATTCGGGAGGACGGCGGTTCGATCCCCGTCCGGGCATCCAGATTTGGGTTTTCCATGGTTTCCCAAATCACTCCAGGCAAATGCCGGGATGCTTCCTTCAAAAGGCCATGGCCGAATTCCTTCCCATTCCTTGCCCCCATCCTTGCCCCCCATCCTTTCCCGTCTCTAAAGACCTCGTTGTTGAGAGACGTAAATACAATAAAAAAAAAAAAAAAAAAAATAGACCATTCTTTCATCTTCATAACTAATATTAAATTCAACGATTTATTCTTAACAAAACGTACCACACTCATTTAAACTATTTGGTGCCATTTTACCGTAAGAATTTCGTATAGCAAGATAATGTTAAGGAGTATCAATCTGAACATTTAGAATATAAGAATTGATAGCGGATAAGTTACAACTATGTTTATTCATTTTAGAAGCAAATTAAAATCCAACAGATATAAAATGGATTAATAGACACTGCCACCTTTAAATCCAGCCCCCTGAGAACGGCAGGCCCACGCGTTGACTCATCCCTCGCCACTAGTGGAATGGTACCTTCATGAACTTTACAGCGTCATATTTCTTTACGTAGCGAGAAAGACCCAACAGGACCGCTGTCTCACTTACTGACAACCCAGGAAAGGCCCAAAGTAAGTAGAAGAGGTGCCAAAAGAGAATAGTTTAGTCGTTACAGTTAGATTCTGCTGGCTGCTATTACACATATATGTCGAATCCATTCGGGAAAGATCAGGAGTCGGGTGGGTCGAATGGCGTTCCCGCTCGAGGTAGTGGAGGTAGGCTGTGGATATCCCTCGGACAGTGGAGAGTAACTACAAGAACACAGCTGATACAAGGATCCGGTTTATTAGACTCAGGCTCACAATACACAATGATAGATAGCGGAGTGCTGTTGCCTCGATGGTCAGGCATGAAGAGAGCGCCGTGTGCTGTGTGCTTCCCTTAAGTATCCTATCGTAGATGTCACTGCAGTCGCCGTGGCGCTGACATCCTGCTCGCTGCGTCTGTGTGCGCCATCTGGTAGCTAGCCCATACTCCAGATCCGACATATATATTGGTTGATATTATTTGAGGATTCATCGATTAACTGCATATTAATGAAAAAACAGATAACCACTGCTTATCTGCTTCTCTGGTCTGATGAAAAAGATGGCATAACATATTAGACCGTTTTATAAATGAACATGCCAGTTCGATAGGCTCAGTTGGCTGCGGGACCGTGATGGTATTCGGCGGTGGTTTAGGGTTAGCTGGGTGGAGTCCTGGTGGTAGAAGCAAATTTCATCAATAGAAATTGACCAGCAGGTACGAGAGGTGGTGATGCACAGTTCCTAATCACCTGTATGTGAGCCAAAGTCCTGCGATAGATTCCAAATCTCTCTGCAGTGAGGGCATAGGACACTGTTGATTCGTCCGTTCTTTGGGAACATCAAGCCTGGCGGCCTCCGGTGCCTCACGGAAGAGTTGGCCAGAATGGGCCGACACCGCGTTTCACCTCCTCCCTTCGTCGCCTCTCATTTCTTACTACAGGAACAGTACTCTGTACTGAACACACACTATATCACAGTCAACGAAACATACAATAACACGTCACACAAACATATGTTGGAGAAGACTACAGGAAACCTTCCCGGTTCATGTTTCCAAGAGATTTCCAATGGACGAGAACACCCTCTATGGCAACCTGTGCTCGGAATCATAAGAAAATATAGGAATATTATAACTTAAAGGAATGTGCGTAACATTTGTGTTTTTGTTTAAGATAGATTGGAAATTGTTAAAAGTCTAGTCTTGTTCAAAATTTCAAACCTTAAAATATAACGTGTGTTTAGTATAGGTTTGAGATGTAATTTCCCCCGTAAATTTAATTGTATTTCAATCTCCCACCTGAAGGGTAGAATTAAACGATCTATTAAAAGAGGTTTGACGGCAGCTGTATGAGATGGTTAAACATTGCTCTACACCATCAATATAGCCACAATTTGGCCACTTCATGCAGTTGAAACACACAGAAAACATTCACTGCTAGACATAATGAGGAAACGATATCTTACAAACTCTGGCCTGATATGTTTTCTGTGACTGCATACATTCAAGCTTCGGGTTGTGGACCAAACAGTACACTAAAATACTCATCAAAATATTTCTCAGGATGTGACTAGGTTATATTGAAGCGATACAGTCATATCTCTCGCTGTGGTTTAAGAATGCTAACCAGCCACTGAGAATTCGTGTTAATTATTATTCCAGTATTTCGTAACAAGTAATGTCTTTTAACCTATTCTTAGATCGCTTCATTAATTTATAGAACAGGGAGAGAGAAAAATATGATATGTTGCGAGATAAGAGCATAAGGGGAGGGGGTTGAAAGGTCTTATTCCGTCATTGCTTTTCAACTATTTTTCTTAAATCACTCATTTCTACGGTTTCAACTATAATTTAATATCCTGTCAATAGCATATGTCCTTAAAATTGCCGTCATAGTTGTTCATTCGTATTAAAAAAATTCGTTTGTAACATGTATGTTACCTAAGTTTAAGTCTATCTGTCACAATAAAGGGAATTGGTGCTGTATAGCTCCTTGAGTCGTATTTAACCATAATTTAACTCTGGTTTATTCGAAACCAAAATGGATCTAAAGAAAAGTAATACCCGTGTTTCATATACTCTTTGAAGAACTTTGTAAAACCACGTATAAGAGTAAATAAATGGTTAAAAATACAACTATTTCTGTGCTTGGGGCGCTCACTAGCTCTCAGGCGTACATATTGATAGCTATCGAAACATCGCCTTTGCTGGCACTTTCACTCACTCGACATTTCCCCATTCACAAATCCTCCCCGGTGCTATCGGCTCGTCCCTTTCTCTAACAGCAAAGTCCACGAGCATCCCTCCTCGCCTGCGGGGAATCCCAGTCCACTGTGACAGCTCAGCCGCCGCTCAACGATCAACTGTCCTCCGCCGTCCAAAGATATTAGTCGGGCAGTAATTGCGGGCCCGGCCGGCGGCGGCGCGGCGGTCGGCCCGGTCCCTAGGGCCCGTGATGTAATTACAGAGCCCTGCCTGAACTCGCCTGTCGGGCTACCATGCCACCAGCGCTCCCGAAGGACTCGCCAGTAGGACACACACACACACAGTAGTTCCGGCAACGAATACCACTCCCGTTCCTCTCGAATATCTGCGTAGAGGCCGCTACGTCAGCGGTGCTGAAATTTATTGTAATCTCGGTAATCGAATTTGCGTCCTGTACAGCAGCTCTGTTGCGGGAAATGGAGAGCGAAACGACTAGATTCGTGTTCTCAGTCAGTAATTCGCTACTAAGTCGGTGCCCAAATCGACAGTTTCATTCCCTGGCAATTCTGCCTCCCACACCACCTTTTCTCGAAGGCAACCTCAGTTCTGGGTGGACAGATTGCGTCACGAACGAAAGACTAGGGCTATGCCAGCAGAAATGCAGCCATAAAAACTCTCAAATGCCGGTCTTGTCTTGATTTAATAATCAAACCGAACATTTGTTACAAATTATATAGATGAGACTGTGAAATTTACGCTGAAGAAAACTCGCCAAATATAAAAGGAACAAACTAAAAGTTGTTGCGTGATTGGAGACTTTCCCGGCGTACTGAATGATTCAATGTAAGCTTCACGGGTGTTCAGCCATATCCCTTATAACCCTTCCAAACCATACCCCTTTTCGATAGGTGCAATGCACCCTCCGCCACACACTTTTAGTGAATCGCGGAGTAATAATAATAATAATAATAATAATAATAATAATAATAAAAACACACCGTTTCGACAGCTGGCTCTGCTGTCTTCATCAGGTGATAAAAGTCTAGGCGCTGAATTCAGGCCTACAACACCTGAAGCTTTTCGCACCTTGAAGATAGCATAGGCATCTGTCGAAACGTTGTGTTTTTATGACGCTATCCGGCCGAACACCAATGAAGCTTACACTGAAATTTGTTCTTCAGAACCTAATTCACTCTATGAAATAATTTTCTTCTTCGAATTTGGTAACTAAATTACACAGAGAGAATAAAATATGTTTGGTGTGTGGAAGGGTAGGGTTACAAAGTTGTCCACAACTACTAAAATGATGTACAGTTTTTCTTTCTATGAAACCCGCTGACAACTGCAGTAATTGCACTATCTTCAAATTTCCCTCGTATATAGTAACTAACATGATATAATATGTATTTACAAGTTACAGTGAAAGTTCATTGTACTAATAATTTTTTTTAAGTAACTAATCGATTATCAGTTGTTAGAAATATTATTGATACAGTTAATAAGTGTATACTCTCTTCCACATATGAAGTAACTAGCATGGTATAGTATGTGCTTGCAGATTACAGTGGATATTGATTATAGTAATGGGAAGTAACTAATCGGTTGCTAGTAGTATTACCGGTATTATTAATAACTGTATGTACATACCATGTGACCGAGACAGTTCTCACATGGAATCAAAGTGAACATATGCATCTATCTATCTACACGGTTTTATCACACTCTAATGAAAATCTGACGACTCATCAAAAAAATCAACACTAAAGATTTTGATTGAGACATTAAGTAATAAACAATGTCATCATGCTGAAAAATTAATAAATCAGATACAGAAAACATAAAAGCATATGGAACTGAGTTGTGGGACACTAAAACAAATATCAGCGACATGGGGATTTGGACAAAAAGGAGAATAATTGAGGAACCAATGAATATGAGATATAATGCTAATTGTATTCGATAAAGGAGCAACTGAAATAAGAGGTCTCAAATGATGTTAGCATATGAATTTAATATTCTACACATATCACAGGGTAAAGTACGACAGACGTCACGACCAGAAAAGAAAGAAAGAGGCTGCATATAAGGAAAGTAAACCGAGGAAGTCACTAGGGCAGTTATTCCCAAATGGTGGTCCGTGGAACCCTGGGGTTCCGTGGAAGGGTCACAAGGGTTCCGTGTTCCGCCCGCGAATTAAATAAAATGTTCGTTGAAGAGAGTCATACCCGCGCCGTGAGAAGGCTATCATTGTTCTGCTTCCATTTGTGACGACTTACCGATGCGAGACTGGTTTTTCAGCTTACGCTTATAAAAATGCGGATCCGCCAAAAAATGTATGATCAATTAGGGTTCCGTGGACAAAAAAAATGGGAACCGCTGCATTAGGCGAAGATAGTCAATACATGAGGTGTTACTACTTAGATGAGAGAAACAACAGCAATATTATAAAATTCCTAGGGATGATGATGACCATGAAACCACATATCAGTAATGTAAGCCCAATCTATAAGATTTTCCACGGCTGTATTTGTAGTAGGTTTGTAACGCCGAATCGTGCGTAACCAACTACCCAGACCTCAAATCGGAAAACGAAATCATCGAAGCTTTCTTGATGTAAATTACTTGTCTATATTTTTTTATATGTAACTATCAAAACTTTAAATGGTTGCGTAGATTTCCGCGGTGATTGTACGTATTATCTTGGTTCTCCGGGTGAAGCGGCGTCGATTTATTAAAACCTAACGTCCAGTCCTCTGATCAAATCCATAGAACGATGGTTGAAACGTTAGTTTTAATAAGTAGACGTGGCTCCACCCGGGGAACCTTATACATATATCAAGCATTTTCATTCGATGATCGTGTCTTAAATTAATTATTATTAATTTACTTTTACCTTAGTATATAGTTTTGCCCGTTAAGCCAGGACGAGAACATCTTACTTCTCCTTTAGCTTAGTTGACTCATGCTGTTAACTATCGGGTTACAATTTCCCTAAAACTCCTCGTTTCTTTCTGTTATATTTTCTGAAAGCACATGTTTACACTACCTTGAATTGGTCTGTGTTTCTTTAAATTATTGTTATTATCTTACTTCCACGTACTCGTCGATTACGTCTTCATTGATAAATTTGCAACTTAAACGAAATACAACTTTTATTTCACAACTGTTCAAACTTAATCACAAAGTAATTACAACTTCCACTTCTGAGTGATGTATTCGTCCGCCACGGTAATATACTTTATACAATTCAGTTGGTTTATACGTTTACGTTCAAACTGATTGCTTTATAATTTCTGCAGCTTCATGTAGGCTGCCGCCATATTCTTGCACCATCATAGGCTTTCCTATCGTCTCCATTTTTGACTTCGTAATTAATCCTTTGCGCGGTTCTAATCGACCAACTACTTCCTATCTTCAGAGATACTCATTAAATAAGATCAGTAATTTAACTTTGTTATTCGTTATATAAATAAATAAATACATTTATAATTATTAATTAATGGGCGTTACTTATGATTTCTACACCAGGAAACGGGTCGGGTATATGGCGTTTCCCCACGGTTTCCTACACTTTGGTTTCGTACGAAAAAGCGTTGTCCGGAATGTCTGATTGGAGAATTACTCGGTATATGAATTTTTAAGAAATTTGAGTGATTTATAACCGAACGCTTTTTATGGGGTTCAAAGTTTTGGCTCCATACTCTGTTATCACCTACAGGTCATGGCCATCTATGCTGGTCTGCAGGCTGACTGCTTCTGATGATTATACTCGCCACAGCCTATGCATCAGTCGTTGACTCCGTCATGTTAGAGTTGCTACTCCGAGGCGCCATGTTGGGAAATTTAACTGCAGTGGTTTCATATTATCTTCCCCAGTTATAGAAATGTATGTTAGTGTTAATGTTGCTTGGATTATTAAAATGTGTTTATGTCATTCTAATGTGTTGTTTGCGTTGTAAATGAATGAAATAGGAAGGATAAGAGATTCAGGTCCACACCTCCAAAAGACAACAAGGGGGTTGATAAACTCAGTTTCCTCACCCAAGATACAAATCATTATCAACACTGTCGTATGTTCTCATTCCATACGCGCTGATCCGAGAATTACGTTCAAAGTATTTGCTTTATAATCTCTTCAGCTTCATCCAGACTACCGCCATATTCTTGAGCCATCATAGGCTTTCTTATCGAATCTTGTGGACAATCTGATGATTGTGAATTCTATACCCCTACCATTTCCGCAATGTAAGCCATTCCATATGGTTAAAATTTCATCTAACACCAACTGTGCTGAAAATAAAAATCTCCTACGACCAATAACTGAAAGGAGGAACACTAAAATGTACTAGTAGAGGTAAATATGATGTTACTAGTGGACGAGGCTAATGGCATCTCACACAGCTTATTCGTCGTCTATTGCAGGTATTTTGACAGCGATCCATATAGGACTGAGAGGAAGTTGACAGCTTATGTAACAACAACCGGATTGTCTGTGGAACCCGTAAAGAGACTCAGACAGACTCAGCAAGGGCTAACACATAGTTTTATGAAAAGAAATAATATAGATTATTTGTGATTTTCAAGGAAAAATGTCAATGTACTCTAAGAAAATTATGGTCTTATGCGGTGTAGCTACAGGCCCGAGAATATTGTAAAAATCTAGTAAAGGCATAAAAAAGTACATGGTGCCATTTGGACTTAATATTGATTGTATCAAGGAAGATTTAGTGAACTGCAATCAAGGTCAATTAAATAAAAATGGACAATTTATCAAAATATTAATAAATGAAGTATAATAAATATGTGATTTATACCAGATGGTGAGGAAAGAGATGATAGTACTAAAAGGACCAAACTTCTTGAAAAATATGTACGTTTTAGGATTATACGTTAATTTAAGACTATACAAGAAATTTGACATAGGTAAATGGAATGAAAGGCACATAAAAACGAACTTAATCAATTGATTGAAGAAATACTATTTCAAAAAAGTAATTTATGTTAGTCTTACATAAAGTGGGGTTCAGAAAGGTGAATGAATTTTGGTATGCTTTTGACAGTATTTTAATGAGCAAGATGAGAGGAAGAACTGGAGTGAACGAATAAAACTGAAATGTTTTGAGGAGATAACTGAGAGTACACTTCCTAAAGTGTATCAGACATTAAATTCGGATTGCCATGTCATTTGAGAGTTAGTTAAAAAAAATAACGCAAGTTAGTGGAAAACAACTGTAACTTTTCCTTATCATAACGGAGTATGTTTTGTCTGTCACTCAGGGGTCTACAATTCTGAAAAAAAAAAATCTTTTTGATTGATATTGTCAAAAGTGAACAATCAAATGCCGAACTAAACACAATGAAACGTACGTAATAATGCATTGTGATTAATCTCACTCTGAAGCAGTAAACAGCCAAGTCAAAAAAAAAACACACATAAATACAAAAACAGGATAATAAATTATCAGGCTCTAAAGAGAACAAACGAGTTAAAAATATTATAAACCGATCATTTTCATAAGAACTTGGTCTAAATTTCAGCAATTAGCTGCCTTGTAAAAAACAAAATACAAAAGGGGTAATGGCAAGAAAGGAAAAAAGCATCAGAGTTTTGAAATTAATTCCAAAAGAAGAGAGTTGAAAGATCTAGAGCAATTTGCTATTTTCTTTTTATGAAGTAATAGTACTGTATATGGGTAGATAAATAAGAGCACTGCCTTTCTCGGCGTTGTATGTTATTCTTCTCGCTAAATTAGTTAAGTAAACATAATGTTTTCATCCAATATTTCGGCGATCAAATTTCCGTCACCATATTCACGAGATTTACTGACCAGGCCAGAAGACTTGAATTTTGTAGTTTGTCAGAATCGTGCGTTGTTTATAGGCAAACATTACTGTGGTAGCTATAAATAGGACCTTCTAACTTTAGAAGCATATAAAAATTTTGTTCTATAACATACATAAGCTACCATTTGGTAGCAAAAACTTTTATTTTACATCAGAGTGTCATTATGATTAGATATAATGTGGCAAACATCCAACCGGAAAACAGTTTCTAGTCAAATTATATACAGCATATTGGGCATCACTTCCGCGAAAGAAACGTAGACTCTAAGAAAAAATATTACGTCAAAATAAAATTGTAAGAGCACTAGAAGGTTCTTTACAATCACGATGAATGACTAATATCTACTGTCACAGAGTCGTGTTGTCAAACCAAAACTCACAGCGAGGAAGTGCCAACTTTAACTGCACGTCCCACTTGTGGTGTAACCAAGCATGGATTTATGGGCTAATGGAGATAGAGCAATGCAGTGTGCAGTGAAACACAGACACGGTGCAACCTCTAAAATTATGGTCGTAAATTCGTCGCCTGCTATCGACAAGGAAGGCAGTGCATCCCGTGGGGATAACTGTCTCTTAAAGTTTTTTTTATTTTTTATTTGTTATTGGCAATGGGCCATACAGCCATACAGCCATACAGCCATAATACAGCTTATGAGTATTATTTAACAAATATGTCCATAACACAATTCTTAAGTATCTATCACATATAGTACATGATCACTATTGCCATACACTATTGTTAAGTACATAATTTCAGTTACAAGATAACTCTCAATAGTTGGAAACTCTAATGTTCATAGTCATCTGTAAGTTCATATGTCCAACTCACAGTTTTTTACAAATCTGCATTGCAGTGTTTAGATCCTGGCGTCGTCGGTCGCGAGGAGGTGTGACACTTTTGTTGGTTGGCCGTGACCTAGTTTTGCAAGTTGTTCTATTAGGTCTGTGGTGTTGTTGTATCTGTTCTTGCAGCCGAAGAGGATATTGTCCATGTCCCCTATGCTCGTCTCGTCGCATCCGCATAAGGGGCTTTGCGCTATGTTTATTCTGTTCAGGTGTGAGGGAAGCAGCCATGGTTGAACTTTAGACTGGATATGGTTACAATAGCTTTTCTTGTGATCTTGAGTTGATCGTGCCAATGCTGTTTAGGGATGACGGAGTGGATCTGTCCGTATTGTTTTCCTTTGACCAGTTGTGACTCCTCCCGCACTCTGTTCCATGATTCTCTTGCATATTTTTTTGCGACTGTCATTAGGTCCCTCACAGTTACAAACGGATAAGCACTGCCTTCCTCGCATGCTCTCTTCGCCAGCTGGTCCACCTATTCGTTTCCTTCTAGGCCGATGTTGGCTTTCACCCACACGAACAAAAGCGTTTTGGCTTTCTGTTTCATCCGGTATGCTGCTTCCAAGATGTTGCATAAAATTCTTTGTTGGCAACTTGCATGTGTCCTTGCTGGCTAGTCAACGACGAGCGGGAGTCTGATATTATGACCGATGTTGTGTCCACCGAAGCCTCAGCATACTCAATTGCCTTCTGAATTGCAACCATTTCCGCTGTGAAGACGGTGCTTCTCCGGGTAGTTTGAACATACCATATCGCTTTCTCTTTAGCTCCAAGTATGCACAGCCCACTGATGAATTGGATTTCGACCCGTCTGTGTAGATGTGGGATGCGTTTGGCCATTGCGCAAGGAATTCTGCCAACTTAGCGGTACTGCCATGTCTGGGGTCTTCCAGATTGATGTCGGTTCTCACGTTGAGTGGTGTAACAGATGCTTCATATGGCATAGCAAACTCTGGAAGGATGTATGTCGACATTATGTTGTTGTTGTATCTGTTGATTTCTTTTAGTGCGGTTATTAGTATTGGGGTCTTTTTGCGTGACCAGTATCTTTCGCAAGTCAGTTGGTTTCCAAGGGCCTCAATTTTCCGGATGAGGGTGTTGTTATAAATCTTCTTTTGTTTAAGTAGGAACTGTTTACAGAGTTGCATACGTCGTATATGAAGAGGTGGCTGTAATGCCTCTACCAGTAGCGCATGAGTGGGTGTTGACGTCTTAGCCCCTGTGCATATTCTTAGTGCTTTGTACTGCAATCTGTCGAGGCTTTGAGGGGTGGTATCCGCTGCTGATCCGTATAACATACCGGCGTAGTCAAAATGTGGCCTGGTAAGTGATCGGTATAAAGTCAGGGCATCTTTCGGGTCTGTACCCCACCAAGGTTTTGTGGTTGCTTTCATGACATTAAGTGCCGTCTCGCATTTGCTTGAAATGTCTTTGATTTGGTGTTTCCAGTTAAGTTTGTTATCTATTGTGACGCCCAGGTATTTTATAACTCGTCTATACGGGAAACGGTAAGATCCGAGCTGCACCTCGTCCATATCAGGGATTCTACGTCTGCTGTAAATTGACACTACTGACTTGGTTTGCGATATGTCCAAGCCGTTGTTCCTGAGCCACTGCCGTAGACGATCAACCAAGTCCTCTAGGGAGTTATTGCAATCAACTAACTCGGTCATCATTACATAGAAGCATAAGTCATCTGCGTACTGAAGTATCATCACCTTTCCTATTACCAGTCTTCCGAGGTCACTGGAATATAGATGTTGAACAGCAGCGGGTAGAGCGTGGAGCCTTGACGAAGACCTCGAGTTGCTATTCGAGGGCCGACTATTGTACCATTGATTTGAATCTCTGGCGATCTCCCTGCTTGCAATGAGATGAGGTTAACTACAAATTCGCTGAGTAGTCCCATGTCCAATAGCTTCCTAGAGAGAACTGATGGGACCACATTGTCATAAGCATTCGTTAGATCCACATACAAGGCCATGAAATACGCGTTAGAGTTGTAGCATTCGTAGATATCTGTTATGAGGTATGCAACTACCTCTATGGTACCCTTGCCTTTCCTGAAACCCATTTGTTGACGTGGTAGTAGATTGTTGTTTTCTAGATACCACTCCAGCCGGTGTTTAACCATCCGTTCCAGGGTTTTGAGGCTACAGGATAACAGCGATATTGGTCTGTATGACGAGGCGAGTGTGGGGTCTTTGCCATGTTTCAGAATGAGTACTACTCTTACGCGCTTCATCTCTGGTATATTCACGTGTTTGCTCCACACGGCGTTCATCAGTCTTAAAAGTATGTTCTTCGCTTGGCTTGGGAGGAATGACATCATGCTATAATGGATGTTATCTGGGCCAGGAGCACTGTTGTTGTTATGTTTAAGTGCCGCATTAAATTCCTCTTCCGTGAAGGGTGCTAACAGAGTGTTATATTGCCTCCCATCTTCTGTGTTCACCACCTCCTCCGAAGATGTGGCTGGGGTCAGGTTGCGTAGAATGTCCTCCACAACCAGTATAGATGGAGAAGTATTAAGTGCAGTTCCCGTCGCATTCTGAAAGCATTTTATTTTACTCCAAATCTCTTTTATTTGGAGACGTTCTGTTCAAAGAGTTGCAGAAGTCAGTCCAACCTTGGCGTTTTTTCTCCTTTAGTACTCTTTTCGTCCTTGCTTCTATCTTCCGGACATAAATATAATTCTCTTCTGTCGCCGAGTCTTTGTATCTCCTGAGGGCCATCTGTCTTTCTTTTACCGCTAGGTGACAGTCTTTATCCCACCAAGGGGGTGGTTTCCTATGGTAGGTGCGCGGTCTAATCTCGGGGATAGCTTTCATTGCCGCCTTTTCAATGGATGTCATAAGAGATTGGTAGTCGGCCAGTACGTCATCCGAGAATTCGAAGCCCTCGAGATTTCTTGTTACTTCTGTATCTTACCTCAACCAATCCGCGTTCGTTATCTTCCAGCGGTATGGCGATCGTATAGGCGTTGTTGTTTGTGTGCCCTCGAATATCTGATTAGAATGTGTCATTATGATGGGAAAATGGTCCGATCCCGATGGGTCGGCGAAGATTTTTCATTCGATATCGAAGGCCAGATCCGGGGAGACAAGTGATATATCCACTGCCGATTTACTTTCTGTGGGTCTATGGTATCTCGTTTCTGATCAGTCGTTCAGTAGGACCAAGTTCATTTCTTCCAGTAAATCTATTACCATTTTGCCTACTGCACAGTTGGTTTCGCTTCCCCACTGTTGGTGGTGGGCGTTAAGATCCGCCATGATTAGCATTGGGGGGGGGGGTTAATTGCTTTATTACCTGACGAATTTCTCTGTTAGAGACTGGAGTTTGAGGGGATCTATAGATTGAGACAACTGCTATTTTTCTGTGGTTCCTGCTGCCATGTTGTATGTTAGCTGCGCAGGCTTGTAGACGCAAGCCCTGCTTGTTGAGCTGTACTTCCTCGTACTGTATTCCGTTTTTGATCAAAAGGGCCACAGCTCCGTATCCATCTACTCGATCCGACTGAATCACTTTGTATCCTGTACAGAAGAATTGGCAATCCGGTTTCAACCATGTTTCCATTAGTCCCGCAACTGCAATGGAATTTTCTTGGAGGAGGTATACTAGGTTTTCTTTGTTAGACCGGATTGACCGGATGTTCCACTGTATGAAATTATTGCATCTCCGCATTATTGTTGGACACTAAGGATTTTCTGATAAAATCTCTAATGTCTGGCATAAAGCCTGAACTGACCATCTTTAAAAGCAAGGAGACAATGGAGACCACTTTGTCTATGAGTGGATCTCCATTTTCGATGCTCAGGGGCCTGTCAGGGTTGTACCTTATCGGAGCCGATGTGGAAGGTCCGTGATCAAAGTACAGTTCTGATTGAATCTTTACGTGTTGACCTCTGATTTGTTGTTGCTTGGGTGAAGGCTCCACTCTGGCTTGCAATGGAGTCGCTCTTGCAGATAAGGGGTAGTTCTATCTATTGCTTGTGCTTGTGTGGGAGTGGTTGTTAACCTTCCGGATTTAGGCGCGGCGCATTGGCGGGAATCTGGATGGATCTGGGGTAAAGGAGGGGCTGGCAAATTGTTTGGCATAAGAGGTTGGATTTTCTAGTGTTGAGGCTTGTTCTAATATGAGGTTATTGTAGGCCATAAGGGTCTTGATGCGCTTTTGTTTCACAAACTCTGGGCAGGAGCTTGATGTGGCTATATGGTCTCCTCTACATATTGCGCAGTGAAAGTTGTCGGTTTTGTTATATCCAGATGATTCATGGGACTCTTCGCATTTGGCACATTGAGCATTGCTGCGACATTGCTTGTTGACATGGCCATACTCAAGCATTTATAACATTGAGTAACTCTTTGCACGTATGGTTCGACTTGACATCTAGTGTAGTGGATGTAAAGGTGTGGTAGGAGGCTCTGTCCTTTGAATGTAATGCATACCATTTGGCGCGGGATCCACTGACAGTTTCCGTCGATTATGATCTTACGTTTTAGTCTTCTGGCTGCTATTACTTCGATATCTGAATCTATTACATTTAGTATTTCCTCCTCAGTTAATCTTGTGTCTACCCCTCTTATTATCCCTTCTTTAACGGTGCAATAGCGCGGTATAAATAATTTTATGTTCTGGGGGTGGTTGGTGACTGATGACAAGCTGTTTGCTGCCTTATAGTTCGATCTGGACACGGTTCTTTCCCTTAGCTGATATGTTAAGTATCGAATGTTTCATTTCTGGGATCGATTTCCTAATAAATTTACCAATGGACATGAGGTGTAGACGTCCTAGGACGCCTCTATTTGGGTGGTCTTCCGATTTCGTCTGTTCTGCATAAACTATGAATGGACCAGAATCGCGTTCTGAATACATGAATTTCTCTTGTCTCAATGGAGTAGCTGCTTGAGCATTTGTTGAATGATCTGTTGGTAGATCCCTAGATCCCTTAACTATGGCACTTCGGTTGTTAATACTAGTATAAGTTGTTATTGACATTTCTGATTGGACCGTCTCTTCACTTGGTGTAAGGCCTGTGGAAATTGTGGGGTTATTAGGCGTGGATGGAAATCTATCGATATTCATATTTAGGTCATTTTCCCCAGTTGGGGTTCCTTCATATCTGGTAGTTATGCAACAATTCTGTTCTAGGTCGGCATACGCAAGTAGCTTACGCTTCTTGATGACTGTTGACTTATCAGGATCTGGATGTGCAATGGGCGGCATACTTACGGGATCGAATTCGATCGGCGCATAGCACGCTTCTAGGGCCGAGGCTATAGCTTCGGCAGTCTCCTCTGTTGTACCTCCCTCCGAGTCCTCCTGCATTTTGTAAGCCCGCGGGCTTACGCCTCTTTCACTATTCACTCACTATCTTCCATCTGTTGTGTTGTTAATCCGGAACGGTAACTTGAGATTGAAGTAGCACTACACACAAAATCAAATAGCTTGCTCACACCACTTGGAACGGCACGGGCGTAAACAAGGAAGCCATCCACACTGTTCGATGGCTCAGAGCGAACTGTCTCGTAAAGTTGTCAGAAGGAGGAGGCCATATCACCTGCAGCTTCGCATGCCTAATATGGGAGACAGAAATAAAGAAACGTAAGGGTAGAAATATATTAATAAATCAGAAAATGTAGCCATCTGGAGGATAAAACTGTGTGAAGTACAGTAATTCGTGGGTGGGAGGAGACATATGGCATCAAATGTAACTGGAGTTAATTTTTGTTAGATGAGTGGCCAGTGAACGACGTAGTGAGACAGCGGCCGCCTTGGTTAGTCCCCAGAGGAAAGGAACTGGCCATCTTACCTCTGACACAATGGCTTAGTATGCCTCCTTCGGGAGGATCCAACCAACCTTCGGGTTGTGGACTAAGTAAATAAATAAAGTAAGTAAAGCCTTGTTCTTTTATTTGCAAATTGCGTCAAATGAACTTCTTCTTTTGCTCCTCAGAACAATTATCCTTATTCACATCAACTTTATAATCACATCAATCTATGTTATTAATAACTATATTTAAGTAAAAAAATTTCATAAAATATTTCATATTTGTGCTTTATTTGTCTGAATTTGGTACCACGACACTAACTGTGAAATAACTGAGTTGTTTTGCTAAAAAAAAATCAAAATATAACCTACCTTCTGGTTTATTCGAATGAATTGTTATGCATTTTCAAAGTTATAAGTTCCTTTTTTAAGCATCAGGTACCACTGTGTAAGCCGATAGAAGGTATCTCTCTCTCTATATAAAAACGTATGAGCGTATATTTGTATGTTTATTATCCTATCAAATCCACAATTTTCATCCGATCTCGATGAATCTTTTCATAGTTATACTTTAAAAGATATGGAAAAATAGTCTACATTTGGTTGGTTTAAATTTATTGGAGAATATGCGAAATTCTATGACCTACGAGTGCAGTGAGATACTTCTTCTACCAACCTATTTAGTTTGCAATGACCGGAGGGATAAGATTCGAGAAATAAGATGCCGTACTGATTACGTATTCTTTCCTTCCTCGTGATATTCGGGATTGGAATGCGCGAAATTACGGTTGGTGTTTATCACCCTCTGCCACCCTCAATGTTTGTGAATTGCAGAGTATGGATGTAGATGTAGATGTACAAACCGGACAAAATGGACGTTGATGGAGAATGTTTACTGCAATCTAATCAAACCGGATAAAACATCAAAACTTTCATAGCGAGCCCCCGACCATCGCCTGGTATTCTACTAGTCTACTAAATTTAAATCACTGACACCTCTTAAAGATTAAGTTGGTTTTAACATTGATGCATTTAAGATTGTTGTGTTGTTAAGGCATTCTGACATCGGACCACGAGTTTTGTTATTAATCTTCAGTAAAGGGTCTGAGATATTCCTTCCTATGATAATAATGGTTACGTAAAATTAGGTCAGGTTTGTGTGTGGTACTTACTTTTAATTGAATTTTATATTTTCAATCCAAATTTCCACTGTCACAATCAAGTATCACTGGGTTTCAACTTCCAAGTAATAAACAGAGGTTACTTCAAGCAGAAGAACATTTCTTTTTGAGAACTGATGACATGAAAGTACAGTATAAATGTATAGCCTACAGCACGTCGATGTAATTGAAGTTCTTATTGTATCTCTTCATGTTTCATAACGTTTTCTGAATCACGTTGAGTTATTTATCATCAAACGTTTTTTCATAATCGTAGCAGTACAATAGAAATTATGTTTTACTAGTACATGTATTTCTTGTGACTATGTTAGAATCTTCTTCCAGTTTTATTTGAATTAAAAAGGATAATTTATTTCAAAATCTTTGTATTAGAAGTTGTATGAGTTTTCTGAATTGATTAGCTAGCGCTGAGCACATGATTACAATTATTTCTGCATTGAATTTGCTGTCAGAGCTGATCACTGGAAGTCCACACATGCGAGGTGACACTGCAATCTCAGCTGGGGTCACATGTGGCCTAATACCCATCGATTCTCTCACACTTCATCTCGGTCCAGCGGTCTCTTCGGTTCAACTACCTTCTGTGACAAATCACCGCATCCATATTTATTTCAATCCGATTTGTATAATTTCCACTTGTCAGAAGAGCTCCCAAAAGTGAAGAGCTTCTATACTTTTATAAAAGTGTTCACGGATAAGAGGCTTTCCTTACGGCTACTATTTCCTTGAAGCATCACAAAATTTTCCATTTCCTGGAACAGAGACTCTACTTTGTAGACAAAGTTTAGATGCCAGATCAGTCCGTGAAAGAACAACCTAGATAAAGAAGATACAGAATGAATGTAAGCACTTAAAACGTGGAGGATGATTCAAAAACGGCCAAAGACAGAAGGACAAGGTACAGAGGCTCTAATGGTGAGACAAGCTAGAAATAAATATACGTAAGTTATATTTAACATAAATTTTATTTCATATTCATTCATACCACAATGAAACAGACTAATAAATTGTAACTATTTCATAAATTGTAATCGCTGAAAATTCTCCAGACAACAGAGCAAAATGCATACGGTGAAATAAATAAGAATAAGTGCGATAGCTTTGGCTATTATTGATTATATAATCAAACTAATATTTGGCAGCTGCTTCGCGTGCTTCCTACTCGTTGTGACCGCCAAATATTGTGACAGAGAGGCAAAAAAATATCATAATTCCATATAGTGGAAGGCTCCAGATATGATCTATTTAAATGTGAAAAATAGTAACATTCTTCTATTATAACAAACAAATAAGAAAAGACAATCTATGACACCAATCCACTGAGATTACGTTACCTTCAGGATGAAGTAATTATTGGTAGACCCAAAAACAAACGAATGAATACTTTATTTTGGTAGGAATTAAAGGCGAACATTACGTTCAGAAACGTATTTTAATGTTATTTTATATGAACAGTCCATAAACAGAACTAGCAGTAGTAATTATTGTTGACGCTATTTAGCCTGTTTTAGTCTTATTCGTGGGGAATGGCCGCTTGCGATTGGTTGCCGATCGTTTGTGACGTATCAGTGCTTGTTGCTCATTTCCTGCACCTTTTTTTAATTTTCTATTCAGCATTTTTTACTTATTATTCGTTGACTGGTTGGTGTAAGTGGCTGTAAAAGTCAGATAATTTAATGAGAAAAATCATCTAAATTATTCTACCAATAGTTCGTTACTCCCTATGCATTGTATTATGGAATTGACCTACAAAATAGGCGGAAACAGTTTTTAAAGCTAAACAGTTCTCATAAGGTAGCTGTTACAGCCGCCAGATTGCTTAACATATAAAATCTGTCTCAGTTAAAATATTTATTTCCCCCCCCCCCCTTATAGCTATGCACCTCATAGAAGTCATTAGAGGCGAGAAAGGAATGGGGAGAAGGAACTGGAATGCTTTCTGGAATGTCATTTTGAAAGAACTATCGCGGTGTTCGGCTGAAGTGATTTCTGGAAATAATGTAAAACCGAAATCTGGATTCTCGGATGGGGATTTGAGGCCGCGTCCTCCGGAATGTGAGGCCAGATACGAGCTGCTAATTACTTTCAGCGTGTTATAGATGACTGGCCCTCCAGGTCATCACGAACACAGCAAGCCGAACAGCTCTTACTTTTAGTCACCAATAATTGATATCGTACCAGTAAATATGTACACGATGCTAAGGATTCCTTATACTGACTTCAAGAAATCAAAACACTGATGATCAATTCAATGTTTTCCAAACATAATTTCAATAAAACATTACTGTTTACTACAATATTCACCAAAATAATCTCGCGAAGCCCATGAGCGAGTTTTCCCTCGTGACCTCTCTAGCACGACTCTGATCAACAAAAGAAGACCTTATTGCTAGTCTTACATGCTAAGGTATTATCACTATCCCGTTCACTATACACACTACAATCTGTGGAATCCTACTTACATTTTATTATAATTATTCACACTAATTGTATTTAGGATATTGTAAAATACATGGTAATAATTCAAAAATAATATTTATTAAACAAAAAAAAATATACAAGAGGGTTAGACATAAATGTCACACAGAGCTTTATCACTTCCACGTTCGATATATTTATCTCCTTCATTGTATGAGTATAGTCCTGAGTGAAATAAGAATTTTGGGGCATTTCTGAGTTGGCTCCCTACATTTTAACTACTTAATTTGCACTTTACCATAACTCTCGCAGGGGAAGTTGTTGAGCTCAGCCGCTCCATTATCGCATTCAACTAATTAGGTGTAAACGCAAGTTAATCCTATTCGAGTCTGGCAATAAGATCCATTGATTCGTTATACATGAACTTGATATTCAAGCGTCTTCTAGATTTGGCGAAGTTGCTGGAAATGTTATTTTTTTGTTTATGGCTTTTCGGTTCATCAACATCGACTTTGACCTCGACGTCCAAGTCATTAGAGGTGGGGGAAATGTCAGTCAAGCCAACGATTTAATAAGTACAACTGAATATTCGTTTCTTCATGAAATAACTGCATACCAAATACTTGAAACGTGCAAAGCCTATATGGATGTCTCGGTACAGGCTTTCATTTCAAAGCGGGCAAGTGATGTCAGCATATACAAATTTACAAATCCTCCGCACCTTTTTGTGGTATATAATGCGATATAGAAACTTTGTGGAACTTGCTGATTGGATTGCCCTCGTATTCACGGGAAGTTTATGTTTGTAGACGGGCCCTTCGTGAACGAAAGACCTTGCAGCCCCACCGTAACAGTGACCCCGTATGCATGAACCTCTCCCTCCCTCCCTTTGCATAATCGACTGCCCGTCATTTAGGTTGAAACCATCTTTGCGGCAGACCGAAGCAGTCCCGCATAAATCACGAATCAATTTGAATAAATCAAACTGCGAAATGATGATAAAGCTCTCTTAGCAAAGTTCTACCTTACTCCGGTGTGATTATAATCCCGGATGTTACACAAAAAGTTTCCGCGAACTCTTCCACCCGACCCCCTTTCCCCGCATCCCTTCCCCTAGTCTCCTTTTTGTTCCAAGTTGTATAAATCACACCAGCGCCTCCCCAGAATTAAGACGGGTCTTTATGAAATATTTTACCCCTGAAAGTAGAAAAATGGAGCGGAATAATTTTTCTGGGTGTAATTTTACCACGGCGTTGCTTAGTTTCCGAAACGAGGTCTGCTAGGAAAATTATTGAAATGAGCTCCATTTTCGAAATTAGCTAATAAAATCTGTGTGAGTTATTACGTACCACGGGGCATTAACTGAGTGCGATATTATCTCTTAAGTTGGATGCTCTCACTATTTCTAGTTACTAAATTACATTTCTTTCGAGGCAGTTCATTAGTTATATTTGTTTGTCATTCAACAACTCTTTTCTACCACATGTAAAAGAGGTTTTAAAATTTAGGACATTTTAAAATACATCCGAAATTTCCATGTATTTTTTAATGATTAAAAGCAATGATATCTTATTTTTATATTTTCCTAAAGGCATTTTAACGCTTTTGATTTCAAAAATATGAAACATTTTTCTTACGCTCGTACAATACAGTATAAAGCGTCTACACAAAGAGCGATGTATCTACTCCCGGAACGTTCTATTCAATTTTCTCGTTTTTTACTATTTCATTCCCGATATATTTATATTTTTGTTATGACGATATCACTGCAGGGTATGACAACCATGACCTGTAAACAGCAATTATATATTGTCAGCATGAACAACGATCATTCGGCAGTACTTCCTTTGCCGGATATTACTTTTACGTTTATTCACCTCTTTGAATTTTCGTAAGTAATATTTTTTATTAGAACTGCTATTTAAAATGAACCTGGCATGATTATATACCAAGCTTATCAGGACAGAATGCGCAGCCGATCAAAATCCTGGCGCCAGATCAATACAACCGCACGAAACAAAAGGTAAGTTCTCATACCTGGATGAAAATCTGTTCAACAAAGTAACAAACATGAATTTTTACATTTATTTACTGATCATTTATACATACAAAAAATGCAGTTGCTACTCATATATTGTCAAGCTTTCAATGGGTTATTTCCTTGAGTTTCTTTACATTGACAAATGTTATTATAATATTTCAAATAATTAATATCATTATTAATCATCATTTAATTATTAGTTTTAAAATCAACTGGTTCTTTAAATGAAAACTCGCATCAATTAAAATGTGACATACTAGACACTATTTTTCATAAACCATACTTTTTACGAAAGTTATTTTGAAAGTTTAACAAAATCGTTAAAAAACAAAATTTGAAATAAAATAAAAATATTTCTAGAATAACTATTACATTACAAGCAAGGCATGAGATTTAAGTTTCTAAAATGAGTAATTATTATAGAAGTTTTACTAAGCGTTGTCGAATACAAGCATCTGTACGGATAGTTTGAATAATAGGCCTACTATCTTTATAATCAAATATCTTTTGATTGGATAAAATAAAAACTAATCTAATTTTGATACAAGTACATCTGAAAAAATAAAAGCATTGAGTACGATTTATTGGAAAGGTTGCAGGCTCCAGCAATCTTTGGAAAAAAAAATGAGGAACAACGTTAAAAACATGGTAATGTTGATTTGTTATTGTTAACAGTAATAAAGTTGAACTCATGCGGAAGATTTCTAATACTGTAAATTAATACAAATATCAATCCAAGAGCACATATTGATCTTCGATACGTGTGGTCAAGTAGTGATTTATTTTTATGAAAAGTTTGAATAAAGGAAGTGATAGTTTAAATGAGATATTTACGTTATTATGAAATTGATATTAAACGCCGAAGTCGAAAAAAAATACATATCTTCCTTGACTGCACGTTCAAATTACGTCTATTAATTCAAACATATAAACACCATGTATAATGAAGTACGGACATTCAACAGAAGTTAAGTTCAATGTATTTGTGATAACCTTACAATATATATATATGCCATCGTACTCGTAGATCATTTTCACTTCTTAACAATAAATTTTTATTAACATGGTTTCAATGCAAGCAGATTCTTAATTATCACAACGTTTCAACATCGTTAAAATTAATACAAAGGTATGTTTATTATTTTGGGACACAACTGTTTAATAAACTGGTAGCATGTAATATTTTGTTCATATTAAAGATGTGTTAGAAGAAAAAATTAATGACCAACTTTTAGAAAATGGTTCTACTCCATCTCAGAAGTAAATGTATCAGAAATTACCTTTACAAAATGAAGCTTCTGAGATAGAATTGTGAAATTTATTGTTATAAGAGTATTTTCGTTAATATGTAATTATGATTATATGTAGTAAGTTTGGACATTTAAGTTTCAAGGAGAGAGAGCATCGAGCCTGAGAGAAGAAGATCTCTGGTTACGAGAAGGTATGTCGGAAAAGATGGCTTGAGATGCAGTAATAATAAAGTTGTTCCGTAATCCTGGCGAGAGGAACTAAAATTAGTAATTTAATATAAAAAGAATTAGCCCGAGGGCAAAGGAAAGCTGTAATTGTACAAATGTACTGTAAATATTGTGTTCAGATAGAATAATGTTTGTAAAGAGGATGCCAAAAGATAAGTGATAGTAATTGTTATTGTGAAAATATAATAAACTATTTGAGTTAATATTTGAAAGATAACTGATTTCATGTAAAAGATAATTTACTTTCAGCCACGGTTTAAGCCCAATAATGGATTTAGAGGATAAATAAAGATCCTGTGGAACTGACTCGATACTGGAAATACAAAGATATAATGGTGTTAATCTATAAATATGGAGGAAATCTTACAAACTGCAAATTTAATTATTAAATTTTCATGCGTCAAGATGTAATGGTTTTCACTGCGATTATTTTTTAGTGCATACTTTGTTTACACAAACAGAATTTCTTCCTCAGCTGGTATCTATGAAACAATAATAAAAACCAAAAATCTGTTACTTATTTATTGTTTTTATGATTTAAGACTATTTTCAGTTGGTATCTCTGAATATTTATTTCCAGTATTTGCAATAATTCGTTAAGAGGCCAATAATATTTTATTACAATTATAACTCTAATCGGAAGAATCTTATATTGATTCTATTTCATGTTTACGAATTGTAACTGACCTCTTTGGTCTCAAAAGATTTTTGTGCTGATGGTCCTATACAAAATTTCGTTATTTCAGACTACCTTTTCTTCTAAATAAAAATATTAATTAGTATTATTGCGTTAGTCATCAAAATTTCGTACCACATGGCAGTATAATCGCAGGAATATATTTAGTACTCTTAAAGTACCAAGCTGTTATATTCTGGTTTTCAAAAGTTATAACGGAAGGTGGATGCTACTGTTAATCTTCAACTATATGTATTTAAATGACTGAAATATTAATATTTTCTCAGCACTAAATAGTTGTATAAGCCTCGAAGCTTAGTTTCACAGATTTCATTTGTGTCGGAAGTAAGATATTACGTATTTCATTTAATGACGCGCGGAGCTTATGGCAGGTACTTGCACATACAAAACAGATGTTTCGATGTGCCCCTTCGTGACATAAACCCCTGCGCGAGAAAGAACAGAAGAATAAAAAATAAAAAAGTGATGGAGGGAATCAATGTCACTGTCAGAATCTTGAGAGAATTGTAGAAACTGCAAAGGGCGAGACAACGTTAACGCGAGGAATCAGAGGGAAGCCTGATGGAAGAACTGTGTACTAGAGACGAGCTGTGCAACTCCCGTTAAGGGATTGGTACCGCGGCTCACAGACATCTTGCACTCACGTAGGTCAAAGGTCACTCATAGTACAGCGAGGAGAAACATGAAACTTGCTCTATTACTGAAAGTAATCTACTCCTGTCTTTTTAAATTTATCCAGAAAACATCAATTAGTGGAACGTCTTAATCAAACATTGACAGCATTGCCTGTATAGACTTATTTATAAACATTTTTGTAAATTGCAGGGTTCGGCCGCCTGTTTGAGGCGGTAGAGCGTCTAATTACAACGCGATGATCGGAATTCGAGCCCCGTTTAAACAGAACATTTTTATTACGCTTAACGTCTAAAATGGTTTCCCACGTCCATTCAGACAGCTATCAAATGAGTAACGTGGAGTAAACTGCGGGGGAATGTAAAGAATGGCAGGATCGTTGTGAAAAGATTGTAATGGAATGCAGACTCTAGCTCTGTGAATACTGCGGAAAGTGCCAGAAGCCTTAGGAATCCTGTGACATTTACCTTTTATAATTATTTATCATTCTATCTGTTTTATGAATCAACACCAGTGGTACGCGTAACCCCAGAGGTACTTAGGTTGCTTCAAGGGGTACGCGCGATTATCTCTTGGGCAAGTTAATCACTACGATACTTGAAAAAATCAATTACGCAAACATTACTATCGCCAAAATCTATTTTATGACAAACTGTATGTGTGTGAATTTATATAGTATAATACTGTGGTTGTGCAAAACATTCGATTGGGATGAACTCACTTATTTATGTATCATTGCAGCTATAAGGGGTTCGCGAGACTGAGCTCTTTTTTGAAATGGTACTCGGGAAAAAGTTATTGCGAAACCCTGATCTACACAGTACAATGGTCATTGATAATTTTCAGGCGATTTAGAAATTCCTTTTACATTTGGAAGGGATAAGTGAATTTTATCTAAAAAATAGTAGTTCTTAACATTTACAGAGTTTAGGAATAGAACAGCCGTATTTATCATGACACCACGTACTATAACTGAAGTGGACAATAATACGGCGTAAAGTGATAGAAGCATAGAGAGAGTGAGACTAGCAGTATTTTATGGAGCGATGAGTTCTATCGACTGCCGGCAGCTGCACATAACGTCACGAAACTTTCAGCAAGATACAAGAAGAACCATCGTCCAGCACTGAGAACTCTTTAATCTTTTGTGTATCTCTAATACTGTTCAGGTTAACGGTATCTTGACTCGAGTTAAATTTTCTTACTGAAGGTATTAACAATCCGACCTTCTTGACTTCATGCTGTTCGTTTCAAACCCTCTTGTTTACGGAGCAATACAGATGATCCGTTTCTAAAGGTCAGAATTTATTTGTTAGGGTTGGTTTATAGGAACTCGCTCTTGGTACGGGAAAGGTGAGCGACCCCTAAGTGCTCCTTCCTGGCGTTTAATTGCTACCATTCCGCAGTGCCACTTATCAATAAAACATTTCTGTATTTTCCTCTTTTCTCCAAATGGACTCTCCTTCAAGCTCGGCACAGAAAAATTGGATTCCTTAATTATCTTCCTATTAACTAATTGATTCTAAATATTACAGTTCCCAATTAATCACACTTTTATACATTCTTTTATTCCGTCAAACTAATTGTAATATTGTCATAACACCACATTGTCACACAAGCCTCTCATACTTTTGTAAATTTAAAACAAGAAATATCGTACAATTCGAAGCTGTAAGGTTTAATTTAAGCAATACGGCGTGTTTCTTTACGTGGACCCTTATTGATGATTGGTGTGTAACCTTGAATGAAGGCAGATTCTTCTGTACTGCTTGACAAATCATAAACACTAAACCATGAAATACAAATATTATAGTTGAACGGAAATAAGCGTTTAATATTTAACTTAAAAGCACATTTTAGGGGACATACCTAACTTTGAAAACCAATAATGTGTAACTTAAATATCTCCTTTTTGTAATCAAAATGAAAATGACTTTGAAACACGTGAAGCCTCTATTTATTAAAATGTCAAAATTTTCAGCTACGAAAACAAATATTCCTTTGTAATATGAAATAATATCCGAGAGTTGATCGAGTACTGGTGTTAGATAATCGTATTGTTAATATTAAATGTGTTTTTTTGCGGCAATATATTGAGAGGGGACGGATTTAAATCCAATATTCAGCAAGCGTATCTACTTGACATTTCGTAAAAGGTCAATGCGACATCGTGATTTACCATCTACTTGAGTATTTTGGCGGACCTGTGTACGAAGTATGTGAAATGGAGTCCCAAAAAACAAGAACAAATAATCTCATTATTCATGCCTTACATACTGTTCGATTCAGTTTAAGTATGAGACTTTTTTCTGTTTCTTTTGTCAATAGATTGTGGTCAGAAAGTACAACTACATCAACATTGTTATATATTTTCTTCCTATAATCATCAGTAAAAGAAATCGTAATTATTATTATTAGGATCGACAGCAAAGTGATTCAAGTGAAAAGAATTAAAAAGAAAATTGTCGTTTATAAAAACACTCTCCTGGTAATGGAGAGAAAAGATAAATATGAAAAACTGCACCGGGAATGGAACCAAAATCATTGCGAATGTAAGGCACGAATATTATCAGTCACCAACAGTTCGTGGTTTTAAAATATCTTATACGAGGAACACATAGCTACGAAAAATGATTCATTCATTCAGTGGCAACAGCTAATCGTCACTACTTAGTAAAGTCAGATATTCTATGTACATTTTTCATTAATAAATATAAAAGTTCTGTGAAGATGCCTATCGGCTCTAAATACTGTCCAAAAATACGGAACGCATTACATTACTAAGTGTGCCATCAAACAGAAAACAAACAAACAAAATAAAAAATAATACTGGCTGTTTTACTCCATGGCAACAACAGTATTTTATATCGGCCACTATTCATACCACTGACAATGACGTAAATTGAATAAATGCAACAGGTATTATTTACTCATTGATGAACAAAAGCAATAGCTACCTCTGTGACATTTAATATTGTTCCGGGAACCAACTAATGCAGTTGAAATTCTGTAATTAATGTATGCCGTTGCACTCCACTTATTCTGAACTGATGATCCAGAAACAGATTTTTTTTACCCAATCCATGTTATTAGTTATACAAAGGTTGCTTTGGTTAAACTTCAGAAACATTAAAAAATATGTTATGTACTTCTGATAAAGTGAAAATCTTTATTAGTCGTTGTAATTTTTTCAAATATTATACAGGAAACGTATTTCGTTATCGTCATGGTTGTATTTTATCAAACACAATAAGAAAAATATCTAAATACGAAATCCCTTTATAAATATGATACGGAATTTCAATACACATTTTATTGCAACATCTACATTTTATAAATTCAGTAATTCATACATTTAAGTAAAGAAAACATCAATTTACTTGGTGGATGTAATCAACACAAGATAATGTGTGGGAAAATAAACCATTTTCTGTGATCTCTGTATGTATAATACGCTAAGTGAAAAATTATGAATTTATTACACTGATAAGGCCCGACCGAATTTCGTACTTAACGTGTTAAATATTAGAACTTAGTGTGTTGTTCGGTACAATTATTCCATAACAGTTTATTTTGACCTTCATGACTGTACTTAATTTCTATGAACACAAAGTGATTCTTACAGAAACTTGTACCCCTTCTTACTTTACCCTGAGTCAAAATAACTTTTTCTGTTGAAGTTATATCAAATTCAAATATAAAAGACTAGAGAATAGGGTAAATATTAGAATAATATGGAAATTGTATTAAAACAAAGTCAATACGGCACAGTATCAAGTTTATCAGGAAAGTATGAATTCTCACCTCTCTACCGACCAATTTGAACAAACACAATGCATATCAGTGAAAGTCCATACTAAGTTGTACAAACTAAAACATTTCAAAAAAGTTCCAGTGTCTGTTGAAGAGTCACAATATCGC
This sequence comes from Vandiemenella viatica, assembly GCA_031002005.1. NCBI lineage: Eukaryota > Metazoa > Arthropoda > Insecta > Orthoptera > Morabidae > Vandiemenella > Vandiemenella viatica. Next base: position 134,703,920 of record CM061919.1, read on the forward strand.
AAAGTTCGAAGTTTTCTCTCCGATTAAATAAATAAATAGAAATATAGCATACAATCTCATCTAAAAGAAAAGAGTTGTCGTTTCCGTCAACACATCAAGTTAAAGTGAGATCCAGAAAATATCTCAAATGTTAAACTTAAATATTCTAAAATGTAAAGACTAATGTATGTAGCAAAATTAAAAGTAGTTTATTAGGCTCCATGTATGATTTTTTTAATACAGTTTTACGCCTCGTAGACGGCTAAGGTCATTAGAGGCGGGATGGGACTGGGAACAAGGAATGGGAAGGAATTTGACAATTGCCTTTTTGAAGGAAGCATCCCGGCATTCGCCTGGAGTGATTTGGGGAAACCATTGAAAACCCAAATCTGGATGCCCGGACGGGAATTCGAAACCCCCGTCCTTCCGAATGCGAAGCCAGAACGTTAACCATTCACCCACCAAGCTCAGTGCCATGTATGAATATTTTCAGTAAATACCTATATTTCAAGGTAAGTCATAGGCTACATTGTTGTAGCACCTTTGTTATTATGAGTGTCATCAGTTAATTTTGTGGCTTGATAAAGGTGCACTTACGTTATACGAAAACAGAGGTCTGTTTTTCAATATAGACCAATCTGGACTCCACATACTTCTTCCACCCACTTTCCTGCTGTAGTTAGCGGTACCGTTCCCTAAGTTTGGCTCGGGAATGATTTCTTGTGACATCTCTCTTTTTTTTTAAGAATCTTTGATAACAGAATAAACTTATTTATTCTCTTCTTGTTACAAAATAAAGGTTCGTTGAAGGTGTTAAAAACCCCATTACTTAATACCATAAAAGTGAGAAGTACGTTGTCAGATTGTTTTAAAGAAATTCATTTCTTTTAGTTTTATCGATATACTTATTCAGGAGGACGATAGCAATAAAATTTGTTCATTACAGCGACATCTAGATCCAGATTCCACACTGTGTGAACGCAGAGAAAGGACAACATTCTTTGTCTTCTGTTCATTTGATTATAATGAAAATTGCACTTCATATACCTCGTTCTGAAGTACCAGAACCAGGGAGGCTGATGAAATGCTTCTAATGATCGAAAGACTTTTTGATAAATAATTTAAATCGTTACATAAATAATAATTACTCACGTGTGGTACTCATTAATTTTTATTCTCACGCTTAAGGGAAGGCTGGAAAAAGCACTGAAGGGATTATCTGTTTGTTAGCAGCACTACGCAAGAAAGTTTCCAAAATTATTGATTCCGATATAACTGTATGCCCCCTTTAACTAATTTGGTACCGGTCTAAAAAATATTCCTCCTTAAAAAATCGCGGCAGAGAGATAGTGATTACATTCTTTCCCATTATCGCTTCTGAGCAGTGTTTGCGTAACAACGTCATTTTTTATCTCAAAATTTGATATTTATAATTAAGTTTTGTGCAAAAGCCCTTGAGCATCCTGCTTTCTCATTCTCGTATCGTTGACACATATTATGAGAACGAGACAAAATTTACCAGTACTTGCCTTGCATTAAATAAATAGTTCGGCTTTCCTTTCAGTGTTATGTGTTACGTCTGTTCATACGTCTGTTCGGCACTACAGTTCTGAATCACACTAAGAATATGTAGTCGGTAGTGATACGTCAGATTAAGGATGAGCAGCTGATGTTGCGGAGAAAGTGTTTTGCATGTAAAACGTGCATATCAATCGATAGAGTGGTTCAAGATATATCGCACTAGTGTCAGACATGAAGGTACAATTAAATGTAACTGGGACTATCATTACAACATTGGCGTTTACTTGAAATAATTTTGTCGTATGGGGAAGTTGTAGAGGATTTAGAGACCAGTTATTTGTAAATCAGTAACGTTTGGCGCTATGAAACAGTTGACGGAAGATTACATTCAGAAACGTTTGTAGTAGATAGATAGTGAAACAATTCACGAAATAGTAGCTCAAAGGTTTTGGTGTAACTGTAAACTTAACTGTGGACTTGATCTCGAAAAACATGAACTTTTCTTTAAAAAATAAAAAAGGTAGTTACAACCGTGAAGTATAAACTCTGACGAAAAAGTGCCGAAAGCTGTGGATTCATACTTTTTTTTAAATATTTCTTTTCATAAAGGAATGTGATAGTTTGTTTGCAGACTGGCAAAATGTGTCTAAAATCAATGTCGTTCAAAAAGTCGATTAAAATAAAGTTTATGCAGATATCAAAAATTTAAACGAAGGTTTATAGATGTTTGGATAATGTTAAATACGAAAATAACAGTATTATTCTGATACGAAATGACATTGTTTCAGAAAGTTTTTTACTAAAGTAAATTTTATTAATAATTAAGGAAAATAGATGTTAGTAAATTAATTAAATAATATAGAATTATTTACTAAAAGCTTTCAGCTACACCGTTACTAATTAACCACAAAAGAAATTGTGGCAACGTATGATAACATCTTTATAAATATCGTAGAAAGGGAAACAAGAAAATTATCTGTTAGTACGGATCTCTAATCTTTTTAGAGTAGGCCATACAGAACCAGAATGATCATATAGGAAATTATTTTAGCTACCTGGCAATGCCAACTATACAAAATTTGCAAAGATACTATTTTTACAGGTGGTGATACTGCGTGATCTGTGGAGCGTGGCACATTACGTCACCTAACGGACGCCGTGCTGTGCTCCGACCATCGTGCTTGGTCCCTCGGCAGTCGTTCCACAAGCCCGGAGGTCAGCACGGGCGCGGCACTTATCGCGTGCGGTCATTCCGCAGCCGTCCGGCAATAAAGAAGACTCATAAAGGCCTCTCTCATAAGTCCGACCGGCGTAGTAACTGCTCCAGCCAGCCCCTCCGGCATTCTGGAGGTCTGCAACCCGCAGTTCAAGCGCCCAGTGGCTGCCTATCCCCAAGGAAACTGACAAACCATTTAGCAAAAAAGTGAACGGGAAAGGTACTCATCTGGTTGTGACTTGTTTACTTCGTCTGTGGGAATTATACACATTTTATTAGTCTCGTTGGAGCAATTTTTGTTTAGAATATGATTCTTACATTACGTTGAGGAAATTTCAGCAATTACAGACGAAATGTTTTTTAAACTAGAAGCACAACATATAGATACTCCGAAAATCTTAATATAGAAATAAATAAAATGAGCACATATGTACAGATATGGGAGATTAATGAACAAAACTAATAATTAAGCGAGTTGTTTGCTGTTGGGATACAGTAGACACATCGGTGAAGATTTAGTTTTCAGCTGTTATTTTCATTGCTCGACTTCTAGATTTTCAATCCATACCATTCTCTTCCCTTAGATTATAGGCTTATTGGCTGCCCTGAATGGAGCTACTCCTCTCCGTCATCTTTGATACGAACATTAACTGGAATGGTTTGTATTTAATTTCCCTAGTCATGAAAGTGTGTATTGCTGATAGTGGCTTTTGTAGATGACTGTCATGTGTTTAACTTAACATGTTTTTTTTGCGTTCTTATGAACGAAGGGAGTAAAATTCCGTTCCTGCACGTTCCGGCCAGCCACCACCATCTGTCCCACCCTCCCGGTCAACTGCTGATGATGAGCCAGCCGATCCTGGGTCAGACGCAGGACACGACCACGATACCGCAGCCATCGCATCAAACTGCTCCGGTCTTCCTTCTTGCAAAAGTTCAAATACCCAAAGCTTACACGAGAAGTCCAAATTGGACAATCATGTGCTATGTGCTGTATATACTGAAGAGCCAAAGAAACTCATACACCTGCCTAATATCGAGTAGGGCTCCCGCGATCACGCAGAAGTGCCACAACACGTCGTGGCATGGACTGAACTAATGTCTGAAGTAGTGCTGGATGGAATTGACACCATGCATCCCAGGGCTGTTCATAAATCCGTTAGAGTACAAGGGGTTTGAGATCTCTCCTGCAAGGCACGTTGCAAGGCATACCGGATATGCTCAATATGTTCATGTCTGGGGAGTTTGATGACCAGCGGAGGTATTTAAACTCAGATGAGTGTTCCTGGACCCACTCTGCAGCCATTCTGTGGGGTTCTGCTGGAATTTCCCAAGTCCGTCGGAATACACAATGAACAGGTGATCAGCCAGGATGCGTATGTACGTATCATCTATCACAGTCATACCTAGACGTATCGGGTTCTCATGTCACTCCAACTGCACACGCCCCACACCATTACAGAGCCTCCACCAGCTTGAACAGTCCCCTGCCGACATGCAGGATCCATGAATTCATGAGGTTGTCTCCATACCCGTACATGTCCATCCCCTCAATACAATTGGAAACATGACTCGTCAGACCAGGCAACATGTATTCGATCATCAACAGTCCAATGTCGGTGTTGACGGGCCCAGGCGAGGCGCTTTCTGTCGTGCACTCACCAAGGGTACACGAGTCGGTCTTCGGCCCATAACGTTGGTGTTTCGCTGAATGGTTCGCACGCTGTCACTTGTTGACGGCCCAGCATTGAAACCTCAGGAATTTGCGGAAGGGTTGCACTTCTGTTACGTTGAACGATTCTCTTCAGTCGTCGTTGATCCCGTTTTTGCAGGATCTTTTTCCAGCCGCAGAGATGTCGGAGATTTGATATTTTGCCGGATTCCCGATATTCACGGTGCACTCGTGAAATGGTCGTACGGAAAAATCCCCACCTCATCGCTACCTCGGAGATACTGTCTCCCATCTCTCGTGCGCCCACTATAACTTGCCATTGCACCAACAGTAACCTGCGTCAGACACCTGGTGACGTAAATTGTCGTTGCTGACCGCAGTACCGTACTCTGAGTGTTTACATATCTCTGTGTTTGCATACGCATGCCTATAACAGTTCTTTGGTTCTTCAGTGTAGTTTGTCTGACCTCTTTGGAATCTTAGTAAAGCGAATCTGCCCTGCTTCAGATGTAAAGACAGGATTACACAATAGACAAACAGTTATGTCTTTTTGATTTAACTAACTTTATCGACAACTTACAGAAATTAAGAAATAAATTAAAATAAAATTAATTACGAATGTTTTTTCCAGAGACATCTCTGAAATAAACGAAGCCCGTAAAACGTTCATAATACCGTTGTGCGATTGATATGATAATTACTCAATATCGTAGTTTAAGCACCAGTGAACTACAGCGATAAATGGTTTATCACGTTTATCACTATAACCGAATTATGTAAGTGAATTACAAAATTATTTAAAAAAATTGAGAGAAAAGACTTACTACAAAAGGAACTATTTTAATAGTGGCTAAAAACTATTTGCTATAATTAAAGTGTTAACAGATGTAAAATAATGGGTTGAAATTTCTTGTGTATCATATTATTACAACCATTCATAATGTTTACACACATTGAAATGGACTAAAAACAATGCGTCAAAATTAGATAAAATGGTTGCAGAGAACAGCATAATTATCGGAAAACATTCATGATTTCTATTTATTACCTAATTAGTAGCATATGGGGAAACTAAAAGTAGATGACTGATTGAAATCCACATTCCGATTTTCCTACTCGAGGTCTGCTTTTATTAGGTACATAAAATGGAGACGGTATTATTTTACAATAATGCATACATGTTGATTGATACGGTTACTGGTGATACAGTTGGAACTAATTGTATACATCTGAAAAACACATCAGTAATAATGCGACAGTGAATGAAAAACGTACGTTATGCCACTTAATATTAATTTTAATCCTGTTGCAGGCTGCCTAGATCGTTATAACTGTGGAAAACTTTCATCTGCAGCATGTAATTTTTTCTGTAACATGGCAATCATTAAATCAATTTAAATTATTTCTGAAAAATCATAAATTACTCATACCCTCTGCTGTAAAGACAAATGGAAACTGTAATTCCGAACCAGGCTATATTTCTACATCTACATTCTACATTCATACTCTGCAAATCACAAACATTGTGGGTGGCAAAGGGTGCTAAGCACCAATCCTAAACCCGCACATTCCAATCCCGAATAGTGCGAGTAAAGAAGGAATACATATAAGTATCAGTACGGCATCTTATTTGTCTAATCTTATCCCTCCGGTCATTGCGACCTAAATAGGTTGGCGGAAGAAGTATTTCATTGCACTCTAAATTTAATTTTTTTCGCATATTCTCCAATAAATTCGAACACAAGCTACGTCGTCTGTCTTCCAAACTATCCCAGCCCAATCTATGTATCAATTCTGTGACGCTTTCATAAGGGCTGTAACAACAAGTCACGAATCTAGCGGCTCTCCTCTGCACCCTCTCAACTGAGTCAATCAGAACCTTGTGATACGGATCCCAAACCCCACAACAGTAATCCAGATGTGGACGCACTAGTGTTTTATACACTATCTCCTATGTTTGAGCATTACAATTCCTCAAAATACGACCTATCAATCGTAATTTAGAATTAGCCTTGCCTACGACGGAAGTTATGTGCATGTCCCATTTCATGTTGCTTTGTACTATCACCCCCAGATACTTCACGGAATCAACCGTGTCAACAGCTGAATTGTTTATTTTGTACTCGTTAACAAACTGATTCTTCTTGTTACTTATCTGCATTGCCTTGCACTTTTTGCAATTAAGTGTAAGCTGCCATTTACGGCACCAATCGAAAATAGCATCCAAATCACGCTGAATTTCTAAGCAATCGTCGGAGCCCCTTATTTCCCTATAGATAACCGCATCGTCGGCAAACAATCACAACCAGCATTTGACGTTGTCACCTACATCGTTTATAAATATTAAGAAAAGTAGTGGACCTATTACACTTCCTTGAGGAACGCCCGAAGTAACATTTATCTTAGAAGAGGCTTCCCCATCAACAACGACATACTGTGATCGACCAGTTAGAAAATCACGTATCCACTCGCAAATCTTAAAGGGCAAAAATTTCAATATTTCTAAAATTCTGTTTTTTTTTTGTGTTACGATTCATTTATCTTCCTCGATACCAATCTGAAATAGTTTAATAAAGTATCATTTTAAAGATTAAGATCTCCGCTTTGATGATGGCATATATTAAGACAGGAATTTTTCGGAATTCGACCCTTAAAGGGCAAAAGTATCAATATTTCTGCAACGCGTTTTGTGTCACGAGCCATTTATGTCCCTTCAAATCTTACAGATATAGATAAATGAAGTATCATATTAAAGATTAAGGTCTCCTCCACGGTAACATTATATTTTAAGGAAGGAATTTTTCGTAATTCAACCCTTAAAGGGCCAAAATGTCAATATTTCTAAAATGCGTTTTTTGTGCCTCGGGCCATTTATCTCCCTGGATATCTAACCAAAATTGATAAATGAAGTAGGATTATGAAGTGTGACGTCTCAGCTATCATATACAAAGAAAGAAGATTTTTTGGAATTCAAACCATAATGGGAAAAGTATCAACTTTTATACAATACATTTTTGTGTCACGAGCCATTTATCTCCCTTCATATCTAACAGATATAGATAAATGAGATATCATTCTAAAGATTAAGGTCTCCGCTATGGTCACATCATGTTTTTAGAATGGATTTTTTTAAAAATTCAACCCTTAAAGGGCAAAAGTATTAATATTTCTACGCATTTTTCTGTCACGAGCCCTTTAAATCCCTTGATACCTAACCAAAATCAATAAATGAAGTATCGTTCAAAATATTAAAAGTATCCGATTTGGTCACATCATATTTTAAGAAAAAACTTTCTCCAAATTCAACCCTTAAGGGACAAAAATATCATCATTTCCCCCTAACCAAAGTCAATTAATGAGATATCATTTTAAAAGCCAAGGTGCCCGCATTGGTCACACCATATTTTATAAAAGGAATTTTTTTGGAATTCGACCCTTCAAAGGGCAAAAGTATCAATATTATTTCTACAACATGTTTTCCTTTTTATTATGAGCCATTTATCTCCTTCGATACCTAACCGAAATCAATAAATGACATATCACTTTAAAGATTAAGGTCTCCAATTAGATAAAATCATAAAGTAAGAAAGCATTTTTTGGAATTTGATGCTTAATTGGTAGCGCATATGAGACTGTTCAGAGCCAAATCCCTAGATTGCAGCAGCAGACATCACAGACATATCAATAACTGTTTTTATACAAGAAGTAGCTATTCGGATATTTTTTTTGTATTTTTGTTTTGCTAAACAATTCTAGAGTAAACATTTTATTCGGACAGCAACACATATCACAGAGATGTTGCTATACTGTGTAAATTTTGTTCAGGTTGGTTGTATTCTATTAAGGTCAGTGACAGTTTGTCATACATACAGTGTGTTTTAAATTTTCCTAACCGTTTTGTAATATGATTTTATGCGTATCTATTACACTAAACAAATATTTTCTACAAAAGTGCGGTTCTAATTTTCAATATATTACAAGCATTCAACCTCTCTATTTATCGTATTTTATTAGCGAAATTTCCGCACGGGTCATGTAGAATTTCTTTAAAAATTTTCAGTCTTATGGTTGGAAAATAAGAGGAGATACACATTTTTAGCAACTTTAGGAGCTTGTGTCTCAGAAAACGCACAATCAGTAAAACTATTCTGTAATGCTAACTGTGTTATTTAATAGCTATTTAATATATTGCTGTCTGTTCAATACAATAAAAATCTTCGTTAACATTGCTGCTCGAAAATTAAAGCTTTTATCTGTGGTCAAAGATTATAACAGAAACATATAATCTAACAATTATAAATAAATAAGCAGAAGCTAATAATTAATATGTTAACTGACACACTTTTCTTTCAATGTTCTGTCAATTTATTTCTTCATGGATCCTTAACTAAATAGAAGTGTTACTAACTAATGCTGATAACCGAGATTTTCTGGTAACATCTCTGGCCGTAGTTATTCCTGTAATGATGGCCGGGTGCATGACGTCAGCGTTACACAAATGACGGCACGATTACACAATGACAAGAGCAGCATTTCATTAGTATTTATTGTAAATTCAAGTTTCAGGGGTTATTTGGCGTCTGTCACAAGTCTTTCGAGCCTAGAACAATGAGAACAATGTTTCAAAATACATTTTTACACTTCACGAAAAGGGGTAGAAAATGGTGTAAATTACTCATTAAAAAAGTTAAACGACTAGACCAACAAAATATTTTTTTTAAAGTTCTAAAAGTAGCTTTACTCTCATTTTACACTTGAGTGAGCAACGAAAGAAAACTGCAACTTTCGAAAACTGTAAAATCAGGTTCAAAACAAATAGCGAAGGCCTTGCATTTAAATTAAAAAGAGTCAGCCAGTGAAAAAAATATATTCATAAACCTAAAGATTTATTACACAGGATTTAGATAATTGGTTTTGGGTATCTATCTTATAACCTCAATTGGGACATTAAAATGGATATTAATCTACAGATCTGTTACAAGTTTTTACATTAAAATTTATCGTTAAATCAGTAGCACTAGAGGTATTATTTCAAAGTCATCATCGATGTTATATTTGTAGAAAAATGACACGTCGACATTAACAAGTGGGTTCTCTCTTAGCTTTAAACACATAGCTAGTTCGTGTATCTACTTCCACTTTTCTAAAGACACCTAGATGTCAAAATCTGATGTAAAGCAATACAGTATCTCTCATATATCATCGTCTCCCATCCATTAGCATGAAAATCACAAATATGACCAGAGTAATGAGAAATTACCCACTTCTTGGGAATTTCAAGATATTTGCTAAAAAAACATTATTTTCAGAAAGTAGTTAAAAATGAAACGGCATAAACGACTAACGATTCATTTGTTAAAACGTATTTTGAATAAATTTTCAAATTTTTTAAAATGTATAACTGAGTTAGCAAAGACAAGTTTTAATCTTAATTTGGATTCCCAATATGAAAACATCAACTAACTATAAGTTTTTCCTGTACCCATCATTTAATCACTAAAGTAAAATGAACAAAAATTTCAAGCATCGCCGTTCTTAATCCATATATTCTGAATAAAGAGGGCACTTCAGTCGCTAGAAAACATCCTACTCATTGCCCTCATTAAGCTTAATAGAGATTCTTGGTCAACATAGAATTAATGCGAATCTTTAGGAGCAATATGTTTTTGTAAGGATTTGTTGTGAACCTCTCTTTGTGTTAGTTACGCATAATTTTCTAATGTCAGCTTATATCGAAGATATTTCTGAATTCCTTATGCAATCTTTCCGAATCGAAATTCTCAGCTGATCAGAACCATCGGGTCAATAGATTCGTTTGACTATTCACAGACGTGAGAAACACATGGAGACATCGGCAGACAATCTAAGCGTTTGTAAGATAAGCGGCAACACTCACTCCTTCACGGCTTAGTAATCCAGAAAATGTTCTACAATTTTTAATCAACGTAGAACAGAACGGTGCGAGACATTTGCCAAAGATGGTTCTGCTTGCTACGTATGCATCAAATAATTAGCGACAAAGGTATTTACGGACCAGGCGTCACAGCTGTAGCCCCTCCCACCAGTTTTACAAATAAGCACATAGGGCCTTTTCGAAGCGCTGGTAAGCTGTAGTTATTGAAAAAGTTGTCTGATTAAAGTGTGCCAGCTCAAAGGCGGAGTTGCGTCAGCGGGATTTATGCCGAGCGTGGGCGGTCTCGCTGCGTTTAACGAACACCGAAGCAGCTTGCTGAGCAGCTCTCGAGGGAGAAAACACCTGCTATACAGCACGAGACACAACAACATTAACTGAAGATTACGTGTGAGATCACATGTGGGTAATGCTTTTGTTCTTAATATACGTATACCAAAAGAGCAAATATCGGTGAGTGCATAATTCTAAAAATGTTGCTAATAAAACCTTCTGTGAGTCATCAACAGCAAGCCGTGACCTGTAGCATAATATGTCATGAAAGGGCGTTGTGGATGTATGAATGAGGTCGAAAAACTTCAATTTGCTACCGAAGAAATTAGCAGGCAGGAAAAACAACATACGCATCACAGAGGAGTTTATATTTTTGATTTTAATATTCTAACTGATGTTCATTATTAATTTTTATAATATTATAAGCATACTACATGTTCTAACCTTAGCGTGAGCTTTGAATGTTACCATCTGTCTACGAACGCTATAATATCTTTAGCCAAATTATTCAGAGTATTCCGAGTATCTCAATGTTTCAACTATAACTGTGCTTAAACACATGTAAAATTACGTGGGACAGTGCCCCTTTTTAATGTTTTGATATTATATTTGCCTCTGAATTTATATCTTATTGCAGTTTAGGACTAACTTATTTATTTTACAGCAGAATTGAAGACATAGTCCTAAATATTTGGGAAACTGTTCAGGTTTTCCAGGCATTGCAGCCATAGTTAGCAGTATGAACTCTACGTGATAGAAAATGTGAACTGGAATTTTAAACTTCTTCAGTATACTAAGTTCTGTACTACGTGTTCCAAATTACAGTTATAATGTTATAAACTCCTAGTATACACTATGGATAAAGTTTTAATTACTAACTCACGGACATAAAGGTACCATTTTCGTGTTACGAACTTCGTTGCAAACATTGCTTTTTTACTTATGCCTTTGCCGCTAGGTCATTAGACGCTGGAGAGCATGAGAGAAATTTGGCAATGGTCTGTTAAAGAAACCATCTTGATATTCCTCTAGAGTGATTTCGGGGAAGCCGAAATCGGGTGGCTGTACAAGTATTTTAACTTATGTCTTCCATAATGGCAGGCGAGAGTTGGTAATAAGCGTTTCCAAACTACTGGGCAACGTTTTTTTTCTGACGGCATTCATACAAATGTTACAAACGTATATTGTTTTCTTTTAGACGGTTTTTTGTTGTTCTCTAAGAAATCAATTAATTATATATCTATCAAGCTCAATAAAATATATATTTAATTCCAATTTGGTCATAAAGATAAGTAAATGTGAATTATATTACTTGTTTTGCCAATACTTCATAGTATTGTTGAAAATAAATTCCTTTAATATTATCTTGTAAAAGGCACATTTATACTGAAACTAACAGATGTCTTTGACCATAATTCAATAACAAACATGTTTTGTGTAAATTAACTTTATCAGGATAAAACGACATGAGGAGAAGTGAATAGCTTCATCAATTAACGAAAAGTAACTATTTGTGGAACTTAGTGGATCACTATATAGTTCATCCGTAAATTGAACACCGACATATAATTTTTTACGGGGCTATTTGCATGGTAACGACTTTTCACTTAAAGCTAATTTAATTGTATCGTATTGCCGGGCAGAAGGGTCAAATTCCTCCTTTCTTCCCGTATTCGGTTACTTAAGTGTTAGCTCTGCGTAAAAAATACTACCCAAGATGCCAAGCAACGTTATAACGACCGTTGTGTGCCTGCGTTGCTTATGTACGCCATTTCGATGGCGGTATAGGATAGGTCGTATTCTGCTTATTGTTTCAGTAGATTTTGCTACAGCACAACCACATATACTGTTAAACGACAGAATATGAAGAATTCGATACGGTTCTGATCTGTTCTAAATATTGCTTCACAGTTTTAAAACCAACCACATAATAGAAAAAATTATAATTTCTTATGTTATCGTAAAAAATAATTTGTGTCTCATGTGACTAATTTTTGCATCCGAATGTTAAGCCGAATTGTCCTTTTTTCCTGGCTTTACATGTCGTCAACGGTTTGGTAATTAGAGGCGGAGAAAGGAATGTGGGGCAAGGAATGGGAAGAAATTCTGTTATGTTATAGTGAAGGAACCATCCCAGCATTTGCCTGGAGTGGTTTGGAAAACCATGAAAAACCCAAATCGTAATGGTTGGACGGGGATTAGAAATCAGGTCCTCACGAATGCGAGGCTAGAGCGTTACCGCTGACCCACCATTCTCGGTCAACAGTTTCCAGGGTCGTAGTTTAATATAATAGCCGCTAACTGAAAAGTTCATAATAATCTCTATGTATATAAATTATTAATGGGTTATTTCCTAGTGTTTTCTTTATCACATCACACAATTACTACCGAACAATTTTAAAGCTTGGGATCTTGCACAAAATCTCCGGTATTCTTTAAGACTGATTTGCGTGATTGGGAGCCCATTGTGGAATTGATAATTCTGTTCTCTAACTTACAAGATAAGCACCAGACTCTTAATACAATTTAGAGATTCCATACTGCATCAAGGATTACCATTCCAATAAGCCTAAACATTCGGAAAAAACATTTTCCAAGAGTTCTAGTGCTACTATTTGTTGAATGTTGCATAAGAATGTTCTATTTATCATTTTTCATCAGATTAAATTATGGTTTTTCACGATAGCGGATTTTCAATTTTCTCTTTGCATTCTTAATGCTCTTTTTACTGTGGGTACGAAGATTGTTAAGGTTCAAATTATGACAGGAACGTACAGTCAAAACTTTAAGTCCGGCTGTAATGATCAAATACAACAATACTAAACACGTTACCACAAAAAAAAATTGCATGCACCATTTCACAAAATTGTGATTGTGTCTGTAAAATGTGAGACTTGAGTGAATTTTAAGGAATAAATCTATTAACCATCACCTCCTTTTAATAATGCTGTTTTGAAAATTGAAAGATGTAATGCTGGCATTGATCCATTTATCTATGCCATGGGCGAAGTAGCCGGTAAATGGTTGTATTATCTAAATCACTGTTTGTTTCAATGAAAGAGTTCTGTAGCTTCAATGAATAATATAGGGTAAACAGCTCAGTGCTGAACGACCTTCCTTACGTATGCCTTTTATATTCTATGCAAAGAAATTGCTACATCTTTTTGGGAAAACCTTGAAAATACGTTTTGGTCCAACATAAGTGCTTTGTGTGATTTGTCAACTAACACAGTTGATTTATAATTGATGGATGATTTAAAAAGGATTGCTTAGTTGTTCCATGATAATATTGAAAGTGAAAATATTAAAATATATAATTTTAACGGCGAACAGTTTAATTTAAGAAAACTCTGACGTTACGCTCGAGGGGTCTACTATTATTTAAATTTTTATGTGATGATTAAATAATTCATGGCATTTTATCAAAAAATATAATAGCAGGTTAATACAGAGTTTACTTTTCAAACAAATCAGGAAACAAGAACATAGATAGTTTTTTCTAAAAGTATCAAATAAATTTTGGAGACTCCAGAGCCTATTCCAGGAAATAATAATTCAGTGTTACTAATTATGAAAGATAATAATTTCGAGCTAAAATATTACAAATATAGACGAAGTTTTATTAACATGAACTGGTATTTCTTATATCAACTGAATTAACAAAAATACAAATGTTTACAAAAAAAAAGAATTTATTTAAAAGAAAGTTCTTAAGTCAGGGATGAGAGTAGTAATATTCTGATGTAACATTGTATAACCATTATAATATTGCCATAATTATTTTGCGTCGACGATTTCTTGGAGCTTCGCATTGGTGATGCAATCCGCATATCCCACCGCAGCTACAGTTTTTCCTCGCTCGCATCAGGGGCCGTTTACACGTGTGACCTTTACCGTTTGGGCCAGCCAGGACGTCCCCTGCCGTGAGAACGTGCCGCCACCCGCTACACATGAATAAAATATGTCCGCCTGAGAGACCGATCCTTGCCCAAGTCGATCCCCCTGAGCGCTGGCAATCGCTGCTATCTCGACTTTGCGGAGAAGTCGTAACTTCGTCACCGTGTAAACACTTACGTCACAGAGACGTATGGGGAACTGTGGGTGAGGTAGCCAACTAAACACAAGATGCGTATCAGAACAAGACTTTGGACTAAATGACACCGAATGACTTGAGATTTCGCTTCTACCATACGTATTCCGTGGCATAAAATTTCATGTTTCATTGAGCGTTTCCGTTCTTGAGACTTGAATAATACGACCAGTAGGTTTTAAAACTGATAAAACTCTGTCGACTAAATAGATCTGCATTCAATTCATCAATCGGTGGTTAAGTAAGTTATATATTTTTTGCGCAAAAGGAAATTTTTTGAATTAGATATGAATGTCCGACGCCTCATAGTTATGCATAAACAAACACTTTCGATGGCAGTTGTTTAGTATTATTTTCTTTTTACCCTAACCACGCCAGTACATCATGAATATAGGCTGTTACAATGGTTCCACTGGTAATCAGTCTCAAACGATAGTTGTTTTCTTCTTTCTCCTTGGTACGTTGAATAGTTACTTCAGGACTACATTTAACTCAATAAATGGAAACGTACAAAACAAATAGGGTTGTAAAGAAAGCTGCGTAAGGTTTTAACAAAAATAATACATATAAACTCAATCGTGAGGAACACAGTTAAATCTCAGAAAATTTTAATTCAAGAAATCAATATTTATTTTTTCAGAGAACTGACTATCTAAATGTGTCTAGTTGATCGTCTTGGTCTGATGAGAATATATCTATAAATTTATAATCCAGAGAGTAACAGTTATTATAAAAATTTTGGTTTTTAATTCCTAATCACACCATAACGGTTAATTATAAAGTGGTACATACACCTGCGCTTTGTACTTATTAATTGCTGACATTGGTACATTGTACTTCCACTATTACGTCAAAGACGGGTCTAACTCTACGAACTAGTAATAAATAATCGTGCATTATAGAACAATCGTGCAGGGTTCAGAAAAAAAACTAATAGTATGAATTATGGCGTTATTAACTCCAAATAATGTGAACTAACATTACTAGTTACCAAACATTTAAGACACTTGCATACATATCTAAATAATGATGTAAATCTCGATGGAAAAATAACCGAGAGGAAGATTTAACTATCAACAATTACCGAACGGGATGAAAATATTAAAAATAATTTAAAAAATTAGAGTTTATAATGTGATAGAACAATTGGTTATCACCTGAAAAACCAAGCATACTCCCGCCACTGTTTTGTCTGTATTTAGATGGTGCGGAACTTATCAGTCCTAATGTTACAGCCATATAATATAAATTCACTGAAATATTCCTAGTAACGAATTACAGTGTTGAACAATGAATATACG
This sequence comes from Vandiemenella viatica, assembly GCA_031002005.1. Classification (NCBI taxonomy): domain Eukaryota; kingdom Metazoa; phylum Arthropoda; class Insecta; order Orthoptera; family Morabidae; genus Vandiemenella; species Vandiemenella viatica. The sequence continues at coordinate 134,719,883 of CM061919.1, forward strand.
AATGAAAAGAAGAAAGACATCAACTGAAAGCAGGCGTATTTTGTGATGAATATTTGTAACATGATTTAAAAATTGAAAGTAATGGGCATAGAATTGTGCTTCAGAGAATAGTTACATACTCAATCAAAAATAAATAAAACCTGCAGATATATATCAGGGTAAAAAGAATGAAACAGTGATTTGAAAGAGTTCTGATTTATATGTTGCCTTTACGTGAAATTATTTCACTAATGCGTAGTATTTTTGTTTTTAAATCATATCAACCTTCTGAAAATGAATGTAATAGACCTTATGAGCGTGATACGTTGATTTCAATATCGGGAATTTTAATTAATGAACGTTAATTTGGAATATTGTGTCAGATATATTTTAGATTGTTTGTAAATATTTGCTTTTGATATCAGTTAGTTTTAATTAAGTTTTAATTGTTTTCAACAGTTGCTGATTGTTTGGTGTTCCAAAAGTGGGTAGCGGCTCGTTTGATGGCTTCGATAATTTTCTCTGTTGCTTATTGAATCATGCTCTGCAAGTCCAAGAAGGGTTACTCGTAATAATGATAGCAGGAAACTGTGTAATGTTTGTTAAATAATGTGCCTTGGAAGCCTACTGAAAATATTCTGGTGTTTATTTTATATGTGATTTTGAAATTAGGTCTGAGAAAAATGTTAAAACTCTAGAGCAGGGTAATACTCACTTTGCAACAGATATTGATTGCCAGCTAGAAGTTTAATAAGACTGCAACGGATTAAAATTCTGAGTTACATCATAACCTCTGCCTGAAGTAAGATAATACTGATAGCAACGGGGAAAAAAGGTGAACAAGTTTTAAATTCGATTAATGGTTGAAGTACTGTAGTTATAAGATAAGTCTGATAAAAGTTAAATGAGCTATAGACCCATAAACGTCTCTATAACATCAACCACCTTCGGTTCATAGTATACACCATTTCACGAGAATCATTTGATTTGAAAAAAAAAAAAAACTGTTACAGAAACAAAACAAAACATTTTACTTTTTAAATATTGTAATGAATTCATATATTCTTTTTTTCTATCTCTGTGACAGTGTAACAGGAACAACACTATAGCCAATTTCTTTGGTGAATTTTTGTTTGTTATTATGATATTATTGTTGCTTCTTCTTAACCGACTTCAAAAAAGGAGGAGGTTCTCAATTCGTCTTTTTTATGTATGTTCAGCGATATCTTCGCCAGTTTTGAACCGATATAAACGAAATTTTCTTTAGTGCATAAGGTAAACCTCCAAAGCGGTCCCATCTGAATTTCATTGAGAACCCCCCCCCCCCCTTCTACCCTTTTAAACCCCTTAATTTTTATACAAACCCACAATTTTATACGATTTTAAGAGAACTTTGGACATTTATAATCAAAAATAAAGAGAAAAATACTGCCAACTTTTGGTTTAAAAAAAACTGAACCCCTCTCCCCCTATCAACCCCCTTAAATTTTGTCAATGTCCCTTATACAAAGCTACAGTCGACACCAATTAACTAAACTTTATTAAAGTTGGCAGTTACATGTCATTTTTCATCGAGAAGATTTCTGTCCAATAAATAAATAAAAAAAACATACCCTAACACCCATTAATTTTATGCAAACCTACTTTTCTAATCTGATTTAGATTAAGCTTTGCACATGTACACTTTAAAATAAAGAGAAAAATCCTGTCAACATTTGGTCTGCCAAAGTTCAACCTCTCTCCCTCCTTCCACCCCCTTAATATTTTTCATAGTTCTTTACAAAAAGCTAAAGTCGGCACCGTTTGACCGATTACCATGAAAGTTGGCGCTTATGTGTAATTTTCATGAAGAAGGTTTCTGACCAAAAAATCCAAAAAAAACCTCTCCCCATTAAACCGCTTATTTTTTATACAACCCTACAGTTTTCATCCGGTTTAAATAGAATTAGCACACTTTTACTATAAAACAAAGAGAAAAATAATGTCAACTTTTGGTTTTGCAAACATTGAACCCCTCTTCCCATTTCCACCCCATTGATTTTTTGACAATTTTCTTTTTAAAAAGCTACAGTCGACACCATTTGACCGATCTTTAAGAAAGTTGGCTCATCTTTGTATTTTTTTATAGAGAACATTTCTGACCAAAAAATAAAAAAACCGCCCTAACTCCCCTTTTACACCCCTTAATTTTCGTGCAAACCTACATTTTAATACGATTTCGGTGGAACTTCGCGTGCGTATACTTTAAAACAAAGAGAAAAGGAAAAATACAGGCCACATTACTTTCACAAAAACGCAAACCCTATCTCCCTTTCTACCCCTTAAATTACTGTCAATTTTCTTTATATAAAGCTACAGTTTCTATCCGATTCTGAAGGAAATTTGCACACGTATACTTTAAAACAAAGAGAAAAATACTGTCCATACTAACTTTACAAAAACCAAACTACTCTTCGCCTCTTCACCCCTTAATTGTTTTTTATACATACCTGCAGTTTTTATCTAATATCAATAGAAATTTACACACGTACACTTTAAATCAATCAAAAAAGACCGTCTACATTTGGTTTACAAAATCCCAATGCCTCATCCACTTTACGCCAACCCCTTTTAGTTTCCAATGATCTTCACAAAAATCCACAGTTTTAAATCCCGTCAAAATCAATTAAGCTATTTTTAAGTCATGGCAGAATTTTCATAAAATAAATGTGTTCTAATGTCTCAACATGTACATCAGGTTTCAACTTGGGCTCCAATTTTCACATTGTGAAAACCAATTAAAACTCTATATTTTCTGTGTGATGCCGGAACAAACAGGTATATTCTAGAGACAAAAATAAATAATTAATGTACAAATTTCAATAACAGTAATGTAAAATATTGTCCATTTAGATTTACTTTCTTCTAAGCAAGATATGAAATTATTTTAAAATTTTTAGTGTGCTTTTTTAAGGCGATTTTTATGTTTTTTAAACAATTATTTTTTTATAATCAGATTCTACAAGGCATCACGACAGCTTATTTTCTCCTTCGGCTCTAACTTTGCCCAGCATTCAAACATTACTTTTCAGTCTACATCTTGGCTTTTCTTAGTGTAAGCTACTCTTTGAAATCCTAGTCCGCTATACTTTTATGGCGATTGATACGTGCTCTCGCTCTCTGTCTTTGTAACGTAGCATTTGTAAGAACGCTATTGCTAATATTTGTTATACGCAAATCCTACTACATCCCAAATACTATATCTTCGGTTCCGAAAGCGGAAAAATATTTTTATTTTATCAATTGTCAGAATTTTAAACACATTATAAATGTAAATTGCTTCTTAAAATAAAGATATTTGATAATTTCTACCTAGAAATTCATTTAAACAATAGGGAGAGTTTATGTTGTACCCATTTGATTCGTAGCACGGTGTTTGATAACATGTAAGTTCTGTAACTGTGTAACTCAAGAGTTCAATAGTTAATTTTTAATAAAGTTCCATATGCAAATCTGTTTCACGTTTCACAATGGCCGCGCCAGGTGCTGTAACTACTTCATAACTGTTATTACGTTCAAGAAACTATAACACCATTTGAAAACTGCTGTTCCATAATCAGAAATATCAGAAGAATTTTTGTAGGACGGATAAGTAAGATATAATACTGAAAAATACCTGGAGGCTGTAGTGTGGTTAATGTCAATTACAGACATGGTTCAATCATTCCTCATGTCTGATATGAAATATATAAGTCACAGTAAGTCAAGAGGTAAAACATGGTATGTGAAAGAACGGCAATATAATAGTTACTTAGGGCATAATATTGTTCGCTGACGAAACTCACTTTTCGAAAGAGAAAATAATCGATGTGGCCTGTGTTACTGTTGAGGATCTAGTAATACGATTCCACTAGGAAACCAGCAAAATATGTTGAAGAACAATAATACGGATGTCTTATTGTTGGTAATTCATTCCAAACAAAGATGTGCGCTGTTATTGAAGGATTAATACAGAAATGAATCTCTAGTTATTTTGTAACGCGCACTATGAATTCTCGTTCATTCTCCAGCAAAATCAGATGTGAAAGAGTCCTGGTGTAAAATTTAAATCACAACTGTAATGAAAGCCCTGGCAGAAATTTTTTCATGTGGAACAAATTCAAATTTGAATACATTTCCTTTGACTCAAACTGCGATTGATCTGGCCGAGGAATATTTAGAGGACTGCATGAATAAGTTACTAGAATGAATCTTCCGCAACAGAGTACTTGTTATCTCAGTTCGATAAAATTGTGACATCGACTGAATACACCTGCAAGTTCATTTCTCCGTACACCGCTCTGTGTATATCTGCTTTATTTTTTTTTCACTTATTCGTTCAGTGTAACAGAATACCAATTTCTCAAAAAATAGAAAAATGCAAAAGGAAAAAATATTGGAGTGGTCAATTTCAATAGATCTCCGCTAACAGGATAACACTTTTGTAGTTTTAGCTTTCTACACCAGTAATGCTAAATGGGAAAGAGGAATTTCGTTTCAATTTATACTAATTCTGATTAATAAGCCTCCGAATATATCAGAAACTTTTTATTTCATTATCAAAATTTTTAATCTAAATTTCTTTGGTTAAAAGATGAGTCGATGCACGTCGTTTCTTCATTAAACATTGTTGAATTTAAAACTAAAAATAAAAAAGTGTAGTAACTAGTAAAAATGTGTGATCCAACAAGCGATTAGGTAGTAAAGATCCATGTTGCATTCTGAAGTGGCTTTTAAAACACTATTCAAATCACGGGAAGAAATAAATTTTACTTCATTAATGTCTATTATAAAACAACAAGTGAAGTCATTGTATTATTGTGAATAACTTAGTTATAACTATCATTGAAATTTCACTGACTACACGAAAAACAGCCTCTAGCTATTATTCAAAAAGGAACCCACAGATTATTTTCGTACCTATTCTTATTTCAATTTACCACAATCTCCGTCAATTTTCCCATCAACTTTGGACATAGTATTTCTAAACCATCGGTAACGTTTCTCTAGTGTTGTTCTAAGTTTTTAAAAAATTATGTGGAATGAAGATGGTACTTTGGAACGTAGTAGAAGTCATTTGTGAAAAATAAAAATAAAAGTGTATAACAGTCGAAGCAACAGTTCTATACATTTTACTAAAACAATGGAATGTGGCTAGCAGTCTGGATAGACCGAATTTGGACCAAATAAATTAAGAAAGCACAATTAATTTGTGATATAATTCATCTTTGGCATTGTCAGAAGCATTGACAGCATAAACACGTGCACGACAATAATAACTCTTACAGATGATTACTGATTTTTCACCTTTCATTCAGCTAATTAAAGAAAATCAATGAATTCGTATATCAGGATGTTATTTTTCGATACTGACATGCTGACATCGAATCAGGATGCAGATGAGAAATAAAAACAATGAATACATAATGAAACCAGTTTTCATAATGAAACAGGATTATTTGAAATTATTGAACTGGTTAAAGAAGATGCAGTACACTTCTTAACAATTTCCTTTCTATTATACCGAGCGTGGTGGGTGAGTGGTTAGCGTTCTGGCCTCTCATTCGGGAAGACGCCGGTTCGAATCCCCGTCCGGGCATCCAGATTCGGGTTTTCCATGGTTTCCCCAAATCACTCCAGACAAATGCCGGGATGCTTCCTTCAAAAGACCATGGCCGAATTCCTTCCCGTTCCTTACACCAGTCCCGTCCCGCCTCTAATGACCTTGACGTCGACGAGGCATAAAGCCATAAATAAATAAAACTTTCTATTATAAACATCTATTGAGTAGGAGATCTGAAACTACTTTTTTTCTTTAAATCTGTAAGCGGCCATTACCGTCTGTATGCTTTTTCCGTGCCCGACGAAAAAATTACCAAACTGATATGGATGCGGTTTATACAGTTTTTTTAATTTGAAGCTGCGGTATTGTAACTTTACTTAAATGGTGGACTGAGCAGTAGATAATAATCTTTTCCATGTAATGAACAGATAAGTAACAATGATCACAATACATCAACGATGAACGCTCTGTTCGCAACCTCAACACAGAGGTACCGAAGATAGACACTCCATTCTTTAGATTCTAATATTATTGTAGGTGTTGACTACGTAACATAGTAAAATGCCACAATTGAATACAATTTAAATAATTAAAAACTATATTCATCATGTGTTATTCGTGTACACATTCACGAAATTTTGTTTTTCTTCTTTACGTGAGATCCACTTGTAATGAATAAAAACAACAGCAGGTATGCAGGTTTTAACAGAGTACTGGATACTGAAGCTGTGGATCTTTATTGTGAAAACCCCTTCCAATAACTGCTATGAAAGCTTCTTATATCGATGGAGGGATAATGTGTAAAAATTTATGGTATAATATTTTACCAGCGACTTTACCATCGACTTGACGAGGCAGGTAGAGTCCGTTTTTGAATGCTTGACAGTCCCCCCTCGATACATTCGAGCAGTCAAGCATGTCTACACCGCCGAACTGAACTTCTATTTCTTCGAGGCCACGGTGCTTTGGAAGGGTGGCCACAGTGCTGCCAAATGTCGCGGAACTAACGAGACGGTGCCGGCCCGGTGGGGTGGGGAGAGTCCGGATGCCACGAGTTCCGCCTGCGAGGTGGACCGCACCGCTGCACACCAGGCCCGCTCTGGCTCCCTCTCTCTCTTGCTGTCCCGGATCTCAACGGCAAATATAGGACCAGAATTTAAATGGCTCCGCGCAGGGAAAACTAACTCTATGATTAGTCCATTCAATAGTATCCAGTAACAGCTGCTACATAGCAGAATTATTTAATATGCCAAATGCAACGTTCGATCTCGTTCGAAGGATAGTACTTCACGATTCCGAACGCAGAATAGTAAATGTTTTACTTCATATCTGTCTCTTGGTCCAAATAACGGTCCGACCAATACGGTCAATGATTTCACTTGTTTCTGTTAAACTTTCGAAGTTCAATCAAGCTGTGTCGGATTCACACCACTCGTTCATCACAGCAAGTAGTTACTTTACTCCTAGTTGTAATTTGGTAGGCAGAAAAGTGCGTTTTGAATTTCAGAAATCTATTAATTACTGAAGGATACACAGGATGTCCCGAAAGTCCTATAACAAAATCCAAAATAAATTAAGTTCTGATCAGGAGTCCATATTACGAAACGTAACGTAAAGATTTCGTCGACGACGAGGTCATTAGAGGTAGGAAATGACCGGAAGTAAGGAACGGGAAGGAATTTGGCCATGGCTTTTTGAAGGAAGCATCCCAACATTCGCCTGTAGTGATTTGGGGAAACTATGGAAAACAAAATCTGGATGCCCGGACTGGGATTCCAATCCGCGTCCTCCCGAATGCGAGGTCAGAACGAATGTTTTCGTGGTGTATATGATACCAAACACATTATAGTGTTAAAATCTCCTGGTTAGAACGCATGGTTCACGTTTAGGATAGGCAACCAGATTTGACAAAAGATGACTGGCTGAATCACTGTAGAATTATTGACTAATGTTTCAAATTTGGCATGAAGAAATTATGTAGGTAACGGTATTAGTAGTCGCCAAAACGAGCAGCACATATAGTGAACCAGGACAAACAACTAGCATTCTGAAAAAAAATTACATATCTCTGACGAGCAAATTATTGTATGGATCAAGAAACCAGCAGAAGAAACACTCTCTGAATGATAACTTCTTCTTGACTGCGACGACAGATGTTTTCGTCACGATGGATGTTCACGTTATAGTGAAACGCAACTGCCACTGTGCTACAGAGGTTGGACAAAATAATATTAACAGCATGCAATAGAGTACAGTTTGTTGCATGTTGGAATCATTACTTCCGTTTGAATACTGTGACGCGCTTGTACGGCGTAGTTGAGGTGGCAGGTCTTGTAGGTGACGTGTCAGTGTATTATACGCTTTGTTCTGTGACGGTTATAACAAGCGAGGGCAAATCGTTGGAGCTCGGTTAGCGGTAGCATCTGTGACGAAAACAGCTGAACTGTCTAACGTCTCATGAGCGATAGTATCGACAATAACTACACAAAACTACACAAAACATGGTACAATATCGTCGGCGAAGAGGAATAGTGGAAAACCAATGTTAACCGACAGATACCAACGAACATTCAAAAGGATTGTGGTCACACAACACAAAACTGCAACATCAGAACTCAACACACACCAGAGTAATAGTGTTTCGACAAAAACAGTACGGCGAGAGCTCCAAAAAGTTAACATTCATGGAAGGGCTGCAATTGCAAAACCCATTATAACGGCAACTAACGCTAAGCTGTGAAACAAGTGGTGCCACGGTCATAAAAACTGGACACTTGATGATTGGGAGAATGTGGTATGGTCCGATAAATCATCGTTGATAATGTTTCCTACTAACGGCCGGGTTTATGTATGGAGAAGCCTACGAACCGGACTGCTTGCGTCCTACAGTCGAGCATGAGAGAAGTTCCGTTATGATTCGGCGGCTTAATCGTGGTATTCAGCTAGTCCTTTCATTCACATCACCGGCCAGATAGCGGAGAATGAATATCTCGACATCCTCAGTCATGAAGTTCTTACTATGACTAGAATACTGCTGCCAAACACTGCCATCTTCCAATATGTCAGGGTTCGAGGAGCATCAGAATATCATCAAACATCTTCCCCGGCCAGCACAATCGTCGGACCTCAACATAACTGAACCGTTGTGGGAAGTTGTAGAGCAGAGAATAAGGAGCAGACATCCACCTCCAACATCTCTGAAGCAACTGGCGGATGCTTTGGTACAAGAATGGGACAACATTCCGTTGCAAACTATTCAGACACTCTACAAATCTGAACGAATGTAAGCTTTCTCGGTGTGTCAGTTGTGTAAAATCTTCTAAGGCAGTGGTTCCCAACCTATGGGTCGCGACCCACTGGTGGGTCGCGGCGTGTGTTTTGGTGGGTCGCGGAACAATCGACGTATTTGCCCCAAAAATATATCTTTTATTTCATCTATTTAAAAAATATAACACGATATTTTACAAGTGCAGTAAACATGAAAGCTATTAGCTCAAATTAAAACTTTGTGAGAAAAAAAAAGTTTTCTTAATCAGTCAGTCGGTATTATACAATAACCACGTTGTATATAGCAACGGCAGCAATCGCGCAATCCTTATGGCAACCCCTCAACACCTCCTCTCGCGCCCCGCTCTAAGGTGGAGATGTGCGCGCATACCACCGGCAGTTTTACTTCTCCGATTGTCATTTTCTTGTTTATGCTTGAATCGAAACCAAAGTCTTTGATGCAAACAGTCTTTCTCGGCTTGTGAGAGTGAATTGTTGTTTGCGTTTTGTTTTGATTGAGAGCAGATTTAATGTTATTATGGAAAGTTTGTTGAGGACTGGATCGTCCCTTAAAAGAGAGTATACAGATGGTGAGGAAACTTCAACCTCCACGGCTAGTAATAATATGTTTGAAAATGTTACTGAACCACAACCAAGTATTTGTAATTACAATGCAGGCAGCGAGAAAAAGCAAAAGACGTATCTGTGAAAGTATAAACCGGATTATTTGAAATACAGATTTGTGTTTTCGGGTAGGCCTACTGAAGAGGAGCCAATACCTCAGTGCGTGATTTGTTGTGCAAATTTGTCCAATGAAAGCATGAAGTCATCAAAACTTGCAAGGCATTTGTCAACCAAGCATTCTGAGTACACGGATAAGCCTCTTGAACTCTTTCAAAATAATAATTAAAAAATACATTATCTTTCGACGAAATTTACAATGGAAAAGTCAGTGTCAGGCCAACAAACAGTCTACCATAGCGGCTTACCAATTATCCTTGTTAATAGCAAAGCAGGAAAATGCGACTGATGTGCTAAGTCATATCGACACCTACAAATCCCATTTAGTGGTTGACTGGTTGTGTTTTCCGGCTCCCAGTCTTCCATATTTTCATACATTTGGGTGAAGTAAAACACAATAATAATCCTGCCAAATAAACCACTAAAATCGGGTCTGTAGGTGGTTTCCACCAAAAAGCGACTTGGCAGACCAGTAGCATTTTAATATGCTGATTGAGTTACTTCTAATCGTGGAATTTCAGCAGTCAACTTGATGAGGTGATGGTCTGTGCAGTTGTTGTGTTTATGTATTATCGGTTCTTGTTTTTGTTGATAGTACATCGTTTGTACAAAAATTTGCCTTTTCGTAGAATAGGATAGTCGAGAGTGTATCGAGGTCATAGAACAGTTCCCATTCTGATTTTTTGATAGACTCTCATATTAGGTGGGTCGCGAAATTTTTGTTTACATAAAAGTGGGTCGTGTACCAATAAATGTTGGGAACCGCTGTTCTAAGGCTTTCCACCGAGGCACGCGCTACCTCGGTGGAAAGCCTTAGAAAATTTTACACAACTCTACAAATCCAATTCGCGAAGAATTGCAGCTGTTCTACACGCAAAAAGTGGCCCAACACCATACTAATAACTCAATAGTATGTAAATGTCAGGTGTTCATATTATTTTGTCCAACCCCTGTATGTGTGAATAGGTTATAGGCACGCAATAGATCATGGCAGCAAAACTCTTGTTTATCTAAATTGCTATATAATTATATACAAGAATGCATATGTGCCGTTATTGCAGAGTCAGATATTGCTGAAACACATTGAAATTCATTAAAAGGTATAAGTGATATTTATTTTAAAATATGTTTTAATTTTGTGTAGTTTAATACGAGTGGTGTGAGGTATTTCTTATCATTAAATGTAATTTAGTGGTAATATTATCGCTGGCTTTGATGACATTTACGTGCACGGTAGTGCACCCGCCAAGTCGAGTCAACCGCAGCACTACCTACCTTTTTCTCGAAGCGATTCGAGCCATTTTTGAACCTCAATTTCTTGGATCATATTTATGCCACACGTCTCAAATTTCTGTTATTCATAGATATCAGAAATCTTAGCAAACGTACTAGATGTTATTTTGTTACTGTTCTTAGTACGTATGTTCTGCGGATGAAAACTACAGAGATTTTGTTACTCACTCACTCACTGATGATCATCAAAATTCTTAGGGATTTTCTGTAGCCGTAGAAAGCTGGAATTTGGTACACAGATAACATTTTACCCACATATTATAAGAAAAGCCTGAAACTCGTAAATTTCCATACACCTTCCCCCTTACCTACCCCTAACGTGAAATCCCTTTCTACCCCAATTACTTTATAAACCTCAGATTTTCATGGTAGAGTGAGCTTAATATGTTTAACTAATGTGATAAATTATTTGCTTTTCTAATTCTGGAAGTTATTGAAATTCAAAATTTATTTCGACTACGACACCTCGATATCAAAATTCCACTGTACTTCCAGTAATCCTAGAAACAAGTAATTTGGCACACGTATTACAATTCTTGTAAAAATAGGCCAAGTCTCGTGTTCGTGTAGTGACAAAAAGTTATGAGCTAAGTCTACACTTAAAAGTGTGTATTCACTTCACTTTATGAAACAAAATGGTTTCTCTCGGTAGCATAGATCGTTTATTTAAGATAAAAAAATCTGATGACTTGGCCATTATGCACGCCATGTTTTAGTTAACATATACAAATACCTTCATTGTGTTGTTTATCAAACTTATAAATACGTAAAAGCCAAGATTTCCCTCGCTCTTTTTCGAATTTGCAAGTATATATATTATACCCTCAATTTAAGTAAAAATTACGACATGCTTACTGGCCAAAGTCATCAGATTTTTTTATCCTAAATAAACGATCTATGATTCCGAGAGAATCCATTCTGTTTCACAAAGTGATGTGAATACAAACTGTAAAATGTAGACTTGGCTTCGGTGGAAGATCTCATAACTTTTTGTCACTACATGAACACGAGACTTGGAATATTTTTACAAGAATTGTTTTTGTCGGAGATAGCTCTTCTTGCCTTCTAAATCAGTGGAAACGTTCTGCTAATCTGTTATTGACGATTGCTGGTACCTCATTTAATATCCTTTTGTAATGAAAACTCGATAAAGCGAAAAAGCTTGCTGATGGTGTTATCGATTTGTACTAAAAAATAAACTGATACTTCTGGAAACACTATATACTGAAGAAAAAGTAAGTTTGACTCGCTGTAAAGCTAAATTAAATTTTTATTCCCATAATTACTCTCAGTCTACAATAAATTTAATAACCTGGATAAAATAGTCACTTAATCAGTTCCAACAGCGTTAGCGACCCTGAAAAACCTTTCCATCGGTTCTATTCAGCGAGTTGGAGCTGCCGCTTCCTCGGCAGTCCAACAGTATACCGAAGCCACAAATATTTTATTCTGTAGTAACTTAAACAATAACCACAAAGTACACGCATAGAACCTCGTAATAAATTATATAATAATTATACAAAGTGCGATGCGAGTATCTATACATAGAGGGCGACATTAAAGTAACAATTTGCAGGTATTTGTCAGTATTTGCCGGTATAAATTTTATTTGCTATCACCTAACCATTACAATCGCTAAAATAAAAACTTATCACCAGCAAAGACAACATACAAGTTGAGTAACAAAAGAATGTTGGTGGCTTATAAATTTTAGAAATAAAAATTATTTGAGCATCCATGGAAAAAAAATCATGCACGTTGCGTCCCACGACACTTTTTATATTTTTTGCAAATTTGTTTTCTAGTGTTTAGAGCAGGTGAAAGGCAGATTTACAACTATTGGTTCCTAATAAAAACGTTATCTACTTAAACCGTAGGAGAATTTACTCGAAACTTCCCAAGATCTATATAGACTGAGAATGATTAGTGAGATACGCAAAAGAAGATGTTGATGAGACTGTATTACCCTCAGACCGTAACAGTGCAGTCTTATTCTCGTCTTGGCCATTGTCAAAGGTAGAAAAAACTGTTTAGTGCTCTGCTCAAAGATAATTTATGTGAGCCAAAGTGCTACAGCGAGTGTGCGTCATCCTCTAATTTACAAGCAGCAAAATCTGACGCTAATGTGCTGTCACTAAATCGTCAGCCAAAATAAAATACCTTTTGTATTCATTGTAATGGGGTAGTTAGCTCTAAACGTCTAATTACTGTCTCTTACCCGAGAAATCATTAAGTGCAGACAACTGAATTTACTCTCTCCTTTATTTCTTAAATAGCTCATCACAGGTTACACCAAATCATTAAATTCATCTACGTATTTACAGAGACATTCAATTGTCTAGGTAATTAACTATTCTTATTAACCCTGTACAGTGAACATTGCTAAAAATTAGTCTAAATTCTGCCAGTGGTGAGGCAACGTCGATTGCCACGATGATTAGTAGGTCCACAAGCCATTGTTAACTGTATGGAAAAGACTTTAATTCCAGTGACTTTATAATGAGTACCGATGGATCAACGGACCCGGGGGTACAACGATGCACTTGGAAACCGCGATCTGACTGAACTAGCTAACCTACTAGTATGATCAACAACACAAGTTTCTAACCCTTGTTGTTGCTTTCCATTTGTTAATAGTCTATAAATGTTAAATTCTGAAATATTTTATTTAGCCTACTCCTTTACGAGAATCATCTTCAGTGTTCTGCCCTAAGGCATGTTTTCGCGTGGCTGTTACCCACGTCCTCTGCCCCATAAAGTACCAGGCTCTATACAAAACATTTGTCAAGTATTTTCGTCGTCGCTTTCCTATTTAATAATCGCCTCTTCCTATTAAACACTTCCTTCGCTAAGCCAAAACAAGTTTTTACCTCTTGGCGGCACCTGAAGTCTTCAGTGATTGTGCTTCCAAGATACTTGAGAGATCTTATTTGGCTGATATCAGCTAGTCCTCCCTTAATATTTATGAGTTTTCTTCCTTTAGCAATCACCATACTCTCAGATCTTGCTATAGTGATTTTCATCCCAAACTCTTCACAAGCTTCATTTAGATCTTTCAGCATTTTGTTTAGAATTTGTTCGCATTCTGCTAAAAAGTCCATATCATCAGCAAATCGTGTACGCTCTATTCTCTTGCCACCAATACGCACTCCTATTTTTCCATCGAAACATTTTCCATTTATCTCTTCTAGGTATAAATTGAAGAATAAAGGGATAGGCAACAGCCTTGCCTAACGCCTCTCCCAATATTGCTTTCTCCCGACATCTCGTTTCCAGTCTTTATTCTTACTTTCTATTGTAAATATAGGATCTATATCAACCTTCTCTCCCACCTATCTACTTCTTTCCTCTTCAAAACATCCATCAGCTTTTTCCATTGTATCCTGTCAAAAGCTTTTTTCAAGTCAATAAAGACAACATAAGTTTCTCTTCCTTTCCCAAAAAATCTTTCCCTATGATTCTTAAAAGACCAATAGCATCTCTCATTGTTTTTCCTTTCCTAAATTCAAACTTTTCTTCTCCAATCAATACCTAACTTTCCATTTAGCATTCTATTCAGCACACTCAATAACACTTTTGCTGCACGTTAAATTATACTGACAGCACTATGCTCTTCACATTTTTTTGTATTATTTTCTCTGAATTAGTCATCATTACCGTTGCGAGAAAGTCGTCTGGCGATTCCCCTTTTGTCATTTATCTCAATACAAAGATCTTCCATACTTCCTCTTTTTCCTAAACTCTTCAACACTTCTGCTAGCCTATTATCGAGTCCACATGTCTTCCGATGCTTCATCTCCTTCAGAGCCTTTTATACCTTTGCCTCCAACGTGTCATACCCCTTTATATCCTCCGTTACCTGTGTCTTCTCTTCAATTTCACATGGTATTTGATTCCCCTTATACAAGCATTTCGTATATTCTTGCCGTTACTCATGACCACACGTGATTCTTTGGATAATGTGTCATTCATTTTTTCTATTTCCACGTTGTTATTGTTTCTCAAACGTTCAAAGGCTATCTCAGTAGCTATTCCGTACATCATTACATACTTTCCCTCTTCACCCAATGTCTCTATTTCCTCGCATTTCTCTTTCATCAATATTTCTCTTGCGTGATTTCTTTCTCTTCTCAGTTCATTGTTCAATTTTATATACCTCCTTCTTCCTTCATCATTTCCAGTATTTATCAGCTTTCTCCGTTCTCCTATCTTTTTATTTTTCTGTTATTCATTCTTTCCTATAGACTCCCTATTTCCTAGAACGTCTTTGATAGCTGTCATGAGCCCTGCCATCATTTTTATCCATTTATCATTTGTACGTTCCTTCGTAGTTTTCCACAAATCTTTCTTCCAACTCCAAAGCTTTAACTCCTTCTCTTGTTTTGACTCTCTCCACTTTCTTTAACTTGTAGTTCTCGTGCTACGAGGTTGTGATCTGAATTTATGTCTGCTCCTGGGTAAGATTTAGCATTGATACATATTCTTCGCGGGTTTGCCGCCGGATCACATTTTCTAACCACAAGCTTTCGGTCTGTTGATGGCGGCCGCGGCGGTGCAAGCCGAAAGCTTGTGGTTAGTAAATGTGATCCGGCGGCAAACCCGCGAAGAATATGTATCAATAATACGCCGGGAAAGACTTATCTTTCATAAGATTTAGCATTCTTTGAACGGTTCCTTCTAAACCTTTTTTTTTTTTGGTATCAGAATGTAGTCAAGCTGGTACCTTTCTCTATTCAAGTTAGAGAGCCATATGTAACGTCTTCTTTTGTGGTTTTAAAATAGAGTGTTTCCCACCACTAGCGAATTAGTAATGAAAGGGATGAACGACTAATTAACTTCGGTGACGATTGCCTGTCCATAATGCAGTCAAACAGGTGGCACAAGATATCCAAAGAAGGCCGGGAGAAGGTAGCCGATGAAGCCCGCCAAGAATCCCTTCAACGTCGCGAATTGAAGATAGTGTGACTCGTGTGCACCGTTGCTGAATTCTGACCTTCGAATGAGTGTTCGGTTAGTGTCGGATTTTCTGACTATACGGAAAATGACTGTTCAGCGGATCGTATCGGAAGATTTGCTCATACTCAAGGTTTGCGCCGAACTTGTCTCAAAGCTTTCGACCGACACGCAAAAACAGAATTCAGCGAATAACTCAAGCAACACTGTGCAGATCGTCCTAATGTTATGAACAATGTTGTCATCGGGAACGAGTACGATACGGAGTGGTACACCTCAGCGCATCCGCGTCCCAAAAAGGCTCGCATGAGCGAATCGCACGCCATATTTTTATAATTGGTGATTATAATTGAAGGAGATAGTGCACAGTGAGTTCGTACTTCCTGGGCAGACCATAAATGTCCAGTTCTACAAACAAGTGCTCCAGAGAATGAACACCCTCTTCAGAAATGGGATCAACGCTTCGTGGAAGCTTCACAACGACAACGTGTTGACCCACACCGCCTGCGTTGTCGCAGACTACCTGACCCGCATCCGTATGGCAATGCTACCACAGCCGCCCTATAGTCCCGACCTTGCTGTACACCCGGCTGAAAAGTGTCATGAAATGAACGCATTTCAAGGCGTTGGACAACATCAACGCATGTAACGAGGGCAATAAAGGATTCCTCCTCTGAAGTCTTCCCGGGAGCGTACAAGGCATGGAAGTTGCATTGGCAAAAGTGTATCGATGCAGAAGGGTCATACTTTGAAAATTTTTAAGTAGCTATACCTATCTGATCAATACATTTTTTTTTTTTTTTTTAATGCGACGCATTCCTTTTGGCACGTACCTTGTAGCCTATATTATTTATGATACAAGTATTGTATTGTTATCACATTAACATTTATTTACATACAGTTACCCATTACGGCTTCGACTGACTGTATTGTTTCGAAACCGAGCTAATATCAATGAAGCGAAATCCACAAAATAACTGAATATACTGAAATGTTCCAAAAAAAAAAAAAAAAACAATAAGAAAAATGATAATGATAGAGGTTGGACTAATGAAACTGGAAGAACCTTCACATATGAACACAACTATTCATTGTCTTTTATTGGTTGGTTTTTTATTTTACAAAGGCCTATGAAATGAAGCTACGTCTGCTACCGAAGTTACTTGCATCGATGATTTGACCCATTTATCTGCTGCCAACGAACATACCAGAACGCCGCAAATGCATTGAGATATCCTGTGGGTCACGACACTGAGAATTGACCCAAACCACTGATGAGGGTGGTTTACAGACAGAATAAAAATATAACATCATCGAGCATCCTGCATAAGCGTCAGTAGAAATCAGCATTTATCTACACCTACTATGGTGATGGCTGATAGCTTTTTAGTATAACTATAGTATATTTTTGTGTGGTCTTAATGTTTTGGTGGCACAGTTTCTTACCGGATGTTAAGTCTTCTTCTCTCTCTACTAATCTTATAGTTAAGTTGGAATCCAAACACGCTGCGTGCCAGAGTTGAATATTGGATTCAATTAAGATTAATTTCATTTCGATTCAGAATAAAATGATATTGTTGATGCTTATTTCGGAACAATGTGGAAAGAAATTTTCCTTTGATTGGGTACTAAATTGGAGACACTTTTAACTTAATTTCTCAACTCTATGACGTCACCTGATTTTCCTTCTCGGACCAGCTTTATTTCTCATCTACCCAGCGGCGCTTGAATATGAAATATACCTCACTTTACTGCCAAGGTCCAGCACAGCAGTACATTCAGTACAAACGGGTTAGTGTTAATAGCGGTCAATGAAACGATTATCCCCGCAGTCAATTATACATATTCCACTATATAATATTTAGTAACACGTTGAAACATTTTAAGAATGTGCTGTTAAATGAGAATCAAGAGGAACTGGTAATCAGTAAGATATGTAAGGCCGTTGTTAGTGTTGCAACAGAAATGCTCATTCGTTTCAAATCCAGGCAAATCTATTCACGTATTGCTTTTGCTATTTTTCCACAGACAAAATCAGCGTACAGTTCTTCAACCACCTATTTATCCGGTAATTTCGTAGACTCCATTTCATATAAGAAAAAACATTAAAGAGTGCAGAAAACTGTCTAATTACCGATTATCCGTAGCATGCGGGAGGGAACAATATCGATTAACATTCCTCCAAGAGTGACTTGTAACATCACCTAATACTTACTTATCTGGAAGGGCAGACAGGAACATCACTGGATGGCATAAAATATCTGTAACACTTAAGAAGAGGCCAAAGAACGGAAATGTGTCGATTTAAAATCTGTATTTTATTCTTTGTAGTGTACTTTTGTTCACAAATACCAGCTGGAGCAACGACCTTTACAGAATTCTTCTAATTAAATGCAGCATGACGAAAAATAAATTTAAGAGTAGTAAAATGCGAAATTAAATTCTAGACTTTAGAAATATCATACATTTGTTTGATGGTCCAACAAACGTAAGTGAGAAATAGGAACTGACAAAAATTACAAGTCTACATACAGAATCGTATTTAAGTTTTAGCTTCAAGAGAATTATATCGCGATGGTGCATATTTTTCATGCATATAATCCACCAACAAAACATGCAAAAAGAGAAAATTAGACAACTCCCTAACGGTAATGTAAAGACTTGCTGTCGGTCGAGAAAATTTCATGGTTATTGATAATGTAGCTATTATCGATCATCCGGAGTATAATCTAATTTTAGGTTTAATATTTTCATTGTCAATCTTAAACACTTTATCACTTCCAAGTTTAACAACAAAAAATGCCTTTCATTGATCACATGATGTAAATACCTAGAATAATTGAGTACCATAAATAATCATCAGTAGAAAGTACTGCTAAATGATCTTTTTCTTTTTTTGACAGTAGCCTTCATCAACTGTTCCGATGAGGGGTGTTAATGACTTTTTAGTATATTTGTAGATAAATAATATTTTTATGTGTTCTTAATGACTTGATGGTTGAGTTTCTCAAGCTGCTCAGTCGTCCTACTTTGTAGCCAATTAAACTAATCCGGTAATCGTATCAGGGAACGGGGACCTATAGTTTAACGTGGAATCCAAACCAAAAAGCGTGCCAGAGTTGAGTAATGGTTTTTATTCCGAATAATTTCATTCTAATTCCAAATAATCTCTGCAGACATTTTGATTGCTAGAATTGACGTGCCTTTAATTTGGTGCTTGCTTGCAGAAAGATTTGAAACCAACATTACCGACTGCGGTCTTGCAGATGAAATCCTTACAGTTTAAAATATAATTCCAAGTACCACCCTCTTACCGCAATCTTATGAAAGTAAAATTATTAGTTAATGTCTAGTGCAACCTTTCGAAATGAACGAATACATGACGCAGTCTCTCTCTGCTGTCAGCATTCGTTGATTGTTTGACTACCTCTCTGATCTTGTATAGATATTCCCTGAAATATTTAAGACTAACTGTTACCCGCGACTTCGTACGCGTGGACTTGAAATTTCATTGCTAGAATTGGCTATAGAAAGCTTTAAGTTTCGTAAGATATGTCCCAAACAACACCGAGTTGTCGTAATATGACGGGAAAGCCATCACTATACCATTCTACCGTCGAACCTTTCTTCAGAAAAGAATCAGTCTCCAACACGTTTAAAAAAAGAAAAAAAAACGAAGGTACGGAGAGTTGGAGAGAGAGGGGTTAGCTAAGGGCAGCTTCAAGCTCAGCTTTAGAACGCTCTGGTGGCTCAGTGGTTAAGGTGTCTGAGGGGGAGCGAAAGGTCCTCAGTTCGAATCCCTGTCTCGCCGGGGATTTTCATAACTCTTCATTTCTGGCCCAGCTTGCTGTGTACTGTGAAGTACGCTAGAACGATTCCGTGGTTCGGATTCCACGTTAAACTGTACGTCTCCCGTACCCAGTAGGTTTCCCAGGTTAGACTAAGGCGGCTACGACAGGGGCGAAATGCGCAGCCAATAGAAACTCTGTCACTGGGTCATTTCGACCACACGGAATTATTATTATTTCACCTTTGTCTTCTCTTCTTTCATCAGCATCAAAATCCTGGGTTATAATAGCTTTAGCTGCTTGTTCTCTGCGGGAGCTACACATAGGATTTGGTTTACGCCTGCGAGGCATGTCAAAATAGAGGAAAACATAAACTTCTACCAGTAACTTTTTGCCAGACAGAAAGTAATAGTACAGTATAGCCAAATCCGACATCTATACAAAATAATAAGTTAAAAAAAAATAATGTTAAATTGCAACGGCGCGCTCTCTCCGGTGGCAATTTCCATAAAAACGCATCTTCCCCCTTTTCTGCACCCACCTACATTTACCCTTTACAAATTTTAACTTTAAATTCTTTCAACGTTTTTCGCAAATTATTCATCATCTCTCTCGGTAACCCATTCCAATCCCTAACATACTTACCTAAAAAAGAGAATCTTCCCACATCCTTGTGCCTGTGTCATGGTCATCTTTTCCCTTCCATGGATTACTTTTAATTCTTACACCAATATCTTCTTATGCCTCATCACCAATATACGACTTGTACATTCCAATGACTCTATTCACTCTTCTCCTGTATTCCAATGAGTACCATTCGAGCTCTTTTATCATATCTGTTACTGATTGCAATCTGTAATAATTTCCAGAAACAAATCTAGTAGCCCTTCTTTGCACCCTCTCCAACTCCTGTATTTGATACGCAAAATGTGGGTCCCATACTACACTACCATATTCAAGAAATGGTCTGACCAATGTTTTGTAACCTAATTGCTTTACTTCTTTAGCACATCCCCTCATCACTCTCTCCAACAAGTGCAGAATTTTTAAACCTTTTCCTACTACCTGACCAATGTATCCTGAAAAGGTAAGCTTGTTATCAAATGTAGTGCCAAGATATTTACATTTCAAGTTTTCAATAACCAATTCTTTCCCCACCTTATAATCATAATAAACCTTTAATTTTTATTTATCTAATAAGCTGACTCTTCTTTGCATTTATCTTCATTCCATGTTTACCAACCTAACTAGATATCCTGTCCAGATCACCCTGCAACTGTTTACAGTCGTCTACCGTTTTGATCCTTTTATATAGCATTATGTCATCTGCAAACAAACTAATTTCTGATAGTAAACAATCAACACAATTATTCATTAGAATAATGAATAGCAATGGTCCCAATACGCTACCCTGTGTCACTCCCATTTTTTCTACTTGTTTTGATACTGCACTTCCTACCCCAACTTTCTGTTTTCTACCTTGCAAAAATTTTTCAACCCAGTAATTCACTTTTTCATACACTCCAATAGTAGCCACGCCATTTACTGCCAGTTAATCACAGGCAGAGTATTTTGAAGTGAGTTGTCTTTCGACATTTACTTCAGCATAATCTAGAAGGAGCAACACTTTGCTTGTGGTATGGCTTATCGTTGGCGTTCTTAGTTTAGAATAGCGAGTGGTCTTTTATGACGGTCAATACCTGTAACGTATTGCCCGAGCGAGTTGACTTCCGGGTTCCTGGTCTTCTGGGCGCGCTCGTAGAACGTCGCGGACAGCTGTCTGAAGCGATCCGTCAGCAGCGGGATGTTAGTAGTCTCGTGCAGAACTGCAGTCGGGAATCTGCTCGGTAAGTGGAGGGCCCGTTTTAGTGCCCTGTTCTGTATCACCTGAAGGCGCCGAAGGTGCGAAGCAGCTGCATAGCCCCATACGGGACAAGCGTATTCCATAATTGGTCTTACCAGGGTGATATAGATGTTTACTCCCGTGGCGGGCATCAAAAGGCTATTCCTGTTCAGCACAGGGTATAGAGCGTGTAATCTAGCACTTGCCCTTCTCCTGATATCTTGAATATGGGATCGCCAAGTCAGTCGCCGGTCTAAAGTGACTCCTAGGTACTTGACTTCGTTTTGCCACGGGATCGTCTCGTTGTGAAGTCGAAGGGGTGGAAGGTTTTGAGTGCGTCTCTGACTGATTATGATGGCTTGAGTTTTTGTGGCGTTGATGGTTATCCTCCACCGTTTCGCCCACTCCTCAGTTGATTGAAGGACTTCTTGCAGACGCCTAGTTGCATAGTTTTTTCGTAAATCAAATTTATAATCAGATCATACATTAACTGACTGCGAGAGAAGCACAGAGTGACCGATTTATTATTACAGACTTACACACGCATCCGTCTGCCTGACACCATTCAATAAGTTATCGAAACTTCATGACAAAAACTGTTATTCATACCAGATAAATGTATCCTGTTTCCTTTCTAATGATACAAAGTACTCCCCTGTCAAATTCCATCAGTATCAGTATACCCATTTAGTCGTCAAAACGTAACAAAAGACGGAGGATTACTTTCGCATATACGTATAACATTGTTAGTTTAGCTCACAGACAAACTGCCTCCGAGAGAAACAAAGCCTGACGGACTAGTATAGTGTAAATAAAGTAACAGCCTAGCACACTGTTCGACCACCTACAATTTTCCGACACCTTACACCCCTGCATTTATGGGACCTATATTTTTTTTACACGGAATGCTTACGACGGAGATCCCAGGATTGGCTCATACGATGAAAAACAATTCTTAAAATTTTTTGTTCCCAACGACGTTTAAACCGGAGCTTACACGTGTAATTTTATGAAGTAAGGACCTTATTAAGTGCGCTACCAGTCCTCTCTGTCGTTAGGCATTACCAGAGACGTATACATATTATGGGTCTGTCTTTCACAGTTCAGATAGTTTTTCATAATTCAGTGACAAAATGTATTATCTATACAGAAAATAGTATTCTATGACCTTCCTAAAGGCAAATAACATCGCTTTGTCCAATGTCATTGTGATCGGATTAGCCGTTTAGACCTGGAAACGTTACAAACAGACATAGCTACTTTCACATTTATAATATTAGTATAGATATAAGTAACAGAAATTCATAAAAATCTCATCAATGAAGTAATCTCCGCATTTGTGTCAAGGGGAGGGGTCTGGGGGGGGGGTTGATCTTCCTTCGGAGATTTGACCTCTGCTACAGTTGCGTCGCGAACCGGTCAGGATAATAATTATTTCCTTTTGGGGGGGGGGGCGGATTTTTTTTCAGTAGATCTGAAGCCTGCAACAATGCGTCGCTAGACGGTCAGAATACGCCCTGTGATTCGGAGTGACATCCTGATTTCGTTTTCCCAAAATCAATCCAGACCAACGCCGGGATGGTTACTTTAAAAGGTCATGGATGATTTCCTTTCCGTTTCTTGCCCCAGTCATCTTCCTTTGGATTCCAAAAATCGTCGGACCGTTCAAAAATATTCATGCCCAATCATAGTCTTTCTGCTTCGTTTATGAACTTGTGTTTTAGTTTAGTACATTTTCATTTTGCTAGTATATTCCTTCCTCAATCTTACAATTATACGTTCAAAATTTAGTGGCTGGACAACAAAAACAGTGATTACTGCTTTTCCCACCAATCTATTGCTACTTGCCTGTACTCACATGACAAAGACATTCCTACTGAAGCCTTGCCAAATTCGAACATTCAGTACACTTAGACGCCATTAATAAGACACTATTTTTTTCACTGCATTGATAAAGAAATAGTACGAAACAGTTAACATAGTTAATTTACTAACAATACTATACAAAGTATAGGAATCCAATTGCTTAAAAGATTTCCATATCCCGTAATCCGGCCAGCGGCTATACACGATATACTAATGTCAGAAGTCCAAAGATAAAAGACAAACAACAAATTAAAATTTACGTAAGAAGTTTCTAATGGAGTCTAAGACCAGTTTTTATATTCTGACATTTATTATATTCCCGAGGAAGTTGAAGCGTAGCATTAGAATTTTTTATCCTTTCAAATGAAACATGCAGTTAATTATACAATTATAAAATTACTGGATACAGTGTACTAAAGACTGCTACCGTTCACTAGTGTTTACAGATCATCACCAGTGTTTTGGCTGCATACCATACTGGAGAATGAACATATAGGTGGGGCTGTCGGAGAAAAAATAAATTCATAATCAGAGTTCCAAAGTGGGAATAAAATCGTTATTATTATGGGGGATTTAAATTTACTAAGTGTAAACTGGATAGGAAGTAAGATTAATAACACAAGGAAACAGATATTTGTAAATACCTGATTAAGGGAAATAGCAGAGCAGAACACAAGGTGGCGAAACTTATTGGATATTAGCTCGTACCCGCGACTTCGTACGCGTGGATTAAGATTTTTTTTGCCAGAATTGAATATAGAAAGTTGTTGGTAACGAAGTATTGGTCCCAAGAAACACCAAGTCGGCATAATATGACAGGAAAGCTATCACTATATCAATCTACCGTCGAACCTGTCTCTTGAAGAGACTCAATTTCCAACATATTTCTGTCACCATCCGATAAAGTCTCAAAATTTCGTGACTACAACTGTTAATCATACTGGAAAAAATGTCCTGTGCCCTTCATACAGATTTTATTGTCAAATTCCAGCAGTATCGATATAGCCATTTAGTCGTCAAAACGTAACAAAAAGACAGAGACTTACTTCCGTATTTATAGTATTATTACTGCGGTTCTCACACACACACACACACACACACACACACACACTGACTGCGAAATCCCCCTGAGGGATCATTATAACGTAAAAAAGTGTACACCTATAGCATTGCAAGACTACCTATGATTTGCCTCGCATTGAATCCCTAACTTTGTAATATCTACAGTTTAACATTCAATCCGAATAACCGACGGCTCAGGCGTGACTCTTACGATCAAAAACAATTTTTCAAAATCTTATCCTCCACGGAGATTTGAACCGGAGACCACGACGCAAACATTTTAAGCCAGCGCTTTAGCCACTGAGATGCATGACCGCTACACGGAAAAACAGTAAAGAGACGTCCATATCCAACGCGTCTGTCTATCGCCGTTCAGTAGTATTTCGAAATTATGAGACAACATGTATTATTTATACAGATAATTTTTCAACCAAATGTAGACAGTATTTTTCTCCTTGTTTCAAGGGATAAGTGTGCAAAGTGTCATCGAGATCGGATGAGAACTGTGGATTTGTATGAAGAAGAAACAAACATACATACATTCATCCTTATATATATAGATCTTCTTAATAAAACCCGAAGTTAACCTTTTCGGGTGTCAAGTAACTGAAACAATTAGTAATCATGAAGCAGTTCTGATGGATATCGGAGGATTCAGTAAACCAGTGATTAAAATTGAAGGAGGAAATAGGTGCGATTAAAAACAGGCACAGATTTTGAAATGAAAGAGATATTTCTGAGGAAGTTTCAGCAAATTGAAGGAAGTACAGTGGAGTCGAAGTGGGGAATGTTCAGGGAGAAATAAAAAGTAGTAATGCAATATTTATCCCAAAATTGAAAATAAATAGAAGTAGAGAGAGGTGGTTAAAGAGGTTGGTGGTAAGAGAACGAAACAGAGTTAAGAGACGGCAAGGCAGTAGGGTATACTTAAAACAAATAAACAAGGAATTATTGATAGAAAAGAAGAAGGCTAATGAGGGGTTTATGAAAAATATTGCTTGTGCAGAGGGACCAAGG
The DNA here is from genome assembly GCA_031002005.1 of Vandiemenella viatica. Taxonomy (NCBI): domain Eukaryota; kingdom Metazoa; phylum Arthropoda; class Insecta; order Orthoptera; family Morabidae; genus Vandiemenella; species Vandiemenella viatica. The sequence continues at coordinate 134,745,273 of CM061919.1, forward strand.
CCAAAATACTTATAGAAAGGAAGGGAAAAGAAGTTACTGAGGCTTTTGCGAAAGGCATAGATTTTAAGTAACTGGTTTTTTGAGACCATTAGGGACAATGATCCAGTAATGTGAAAGTGTAAATCGGAGAACAAGCTTATCCACACAATTAGAAATGAGCAGACTAACAAGTTTGAAACTCATCGTTAGGATATCATAAAGGAACTAAGAAGTCGAAAAAGCATAAAGGGGCTGGTGTAGATAATATTACTACGGATATCTTAAAGATAGCAGGATGTGACATTTAACCATATCTTGACATTTTTAAAAAAAAATTGAGTCTGGATAGTTGCTGCTTACCAGAGAACTGGAAAAGTGAGTTATTAGCGGAGGGACAGATACGGACAAATAGGGTCCAAAATTATAGGACAATCAGTTTTATATCAGTAGTAGGTAAATTAATGGAGAGATTGATATGCAATCAAATCAGAAATGTAGGTGTGGATCGTAAGTTGTTTTAAACTCGACAACATGGATATTCATGCGAATCTCTATTACCAAGCTGTAAGCAAGATTTTTCTGATTAAATGGTCAAAGGAGGCCAAATTTACAGTTTAACATTATATCTATCAAAGGCTTTTGAAAGAGTGAGCCATAAAATGGTGGTAAATAAGGTAAGAATTATTTGAGAGGATAAAAATTGATTTGCTGGAAGAAGAATTCTTAAAAGGTCGAAAACAAAACATCAGCGTAGGGAAATCAGTATAAAAGTGAAAATGGAACTGCCACAGGGTAAAGTATAGAGAACATTGCTATTTGCTATGATTGTGTTGGTGGTTTAGTATCATATGTTAGGTTGTATGCGGATAACATAATGCTATACAATATTATCAAAACTGTAAAAGACTGTGAGTAGCTGCAGGGTGATCTGGACAAGATATCAAGCTGCGTAGGTTAGCATGGGATGAAGATAATTTCAAAGTAGAGTCACCTAAAGGTTGATTATGATTATAGGGTGCGGAAAGAACTTGTAAATACCTTCACCTAACATTTGTTAACAAACTCAACAGGGCATAACACATTGGACAGGTAGTAGGGAAAAGTTTCAAAATCGTTCACTTGTTGCAGAGAGTAATGAGGGAAGGTAACAGAGAAGTACGGGAATTGGGTTACAAATCTTTCTTCATACCATTACTTGAATCTGTTGGGGCAAACATTTTGGGTATCAAATACAGGAGTTTAAGGGGGTGCAATTTGTCTTTGGAAATTAGCAAAAGTAGTAACCAATATGATAAAAGAGCTGGAGTGGGATTCATTGGAAGGCAGGAGGAGGGTGAAGAGAGTGCTGGGAGTGTACAAGGCGTATATATGCGATGGAAAGATATTGGTGTAAGAATTAGGAGTAGTGCATGGAAGAGCAAAGACGACCACAAGCTGGCATTCTGGCATTCGATTTCAGGCACAAGGGCGTCGGGAGATTTTCTTTCGTAGGCTAGGTGGTCAATTATTTGTATGAATTACCGAGGAATGATGAACAATTTACCAAAAACGCTGAAATTATTTATAGCAGAAATTTGTAGAGGACAAAAAGAGGCGAGTATAGGAAAGGGATAAGATTGGTGTATAAGGAAATTACCACTGGAGCGTGCGTTCAATTTGAATTAAATTAAATTGATCATTGTCGTCTTTTCACATGATAGATCATAACATGAACAAACATGACTATTTGTGTGATTAGAATACTGCTATCAGCAAGAGTTTCGGATATTTTGACAAAGCTGCGAATGTATTGTATATAAGGAATTTTTTTAAATATGGTTTCATGGAGTGTAATATTTGAATATCTTCAGTACTTATTAACAGGATGTTGAAGTAGTAATAGTGGTTACTGCATTTATTCAAAGTTTTTCTTCAAACTTACAATCACACGCAAATGTTTCGCGTAAGAAGCGATGTATAGGTCAGTTTGATCTCTTTTGCTTCCTGTGTCATGAAGACAACCCCTTTTCACTTAAGGTTTGCACATTTACATTTTTTCTTACAGTTTTTTGTTTCAGAAAATCCGGAACACTTCATGCTCAATGCTGATACACAAATCTATAACACTTGGAAAGGTTATTACATCCACAAAGATTAAAAGTCAATTGTACTGAAAAGTATAAAATTCTCTGTAATGTCTTTATTCAAAAATCTTCCACAGGAAATAAAAACCTGATAGCTGTAAATTCATTCTAAAATGTATTTTTTTTCTCCATATTGCACTTTTACTATTTGAAAGAATTTTCTTCTTGGAATTTGGTGACTATAAAAGACGGATGAAGCAAATATCCCTTGGGGGAAGATAAAATGTTAATGCCAACGACTGATGTTTCTTTTTTTTTAAAAAATGTAAAAAGTGCAATTAACTAGAGTGAAATATTGCGAATTTATAGTGAAAACTGTAAATTGATTGTACGTTAAGTTCCTGAACAATAATCGTTCGGTAGTGACACTGTTATCTTGTCAGTAATCATATGTACTGTTCCAAATCGGTTTGGTGGCTCAGCGGTTAAGGAGATCGTAAGATCTCAGGCTCGAATCCCTGTCTCGGTGGGGATTTTCATAAGCACTCATCACGATCTTCATCTCTACCACAGTTTGTTATGTACAGTGCGGCAGAACGGTTCCGTCGTTCGGATTTCACGTTAAAGTATATATACCCTCTACTGCTGATAACCCTAGTTGCAACATGAATGTGTACAAACAAATTCAAGTCATACGAAGGCTTAACGTGGTCTTAATTGACCCAGACGAACATATATACACATCCTCTAGACTGTTCTCACGTAGAATCAAAGCGAGCACATCTAAAAGAATCGTAACACAATGTTGTTACTAATCGGGTAAACTGAAATGTCTTTCACCGTGTGGCTCTGTGGTGGCTGTTGGTCGGTTTATCATATCTGGTTCATCCATCTTAATAAGAACACAGTCCCCACGACCACCCACATGGTTGCAACAACTCACCTCTTGAGCAGTCGAGGCATATTGGAGTAATTTATACTGGCCATTAGGTATCTTTTCATATCTCCGGGACAGGCGCAGAAAGCTGTGTTTCGAAACAACGACGGCTGTGCGCTGGGCTAACAATGTTAGCCTAATCCGCTCCGCCGATGCCATTAGCTCCGGAAACAGAACTCTAATTACCGTCGGCGCAGATGGTAACGTTAGCATCCTCTTGGTGACTGCAGCGCGTGGTGGATATTAATAATCGTCCCCGTCGCCATAACGTGTAACGTACATTGTGTTTCTATCAGCTGGAACTCCTGGGAAGAAAATGTCGTGAATGCTTTCTCCGTTGTTCGTATTTCTCGCATATGCCCAGCACTTTCGCTTCTGACTTCGTTAACCGGTGGAAGAATAGAACCCAGTAATTTTTAACGTCTGCATGCCAGTTAGTAGACCGTATTATATTTTCTGGGACACTATTCTTCTTAGTGGATTGGGAGGAGAAAACAGGAGCGTTATAGACAGGGCACAGTTCTCTGTGGCAGACATGTTTACTAATCTTATATATATATATATATATATATATATATATATATATAAATAGACGTGTGTTTTCCTATATTTCACTTTTCAGCCACCACTACCTAGCACAGATCACTGGTGTTTGTGTGTGGAAGTAGCATGGAGTTTCATGTCGTGCATAACGTTGGTCGAATGCCGATAGCTGTGGGGATGTGAGAGATATGATGATTAAAGTTGGTCACTGCAGAGCGTTTTCATATTTCGACCAAAAATTTGTGTCTCCTTATACTTCTCTTTCCTGCCACAACTACATAGCATAGACCATTGTGTGTGGTAGTAGAATCGTGTCTCCTGTCGTATACTGCGGTTTTTAGATGTCGGTAGCTATGGGGGTGTGGGAGATATGGTGGTTGAAAGTGGTCGACCTGCGGCAATTTAATATTTCTGCCAAAGACCCATGTGTCTTGGCGTATCACTTTTCAGCGAAAACTATCTATCGCAGATCACTGGCGTTTCTGTGTGGTAGTAACACAGAGTCACCTTTCGATCACAACGTCGGCCTAATTTCAGTAACTGTGGTAGTGTGGGAGATATGGTATTTGAAAATGGCCGATCAAGGATATTTTCCTATTTCAACGAAAGACATGTGTCTCCGCATATGTCACTTTTCTGCCACAACTACATAGCATAGAGCATTGGTGTTTATGTGTGGTTATAGTATCATGTCTCCTGTCCTGCACTATGGTTGTTAGATGTCGGTAACTATGGGGGTGTGGGAGATAGGGGGGTTGAAACTGGTCGACCTGCGGCACTTTCAAATTTCTACCAAAAACGTGTCCATGTGTATCACTTTTAAGCAAAAACTATCAAGCGCAGATCACTGGTCATTGTGTATGGTAGTAACACAGAGTCACCCATCGATTACAACGTTGGCCGAATTTCGGTAACTTTGGGAGTGTGGGAGATATGGTTGTTGAAAGTGGTCGATCAAGGATATTTTCGTATTTCGTCGGTATGTGTGTCCGTAAGTATTACTTTGCTGCCTGAACTACATAGCACAGATGACTGGCATTTGTGTGTGGTAATAGGATCGAGTCTCCCATCGTGCACTATGGTTGTTAGATGTCGGTAGCTGTCAATCCAAATTCTTTACAAACACGAAGGAAGTCGTGGGTACCAGCTAGTTTTTTTATATAAAAAAAGGTGAATCACTATGTTGATCTAGGTTGTGTGAAAATTGAGGTTTGCGGCTGGACCGATAAAATACGTTAAAAAATAATATCTGTAATGTATATAGTTTCAATGGTGATTCATGATGAATAATTGTGTAATAAGGAAGCATATGACACTGAAGGTTTTAGCGATTACAATTATTTATTTATGACGTTAAAATATGGAAAGTAAAAGGCTACCGTCATGAAAGCTACAGTATACTTAGAATATTATGCACGAAAAAGAAAATCCTCCATTCTAGGAGAATCTAAGGTGATCAAGAGGCTATCGTCCATATGTCGTTAGTGATTCCTACAGACTATAAACATATTGGCCGGAGACATGGGGACCGGAAAAGTGGAAGGAAAGACTTCGTGTGGAAATGGCCAACGTCATGGATAAACCAGATTCTTGAGATAATTATCAGATGACTAACTCAAGATACCAGGAAGCATGTGATCACATGCGTCATCGTTCTATCAGCCTTTGAAAATACATTCCATACAGAGCTCAAGGGGTATTCTGTGATCGTCAACTTCGCTGGTGGAATACTCCGGTATACCATTCGTGTTTATACAATGGATAATCACCCAAGTTTAAACGGCTATATCTTATTATCATCATCACATTTCCTCCTCTAAGGGTGGTTTGGAAGATCATCTTCCATAATTCTGACTCTCCCTCCAAGATAATGGCTATAACTCCATATCTAAACTACTAATAGCACCATTCTACAAATCATGTTTCTGAAATTTCGTTACTTTCACCGAGAGATGTCTGCAAGAGTGTTCTTCGTCGTAGCATGAGATTTTATTATTTGTTTGTGAGCGTACAACACAAAGATTTCTGTTTTACTGAATTTCTAAAAGAGAATCGTTTAAGACTGTTCAACGTGAGTATCCTTTAGACAGGTAGAGTATTTGTACGTAGTTTTGGTAATTTTAGTGAAAAAGTGTTTTCGCAAAGAAAAAAGTACTCGCTCACTGCATGTGTCTGAAAGATCCTAGCGAAGTGTTTGTTCCTTCTATTAGAAGCAAAAGCTGAGGATTTTTGTAACAATATGGAGCTCCATCCCATTGTCACTTATCCGTTTTCAGATAATTGACTCAACAATGGATTGCTCACATAGCAGATCGCTGGAAGGCTCTACATAACCTGTCTCCGAAAAAACATTTTCTAATGCTCTTCTATTCTTTTATGGTACCATTGCTGGCTAATACAGAGTAAATTGAACCTAAAAACAGCAGTCATCCAAACCTTAATACAGGATATTGTACAAAGAAAGTGGGATGAGTTTAAAAACCGAGTAGATATCATCCAGGTTTCTCATGGCAATAACATTTATAAGTTGGTGGATTTACAACTGTACAACGTCATTTTTTAATTGATTGGCAAATGAGGCTGAAACCCTTTTGTAATAGGAAGCATGGAATACATAAATCCAGCTCTTATCTTAAATGAAGACAAAGTATTGTGCTGAACAAAAAGAGGCGTATAATAGAATATTTCGGTGGTGAACCTTCGTCTTTTCTGTATATGAGGAGCATGGCAAGGAGTTTAGATGTGATATAACCTACGGTCGTCTAACGAAGGAAAACCAAAGCAAGAGGGATAATAATGAATTGATATTCCATAATTGTGGAGAAATATTATCGTCGTTAGTAGAGACCATCGCAAAAGCAATAAACATTAGTTGGTATAAATACCGGCCTGATGGAGCGTATGATTTTCGTAAGCCATTAATCAGGCCTTCACCTCTGGTACAGCTTTCTGAGTAATGTGAGGAACGTCAGAACGCTTCCACATTAAACTGTAGGTCCGCTCTAGGGTTATCAAACCTTGTAGTAACACGGATGCGTAAATATTCAAAACAAATTCAAGACAAACGAAGGCTTAACGTGGCCCAACATGTCCCAAACAAACACACTTTCATGCAGAAAATTAGGAGAGAGTTTAAGAGTTATAAAGTATGCGTTTCTGATTAAATAATAATAAGCGCCGATTTCTTCTGGAAAGGTCTTATCTGATGTTGATGCCACGATGATGTCTGATACCGAGGACATGATGGTAAGCTACTTATCATCTTTGGAGTTGAAAGGGTCTGTGGTTTCGGCGGAAACTGACCTCAGTCAACAGTTTTTCAAGTTGTGGGAACTGACATCGGTGTCACTGTATGGTTACTAGCGTAATCATTTAGCCATTACCGAGGGTGGTGGTGTAACGGCTAGCGTTCTGGCCTCGCATTCGGGAGGACGGCGGTTCGAATCCCCGTCCGGGCATCCAGCTTTGGGTTTTCCATGGTTTCCCAAATCACTCCAGGCAAATGCCGGGATGCTTCCTTCTAAAGGCCATGGCCGGATTCCTTCCCATTCCTTGCCCCCCATCCTTTCCCGTCTCTAAAGACCTCGCTGTCAGAGAGACGTTAATCAGATAAAAAGAGATAAAAAAATTAACCATTGTTTCTGAAAGGAAGCGGCTAGGCCCATATATGAGCTGTTATTAGCGTTGAGGCAGGTGAGGTCTGTTGTCGTGCATGCTGCATGTCGAATGATGGGAAAAGTTTATCCTGAGGCCGGTTCTGAGTAGGTTCTAGTGCACCTCAGTCTATTGCACTGGAAGGATCGGAATAGCATAATCACTAAATGAGTATATGTGAACCAAGACATTCCTGAGATTTGGTAGTTTTCTGAGGCATGTGTGGGGACAGTGTGTTTCATTTTGTCGAGATTGATTCGTATTTCAGGAAAAGAACATAGTAAGTAATTTTCACGACGAACAATTAGATTAATTTACTCAAGACTGGTTGGTGAATACGGGAATATGGTTACTTTTTAGAGGTAAAATGTTGGAGTAATTGTAAGAGGGATGGATTATAACCCAACGGATTTTTGCACAAGATAAGGAGGGGGGGAGGGAGTATCTGAAGAGTGATTCATCATCTGGGGGTATGCGTCAGTTGCTAAATTCCGGGCAATAAGGAAAGAAATGTTTGATACTGAAGAGGTTACAACTGCCGGCCCTGGCAGTGTAGAGGCTAGCGCGCTGGCTTCGCGTTGCAAGGGCCGCCGGTTCGAGTCCGGCCTCGGGCATGGGTGGTTTTAATTAAGTGTTGTGTTCGTCTTGTGCTGTCCTCACTGTAGTGTCCACAATATCATGATTAGAGCCTGATACAATACTCTGTACAAAACAAATTGGAGCTGGCTAAATGGTCGCAATGACCGAAGGCCATTATTTAAAAAAAAAAAAAAGTTACAACTGTCAAAGTGATGTATTGTTGCAAATTTGTGAGTTTGATGTGAAAAGAGGTATCAAGGCCAAATTTCAGTTTTAAAAAAGCAAACATCGAGAAAGGTGTCACGTGTGTTGGATTAAATCCAGGTGAAGTTGATAGTGTATTAATATCTTATGGAACCGAGGTAGACCAGTAGGTGGCTATCACAGTGGATCCAGAACCAAACAAAAGATTTGATTAAGATTTTGTTCTGCAGTTGTCACTCCAGACGGTTCGGAAATAAGTTCACCCTGAACTCATGGGAGTGCTTGGTATCTGATGGCAAGCTAGAGAGCTGAAGAAGAAGTAATTTTTTGAGAGAATGAAGTAAGCCCAGAAAATTGGTAAGAATTTGATGTAGAGGCTTCGTTTGCGGTAGGGGGTGGGAGTATTCCATTGCTGTGAGGCCCTGTCAGTTGGAGATGTTAGATGTTGGTACAGGGAAATGACGTCGGTAGTGAGGAGGAAGAAGTCTGGTGGCAGATGAACGGGGACTGTGGACAGAGGTATATCCTCTATGAATGAAAGATGGAGATTCTGATCCAATAGACCAGAAATCTATTGCGCGGGTGATCCCAGGTCGGCAAGAGTTACCAGCGTTTCAATCTTGAGTATTTTAAACTAGGTGGGTGCCCGGATTTTCTGTGGAGTAAAGTAGGAGTTGGATTTTGATGATAGGCTTTTAAGGAGACCTCGAGGTCAAGGGAGGTAAGTAATTCCCGGCAAATTGAAGTATTTGAACTTTTAGGGTGTGGACAATAGGTACTGGCATCGGAGAACTTGCTCAAAGCCTCAGTTTCATAGTCGCTGCGGTCCATGGGCTGTAGTGGTTAATACCTTTTCAGCTTCAAGAATAATGAAACTTTTATTCCCCTGATGGCTGGGGTTTCAGTGGAACTGAGGTTCTTGGAGTGGGAAACTGAGTTGAGGAACGAGAATGGTTACAGGGTGGGCGTGAGGAAATCTTCTAACAGTAGGAGGGAATCATTTACTTGTGGGTCCAGTTGGTGTTAATGTTTGAACTGCTGTAACTGGACTCAGTCTTGTAATTCCATTTGCCAATCTCCCATGAGGCAGCAAAGTGGTACCGCCAGCGGAGAGATGAAAGTTGTTTGGATAAACTTCGAGGCTGGTGAAAATGAGAGTTTCTTAATAAGAACAGATTTGGAATTCTCATAGGGGTGTGGGGGAAATCATAGATTTAATTGGTTTAGCGATGGTTGGGACATAAAATAATTGTTAAATGACTTTAATTTTATAATCTATAGCTCATAGAAAACGAAATATAAATAGCGGACTTTACATGTTACGAAAAATATCACAATTTGCATATGTATGTACAATATATATGTTCGTTTGGGCCAACTCGGACCTCGTTAAGCCTTTGTTTGCCTTGAATTTTGTTATGGATGTGTGCACATCAGTGTTATAACTAATACTGTTAGTCCTAGATGGGACTTACAATTAAGGGGGAATCAGGACCACGGAACATACTGGTGTAGCTCATGATCAAACACAAAGCCTGCGTCTATCGGAATTCGAACCCGTGACCGGAGCAACAGGCATTTGAAACCAAGCGCCTTAACCACTAAGCTACCAGACCGCTCAGAGTTGGTATATGAATACATAACCATTCAGTTTTATATATTTAAACGTTAACCTCATAGGTTAAATGATTTTACCCTGCATTTATAATAAACCACATCTAAGACTGTAATGAAGAACTAGATGTACTCCGTTTCATTTCTATTTCTGTGACTGGACACCAATTTAAACGACAGTAACGTTACTGACGCAAAGAATTTGCTGTTTGCAGCAATGGAATATAGTCTTTTGAGGGGTACGAGTGAATTGGAACAGTATCAATGCGTAGAACAATACATTATTTACGATTGCTTGATAAACATAGAAACCATCATAAAATTGGTAAAATTGACGGCTGCATTTTGAAACCGATTACAACTTGAAAACAGACGCCAAAATAATGGACCATTACAGCTTTCTGGTTTAGACGATTAACTTTAAGATTAGTTCAGTCTACTTAAAAACGAGTTTTAGAGAGAACTCGATGAGGTTCTGGAGATACTACATTCTTTCTACTACTGCATCACTTTTTCCCCATGTTAGTGGTCGACTGCATAGATGAGTTTCCTCAAAAATTACAATCTATTGCAAACACTCAGATAATCCCACCATAAGGACCTTAGAGTCCTGCAATAGGACTTTAAAGGGGGTGAAGTGAGATTACTTCTTCTTAAGAATAAGTCTGCAAGTGGACTAAAGTTTCCGAAGACGACCTACATCGTGCAGAGATGATACCGCATTCTCTACTTACACAAATCGAAAATTAAAGCTATTTCAGCGAAAATTAAGTCATTTTTCAGAAATAATAAAATCAATACTTCTTCTTAAGTCTAATACCTACGTAAACATATCTTCCTTTATACTGATCCATCTTTAGGATATTAATCATACCGTGAGTACGATTTCTTTTTACACAACTATTACCATGTTTAATTCTAATTGTAAATTTTGAAGTACCTGAGGCAAATATTATTATAAGTGACATAATTACGTCAATCGTAATTAAAATTATAGGCCAGTCAGTTTAACATCAGTGGTAGGTAAATTAATGGAGTGATTGATATGCAACAACATCAGAAATATATGTGAGGAGCGTAAATGGTTTTCAAGTAGACAACATGGTTTTATATTTGATTATTGCAGGCCATTTCTTCCACAGTTGCTTGTTAAACTAATTATTATTTAGTAAATACGCCAATACAACTGTTGTAGGATATTCTTTATTTTTCGGAAGCGTTTCGCCTCTCGTATCGAGGTATCCTCAGTGTACAATGTTTTCTGTAATATGCGATTAGTTATAATTTGAAAAAATTGTTTTGTTTACATATAACGAAATTATTCTATCTATAGGATGCGTAATATGACTTATATTTAACATACTAGTTATGAATTATCTTATAGTTTACATTGGTGTAATAGGATGGGATTCATATCGCAACTTACATTTACATTTTGATGTGTGGTAGTTGGTCTTCTGTGACTTCAACATTGAGGAGTCAACCAAAACTTCACAAACCAAATATTCCAATTAGACCAATAGTCAATTTCAAAAAATCTCCAACATATTACTTAGCAAAACATGCAAACAGATTCCTCATGCAACATTACATACTAAATGAAAACCGAAGCATACAGAACACAACACAGCTCATTGAAAACATAAAAGACATACACATCCCTGACACTGCAACTCTGGTATCTTTTGACATTCAGAACATGTATACAAACATTCCCACAGCACAAACAATTCAAATAATACACAAGAACCTGCAAACATATAACACAATACCAAACACACACATTAATGAATTAATAATCATACTAGAACTGATAACAGCACAGAATTATTTCCACTTCAACAACAATCATTACCTACAACAAGAAGGACTTCCTATGGGATCCCCAATATCAGGAACACTAGCCAATATCTTCATCAACTTCATTAAAGGACAAATATTCAATACAATAATCCCCCAAAAAGGTTTTCAGGTAATCTATTGGTTTCGTTACGTTGATGACATATTGTGTCTCATAAACGAACCATTAGAACGTATAAAGGAATTACACCAAGATATAAACACACTACACAGAAACATCACCTTCACACTAGAAGCAGAACACAATGGCCAACTAAATTTTCTGGACCTAACAATAGCAAAAGAACAAAACAAACATACATTCCAGATATACAGAAAACCCACAGCAACAGATCAAATAATACACTTCTCATAAAACCATCCACACAACCACAAACAGGCTGCATTAAGACACATGCTGAATAGAATAAACAGAACCCCTCTAACAAAACAGAATTACCAAAAATAACTTAGCACCATAAAAGAAATAGAAAAGAATAATGGATACCAAACACACATGGTCGATGCATTAAATAGGAAAATAATAAATAAATTGTAAAAAGCTAAAACAAAGAACAACATCAGCACACTACACCAAAACACAACCAAAACACAAACACTTTAACAACAGTAACACCTCAAATCACACAAACATCCAACAACATGGAACACAATGGAAAGAAGTGGTATACTATGACATACTCAAACAAGTATAGTCACAAGATAACAAATATATTTAATAAATATTGCTCTCAAAACAGACAACTCGATCCAAAAACAAGTCAGAACTCAACCACAAACAGACAAATTCCATAACTCTGGCATATACCAACTGACATGTCAGAATTGTGATGCAGTTTACATTGGTCAAACAAGGAGACAATTCCAGACAAGGTATAAGGAACACCTGCGAGCATTAAAATACAGTAATCATTCAACTTTTGCTGAACATCTCTTAGACAATAAACATTTTCCCACAAAACATAAACACAGACTTGAAAATCCTAAAACAAACAACACAAAACACAATATCCTTACTCTGCAAGAGAACTATCAAATTCAAAAAGCAATAGTCTCAGGAAAACATGTACTTAATGACCATGTAAACCTAACAAACCAAACCTTATTCAAGTTAATAAACATCGAAACTGACACAAAACAGCATTAAATACACAAATTTCACCATAACAGTAATTTAACACCACTCTGCGTCTCCCACATCTACCATACATGCACATTTTAGCTAAAACAAAACAAAACACACACACGAATGCAATTACACAATTCAAACTCTCCGCTCACGACACTTCCAACAGAGCAACGCCGGAATAACAGCTGAACAGCAACAGCGCGCACGCGAAAACTGAAGGTTGATAATGACGTGCATAAAACTGTGCTTCAAAGTTGACTACCAGTGGAGGCATAAGAACCACAGTATATTAAACTATATAGCTAAACACAATAGTGGAAACAACATGCTGGTTGAGGTCACAGAAGACCAACTACCACACCTCAAAATGTAAATGTAAGTTGCGATATGAATCCCATCCTATTACACCAATGTAAACTATAAGATAATTCATAACTAGTATGTTAAATATAAGTCATATTACGCATCCTATAGATAGAATAATTTCGTTATATGTAAACAAAACAATTATTTCAAATTATAACTAATCGCATATTACAGAAAACATTGTACGCTGAGGATACCTCGACGAGAGGCGAAACGCGTCCGAAAAATAAAGAATATCCTACAACAGTTGTATTGGCGTATTTACTAAATAATAATTAGTTTAACATGGTTTTAAGCAAGGATATTCATGAGAATCTCAGTTGATGGGATATATGAAAAGATATTTCAGATGAAATGGACGAGGGAGGCCAAATTGATAGTGTAGCACTAGATCTTTCAAAGGCTTTAGAAAGAGTGAGCCACAAAATTGTAGTAAATAAGGTAAACCTATTGGAGTGGATGAGAAAGTGATTTGCTGAGTAGAAGAATTTATAAAAGGTAGAATGTTAGGGTAAGAAATCCAGTATCAAAAGAAGTGGAAGTAAAAATGGGAGTGCCACAGGGTAGCGTATTGGGACCATTGCTATTCAAAATTCTAATGAATAATTTTGTTGATTGTTTACTATCAGAAATCACATTGTTGACAGATGACATAATGCTATATAAAAGGATCAAAAAGGTAGAAGACTGTAAACAGCTGCAGGATAATCTGGAGATATTTAGTTGGGTTGTTAAACATGAGATCATTGTGTATCTAATAATCAACTTATTAGATACACAAATAAGAAACTGAAGGTTGATTACGAATATAAGGTAGTTAAAGAATTGCTTGCTCAAGACTTGAAATGTAAATATCTTAACATTACATTTGATAACAAGTTTAACTGGGCAGGACACATTGGTCAGGTAGTAGGAATAGGTTTAAAAATTCTGCACTTGCTGGAGAGAGTGATGAGGGGATGTTGGAGGGAAGTAAAGGAACTGGTTTACAAAACTTTGGTCAGACCATTGCTTGACTATGGTAGTGTAGTATGGGAACCACATTTTGCGTATCAAATATAGGAATTGGAGAGGGTGCAAATGAGGGCTGCTAGATTTGTTTCCGGAAATTATCGCAGAATGCAATCAGTAACAATTATGATAAAAGAGCTGGAATCAGATACATTGGAAGACAAGAGGGGGGTGAAGAGGGTCATGGGAATGTACAGGTCGTATATTGGTGATGAGGCATGGAAAGATATTGGTGTAAGAATTAAAAGTAATCTATGGAAGGGAAAAGATGACCACTACCACAAGCTGTCACTGGATTTCAGGCACAAGGGTGTAGGAAGATTCTCTTTTTTAGGTAAGGGTGTCAGGGATTGGAATAAGTTTCCAAGAGAAATGAAGAATAATTTACCAAAAACGTTGAAAGAATTTAAAGTTAAAATTTGCAGTAGGCAAGTTTAGGTGGTTGCCGGAAAGGCGCAAGATGGGTGTGTAAGAAGATTACCACCAAAATGTACAGTTCCAATTTAATTACGTATTATTATAAATCGTTGAAAGACATTATGGAAAAATCAATTTCAAATTCACTAAAGAAAGATAGTGAGGTTGTATTTAAAGGCTGCTTAAAAGAAATGACTGCGAGAAGAAACAATTAGATATGCCCATTAAAGTCGATTGATTTTTAGTATTTCCCGTGAATGATGTAGCGCCTGCTATGTGGCCGAGTGTTGTGGACCAATCATTGATCTAGTAGCCAGTCGCAGACGCAGCCAGGATTAACGAGCGTTAGGCCGGAGGTAATACTACACTTACTTGTGGTTGTTGGTGTACGGCAGGTCCGCGTTCCAGTCGTCCGGGTACAAGCTGCTATAGGATAGGGTTGAGCTCTGACTATTCTAATTGTTAGACCAGCGGGTTGTATGATTAGAAGACAACCAGTAGTTTATTGCCACTGTGTTTGCCAAGTACAGCGTTGGTTGCGTCAAGCAGAGTCCACGCAGCAGTTACTAAAATAATGGCGAGTTGACTTACAAGCAATTGCGGTGGCTGGCTGGCTGGCTTCGGGGGCGGCGGAGTGTGGCGCGTACCGGCGCAGAGACGGCGCGTAGTGGTGTTGAACTTGTTGCTCCAAAACCCGAGGTTTATATAGTGGATCGTCGCGTGTCGTCACTCGCGACTTTTCCAGAACATTCGGCGCGGGCAACGTCCCGGGCGTCGCCAAGCATGTCACAGAATTGCTGACGCCTGTCAATGACCAGCTGGCTCGGCTGATCGACAGCGACCGCTCGCCTCGGGCGCGCCTTAATTCTTTATTCCAATTTACCATAAATGTACTATTACTAAATGCCCTTTACAATGATATTAACTATAATAGCTGTTACTGTTGACAATTTGGAGAAATGTTATCACCTAAAGGACAAAGCAGAAGGAAATGAATTAATTTATCTTCAGCTTACGTAAATTACTAAATGTCCTTATGTTGGACACTGATGTACACAAAAACATCGTATTAAGTTTCAAGCGACTGACACCATACCAGACGTGTCATAATACTTGCGCCTGTTAGTTCCTCATACATTATCAAATATTAAATGTTCCCTCCAGCAGTATTTACGAAATCTTCTATTGTATATCAATTTATAGATAATCGCATGGAAGAGGGTACTCACTAATCACATTTACGATTGGTAATAGATGATCATCTAACACTAAACTGTTTAAAACAAACATTACCGTCTTTCTTTGCTGATAAGTTTATCACAGATACGAGGGTCTATCAGTTGTCTCTTATAAATCGTTCTCAGTGAAACAAATGGCAGGACTGCGTAGAGCCAAAGACATTGTAATTACACATTATTATTCATCAGTATTCAGCAAGTACTGCTAATATTGTGAAAAGTTTAAATGAAGTAGAAGTTTATAACAGGCCAGAATAAAGTAATATTATCGAAAAATGAAAACTATTATAATTTTTCTATCAAATGAGTTCATACGCATCTCATTTGGTTATTCGACTCATTAGGAAGTGGGAGACAGACAGCCTAGTCTCTAACAACTGCGACATTTTCCTCAGGAGTTAAATATTTGTAACAGGTCCACAGACTTACACAAACTACTGTTTTATGAGTGACAGGACGAAAGCTGTGAATGGACCAGAACACTGCACTAATTACGCCACTCACATTCTAGTATGTAAATTGCTACTCTACTTCAAATTTCAACGTAATAATAGTACAGCTAGCGGCCCCTTAGTCTCTCACTATACCCATAAATATGAGATTACTTCCAATCCATTCAACACCAACAGAAAGATTATAGGAATGATGACACATTGATACATCGTCTTACTCATGGAAACGCGCCAGCATGGACAAAGCATGCAACGGTTAACATATTACAAAATTTCTCCTGTTGAGGATACGTGCAAGTTACTAATACGACCAGATATCAAAACTATAAAACATAACTCTAATTTGGATAATAGGGCATGCTGTAAACAATACTGTAAGCAAGAAAACAAAGGACCTAGGAGATTTTTTATCTAACCTCAATATCACAATTCAGAATTTGAAGAAAATCAGTGAGTTACAAACGACACTTCGGAGCCTATCTAGATGGACTTCTACGTGACAAATTTTGACGACGTCAATCTTCAGCCCATTAATTTTACAAGTTTATTTCCAGGTTCTGTAATATACATTATATTGTCACACTGTAAATATGTTATATTTCAAGAAATTTATTTAATTTAAAAAAAAAAATACACACACACATATATACGTCAGTTGGCTGTTGCTTGTTTGGCTTTGACTTTTCGAAAGGAATCATTGATAAAATGTTTGATGTGAATGCTACCAATCAATAAATCAAAATCGTCCTTTACTTTTTCAAAAAGATACACAACACTAATAATTTAACAGAATGTTACTTGAAGTGTCGTATTTGCGTCACAATTTGTACTAAAAATGGAATCGATATTCTAGATAGATATGTCGGTATTTCTATATATACGTCAAGTTATTTATTACATGCACTTCTTATTGTGAATGCCATGTTCATTTTTGGTAGCTTACACTGACTGCTTTTTAAGATAAGGTTTTAGAGGAAACAATTTGGTTCAGTGGTTAAGGCGTCTGACTGGAGATCCAAACGTTCTCTTCGAATCACGGTCTCGACTGGGATTATCAGAGGCCCTTAGACCGACCATAAACCTCTTGAACTGCTGGCTGTGTGATGTGAAGTACGCGAGAAAGCTACCGTGGTTCTGATTCCACTTTAAACTGTAGGTTCCCTGTACGCGGCAGGACTACACGTTATGTTAGCCACGAGGCGCATTGCGTGACGAATCGAAAACTGTGTCACTTAGTGGCCGAGCAATCCCTCAGACCTCCTGCCAAAAATGCCAAACGATGATCTGAGTTGATTTATATGAAAAAAAAAACTTCGCTACTGACCATATCGTTCTAAAGCATAAGATTGCAACACCCTCTATTTACCCATCCTAATATTAATTTCATGTAGACGAGGAGAATAATTTTATTTGAGTTGTAAAATGTCAGAATATTCTGACATGACATATTACAGGTGTTACTGTGTTTGTAACAATTATTATCTTGTTTTATAACTGAATATTTTAGTGAGGAGGTATTATCAGGTCCGGCAACGGTGGATACTATTTACGGTTCTTTTTCAATCATTTTAAGTTTTTTATCATATTTGAAGTGGTTTCAAGTTTCTTTAAATTGTAATAGCTTTAAATTATTGTAATACGTTATACCTATATCAGTTAAAATAAGGACATTCAGATGGTTGTACATGTGGTTAAATGACTGGTTGTTGGCGTTTCCAGTGTCTTTTAAAATGTTTTAGTCGCGGAAATGGTGCGTCAGAATCCGGTAGTTCTTCAATGCCCCCCCGTTTACCTAGTTTTTCACTGCCATATCATTTCATGCCAACTCAAGGATAGTTACGTTCTTACAGAAGTAAATTTTCTGTTGTTACTTCTCCAGAACAGTCTTTGTCTACACGCGCAGCCACGTTTGTAGTTATCTAGAGGTTTCGCTGTAAAGGAGAATATATCACAGAGCTAAATCCTTCAACTTATAAGGCAGTCGCTCACACGGTATGTACTAAATATTTTTATACATGCGTTGGTCAGTTCGGAGTGCTCATCTTAGACTTAGTCATTTATAATGATACATTCGGTTTAAAGGGTTTTAGGGACATAATAAAGTATCCAAATTAGATCAGGTTTACAGCATTTTGACCAGAAGTTCTAAACCTTCAGGAAAAATTGTGTGATTTAGAAGAGGCAATTGCGAGTTATATTGTAACATCATTACTATATTTTAAATTGTTGCCAAAAACGGAAAAGATTTTTTTTTCTTTGAACCTTTTCGTCCCGTTAACAGGGGCAGTCATTAAATAAGATCTAACTTAAGGATGCCATCTGTCTGGAAAGATTGTAAGGTTTCGGTAAATTCGTTCTCCGTCATTAATATTTGAGCAAGAAAGCGGGTACAACTATCTAGGTAACTAAAGATAACGTTTACCACGAATGATGGAACGCGTAGACGGTTATTACAACTCGTGCTAGTGGCATATCCTCCAGTGCATTATTGCTGACCTTTGGCACGGTTAGCTAAAGTGCGGTCATATCTTATTCGATACATTTATCATTTTAATAAGGATAAGTTGCTAGATCTGATTTACAACAAACAATAATTGAAGAATAAAATTTCAACTCTAAAGTGATGTGTTTCTAGTTTGTGTTTTTTTCCATGTGATTAACGTAATACAGTGGATGGATGCAAAGTAATTATTAAACCAAATACTTCGTAATATATTGCAAATGTAAAAATATTTCTTTACCGTTACATCGGATATCAACTCGTACCGGGTGAGGAGCCTGTGATATCGGCCCCTGCCATGCTGCAGCCACCATTGCAGTGTCACTGTGCGGGTTGTAATAAAAGCAGCGGCGTGGAAAACGGCCTTTTCGGCGGTGCCATGAAATTAAAAATAAGGCGAACTCGTCCCAGAAGGGAGGCGATTGGTTACAAGCGTTAGCGTCACTATACAGACGCTAAAAACTTATCGCTCGGATTAAATAAGCTCCTGGCTCCTGATAAATAAAGCGCGCACGAGTGTTCCAAAATTATCCGTATTTGAGTCTCATCCCTAAGCGAAATTCTGTGTGAAAATAAAGTCGTTTCTTATATTTTCTGTCAACCATCCACAGTTTATGAATGCAAAATCTTTTATCCGCGTTAGCTCAGCGTTATAACAAGTTACATAATGTTTGGAGTTGTAAGATGTTCGTTTAATATCTTCCGACCACACTGTAGTCATTATATTCCGATCCATCGAGGTATGAGAGACGTCCATGAAAATTTGAATGAAGGTATCCACAAGAAAATACTGTAGTAAACTGAAAACATATGAAGAGTTAATCAAAAATAGTTTTCTCGAACTTTATCGTAATAGTATGAATTATATTTGTCGTCAATTTTGCACTGTTGTTTCTTGTGATGAAGCACTATCCTTGGACGAAAAAATATCACTGGAGCAACAAAATCGTGGTTGCGGCTCTTAAATCTTAGAATAAAAAGTTTAGTGTTCTCACCGTTGTCATCAAAATCTCTAGGCCTCTTATTATCCGTTGGCTGGATCTAATTTCGTACAGTACCCGTGCAATGTAATTTAAATATCTTTTTCTACATATTTGGAGAATAAATTATAAGTGGTTTCATTCCCAAGACAAGTACAATTTTGATGACATTGCGTCCAGCGAAGTAGTTTGGGGATCAGAACTCTTAGAAGGTCTTCACAATCTGCTTTGCCCGTGGATCAAATTTTGATTAAGCTTGATAATTTCGCTGGCCTCTAAGGCTGACCTTTCTCTCTTACAAATCTACACTCGTATATTTGAACATTAAACTCAATATTGTTTTGGTGAACGGTTAAGTTTTAAGAACAGCTATTATAGAGATAGAATGGGTGGTAACGTCAGTTCTTTTTTTTCCCCCAATGTATTATGAATATTTCTTCTGTTTGGATTCAAGGATTTCCTGAAATAGGAGGTAGGGAACTACAAATCACTGCATGAAACTACAAGAATTAAATTGTCGGTATACCGTTTATTGATTCCTTAATTCTTCTGTGTGATACATTCCCAATCGAAACGAATGAAACATATAAACATATTCGAATAAACAATATTGAAGGAAAAATTAGTAATACCTATAGTTTTATTATTGTTGTTGTTTATTATGCTTCCTGAAACAGCCTATTAGATGAAGGAAACTAATGATATTAAGGATAGTATTCGAAGTTTACTCCGATATATTTTTTTTTTACTTATGGCTTTAGGCCTCGTTGACGTCAAGGTCATTAGATGCGGGATGGGACTTAAGCCATAAGATTTTGGAGGAAGCATCCCGGCATTCTCCTGGAGACTCCGATTCTAATTACACAATCACACCTAGCTCAAAATAAAGATCAAACTAATGAACATTTGCGGAACTTGTGATTTGACTATCTACAATTTCGGGATTCACTAATCTGGAGTAATCGGTCTGGAAAAAAAGTTTTAAAAAGTGATTTTTATTTTTATAATTTTGTGCATGAATTTGTGTATTTGTATACTTAAAGTTATCGCCTTGTTCTGAGTACTGTTGTCACAAATGCATATCAGTTAACCAGATATTTATTTGTTTCGTGTATTTGTGTTTTAAAGCATTCTAAAAGATCTAATTTTGTAGCCCATAATTTACCTAAAATCACCTAGGAGGCAGTATTGAAAATGAGTGAATATTGAAGTGTAACATATTGTTTCGTTTTTAATATATGAATTTGATTATTCGTTTTCTTCAAATTCCAAATAAAAATACATGATATCCACACACAGTAATAAAAGCTATAGTAGTGGGAAAAAAAACGGAAATGATGTTCATGAAAGCAGTTGAACTATTTCTGGCGCCGAAATCAATACTAAATACTACCAAAGAATTAGTAACTGACAAGTACAGAACTGGTGAGGGAACGAAAGTTTAGGAAAACAGTGTTGCCAGTTCGTCTTGGAAATTACACAGTTGTCAACCTTTTGTAAGCAGTATAAATGCTTCTGGTTTGAAAATAACAGCTAGCATTGCTACTTCCGTATTCAAGAACCCAGAATAAGTGTGATTCTAAGCGGTTACGATAAAGTAAGCAACGATCTTTCATTTTGGGAACCAGAGATTCTTTCAAGAACAATAATTCTGTAGCAAGACACCAGTTTTATTGTCGTCTTCTTGTAACGTATTTAAATTTGTATTAATGTAATTTGGATCGGTTTAATCAAGATTCATCAAAATTATTTTGTTAGTAATGACTTAACTATTTTCCTAATCTTTTATTCGTTACAAAAAACAACTATAGGTGGTATGCTAATCGCATATACTATGTTTTGTTCATAA
>CM061919.1:134767647-134846618 GCA_031002005.1 Vandiemenella viatica
ATCAGCTCGGTTAGCCACACTGCAATTGCATTCCCTGATGAGACGACCAACCTGCTTGTCTCCCAAAGGAAATTCACTAGCTACGCCGAGCTAGTTAACTGGTTGGCCATTAATCACTCTGCACCTGCGAAATATTTTAGAAGGGAGGACAACAGTATTGTGCCATACAGCTTCTTTCCATGTCTGTGGATTACAAAATCATTATTGACGGGTTACTTTTATTTTGTGGGGAATCTAAGGAAAAGTTTTCAAAACGTAATCTCGTTTTAGCGATTAAAATTTGATATTTGTGGTATTCACTATTTGCTGTGTCAAGATGCGGCGTTACTACTAGTGTTTTTTATTTCCTTTCCTTTTCTGCTGCTTTCGACGATCGTTTGGAGCAAATTCTAAGAAGCACAAAAATAATTTGAACGACTGGCTATGGAGGTGCTTCTTCTCAAAGAAATTTCTTTTTTTTTTAATAAGTGACTGACCAAGTGACCTCGATTTTATAGGTGAATAATCATTCAGGTCATGAAATTTAATGCGCAATCATTTACAAGTCTGCTGTTATATGTCTGTTTCACATACTGTTTAACTCCTTTATCGGTCCCGATCAGTCATTTGACCAATACTTCAACATAGATGTATTTCCACGTTCTCTTCTTTTACCATCACTTCACGGTAATAATAGTAATTCGTATGGCATTATTAGCCGGGACCTCCCTGGAAGGTTCGACCACCGATTGATAAATTTTTGACTGGCCGTGCATTCGTATCTCCCGTCGAATCCTTAACTTGAAAAGGTTGACCTAGTGGGGAAATGGGACCTACAGTTTGACGTAGAATCAGAAACACAGACACGTTCTTGCGTACTTCACATTGCACAGCAAGCCGTGGCAGAGGTGAAAGTCAGGGAGTTTCACATTAAGGATTCAATACGTCGTTCAAATTAAGGGGTTAAATTTATCCGTGGAAACATTAGAAAACGGATGTGCTAAAGGAGTTGGGATGGGCATCACCAGAAGGAAACAGGCGGGTCAAGGGAGTAGTAAATTTATATAGGCTAAGGCTATGTTTGGATGGAGGTCTGGATCGATATTAATTGAGTGATAAAAGTAATGCGTGAAAAAAAGAGAGCACCATCGGAATGAAATAAAAAGTTATTCAACGAAATGTAGGGGATAAAAAATCTTTTCCAGAAAAACATTTGATGTACTGGAATAAGGTGCAGAAGGATGTGCTAGGCAGTATACCTCAAAGAGGAAAATACGTAAAATAAAAACGCAGATGATGAGTAGGCAGATATGTACGCAAACTGTCTAACAAAATTAATTAGAACAATAATTAATTTAATATCAATGCACCGTGCTGTCATCCGCAAAGCCGAAATTATTTAGCATTGTTGCAGTTTATTTTTGTCATTGCTACTTACAGTAAAGTATATTTTGGATGTATGAATTAATTTGAAAGATCTTTACTCGTAAAATTTAAACATTTGTAAGTTCCCCTACTTCTTTAATTTAGGTAATTTACCTAGCTCCTCTTGATTTGTATAATCTGCCCGACTTCAAGCCGTAATATTAGCTGCAGAAGTCGGCAGATTATTTCAATGCACAGCTCAGAAACAATAAAATAATATATCATGACATGAATTCTTTGAAGAAACACTCGAAAGCACTTTTTATTTATAATCACTTGGTACAAAACACACTTCTTTACATTCCGTTTTATTCAACCACGTGCCAGCTATATCTTATGTTCTCGTCCAAACACTCGCCATATTCCCTTCTCTCCTCCGTCCAAAGATATACATTATCGTAGATGACCACTGTCCATAGATATTCTGGCACTTTACTACACGCTTATCTTTTTCTTTCTTTCAAGTTAACACATTTGTATACACAACAAAAGCAAGACTAACATCTAATTAATTTTTTAACAAAAATTATTCACAAAAAAGGACCTTGTCACCTTACACATTTTTCACTTCTGCACACATTTTTTAAAACTTGTCATGTAGGCCCTATGCTTTCGACTGATATTTAGCGTTTCTTTGTTCTGCTAATACCTTACTGAAGGACGAGAATTGATTGCGACATCCAGTTATCTCTTCTTTCATATGTTAATCAATTTAAAATATTTAAACCTTCTATTAAATATGAGCTTTTTCAAAAAGTGAACAAATCAATGGGATCATGGTTTGCGTACGAATCCTAGATACGTGGAAAAACAGTGAGAAAGAGACAAACACGCATGAAAGATTTTATTCAACGACTGGTTAGTGTTTTCCCCATCAATCTTTAGATTGTCAGCTGAAAGCCCTCTGCTACCAGTGGCTTTTACTATCATGTCAAGGATTCTTCAGGTCAATATTCCCACGCAAACAAATAAGCGGACTGAGTCAACGTAGAACCGATTAATTACAATATCTAAGGAGAATAAGTTATGAGTATCGCAAATCTTAGGTTTGAAAAGAAAAGAACGATAATTGGTTCTGTGGAAATTCGAGGAACATAATTACACGTCGAATGAATCAGACAAAACGTTTTTTTTTTTTTTTTTTTTTTTTTTTTTTTTAACTGCTTCACGTCTCTCAACAGCGAGGTCTTTAGAGACGGGAAAGGATGGGGGGCAAGGAATGGGAAGGAATTCGGCCATGGCCTTTTTAAGGAAGCATCCCAGCATTTGCCTGGAGTGTTTTGGGAAACCATGGAAAAAGACAAAACGTAACAACAAAAATTGTAATGTGACAGGAGAAATTGGTGTACTAATATATGATATAAATAAAATACTTTACAAAGTATTTCATAACGGTTTGTTAGTGTATTAAATGCCGAAGTGAAATGTATACAAGCCTTATAGTAACATGATAAATTAATTAGTTTTCACTGATTTCTGAAATATACATCATGCCAGCTCATTTAACACACATCATACTGAATATGCATAATACCCACAAACATAACTTATAATTTCCCTTCCTTTCTATTTTCCTTAAATTTCGGGCAGATTTCAGACAAACTGATGAGGTGGAGCGCTTTCAAAGAAGAGAATCGTAGTCGGTGAGAGAAACAAGCGAAACCAATTGCACAGTTATGGTTATCAGAATCTCTTTCATAGCTCACCATACACCGGAATAGAAACTTCTAGTCACTTATTGAGATATTACTAGAAGTGTTAAATAACTTACGCGGAATATTTAACATAACAATAACGTAAAATGCAAAGATAGCTATCTCGCTAAACGTTAGAAAAGAAGTCGCTGGTATGCCTTTCAGTTTACAGTAATATCCACTCAAAACTTCCACCAAACTCGTTTCAAAAGAGTGAGCAAAAAAAAAGAAAAAATTTCATGGTGCACTTTGTAAATTATAGGTAACCTAACAGTCTAAAAATAACAACATGATGTTCTGCCACCACTGCTATACAAAACACAACCTATTCATTCGATTTCCCTACTCTTAAAGAAAACTGCCACATTCAAGATTTTTGCGGTATGTAGCAAGTGATTGAAAATTAATTACAAATATTTAAAAATGTGTTCAAGTATTTCTTCGGAGTATAGTATTAGCATGTCATTTACGTCGACTGCTCTTTACTTTCAAGGTTTTTCACTGGCAATTTACGTATTTATATTAAAGTAAACAATAATATTGAACGCGAATGTGTTGGTATCAGGAAGTAGGTTTATAAAATGTTATCACTTTCAGATTACGTTGTCATATCGTAGAATCAATAAATCTTATTTCATTTGTTCATTCGCATTAGCTGATAACGATATTTCAACTGATTCTGGATTAAAGCTCTGGTGTTATTTGTAAACTGCTTCAGGGGTTGCATATGAAGATAAAGTTTGTTGCGCGTTTTTAATTATACAACATTGTTGCAGTTCCCTTGCAGGCCCAGCGTTTTTTGTAATTTCCACTCTCTCTTGGTAATTGGTTAATAGGTACATAAGTTATTCTAAACTTTATATTTAGAAACATTTCAATTATTCTTCTGCCTCTTCTCTCTGGCCTCGCATTTGGGAAGACGAGGGTTCAAGTACCCGTTAGGTCAACCAGATATCGTTTGCCCATGGTTTCCCTAAATCACTCCAGGTGAATGCTGGGAAGGTTCCTTCAAAATGATATGGCCGAATTCCTTCCCACTCCTTCCCCCAGTACTTTCCCGCCTCTAATGATCTTGTCATCGAGAAGGTGGAAAGTAGTAGGAAAAAAAAACAACAACTTCTTGTAAACAGTTTATCACATCTTTTTGTCGGTTCTTTTAGCAAACATTTCCATCGATAGAATGGAGGACTAGAAACAGGACATTAAACTGATTTGTTCAACACGTAATAATAACACCACTGGCCATTCAAACCACAGTGTACAATCCTGTGACATGAGTGGAACGTTAACACGTGATTGATTTAATATGCAATTGACCGCATTACAGCTCTCGGCATGGGCGCATTGCTTATCATTTGGCTTAACGCCAATCGACGGAAATTGTTTCAATTAATAGCGGAGCAATGCTTCAAAACAACAGTGTAGGCGGTGAATGTATGTTTTGTGTATTTACATTTCATCCGCCGCAAATTTCAACTCTGTCCAATTATTCAAATACGGAATATTATTCTGCTGCTAGGAACGAGAAGCAATCTAACAGTGTATTGACGTTGGCTGTTTTTCTGTTTGGAGAAACACCGATATGTGTGGTCAGAAAACAATATAGTCGTAGTTACGTATTGATGCCACGCAAAATACAGATTCGGGTGGACCTGATCTCACTTTCTGAACATGAAAGACTTAATCAATTTCTGCAGCGGTAGAGTAAATGAAATACGATTTTTTTAATTATCTGTAGCAATGTTAATTAAACCAATGAAAATTCGATAAAAAAAAGGTGTTATTCTCATGTCTTGAGTGATACATATACAATACTTAAAAATGCTCATCGAAACGAATACCACAGGATTTCATAACTTTCATACTACGTTGTCATTCTAAAGTGATTAAATCAAAAAATAGCATTGCATTCCAATGCATAAAGAGCTAATAATGCTTTAAAGATTTGTGAAGGATGCGCACAAAAATAACTTAGAAATAAGCAGACTTAAATAAGACATAGCAACAATAAATTTTTATTGAGTGCGAAGTGTTTTAAACCAAAATTTTTCGGTGAACGGGGAAGTATAAATGAGCTATTAAAATTCTCTACATCACTGAATCTCTATCTATAAAACCAAAACCGGATAAATTTGAAAAATAAACACTCTGAAACTACGGAGCAGATTTCGATGGGGTTTTCTCCGTTTTATAGCTTAGAATCTCAATTCAGTTGTTTGGCATGTCTTATGTTTCAACGTTAAATAACGCAGGAGCATTAAATGAAATTCTGAACGTATGATGACAAATCACAAATATGGAAGGATTAGATGTTCCATACTTCGCACTAAACACATAACTAAATGTCTCTGACCATAGCCTTTAATGAAAGCAATAAGAAAACTTTACAATAATAACTATTTTGCACATTAAGCAAAACTTGAAGTATTCTTTCCTTTAATTCGGGATATTCAATTTTTAAACGCCATCGATAGACGTAAAAACAACAGATATTTTATTTAAGCACGATCTCTGGACAATGTCTTTGGCCATCAGTATTCTGTTTACTATAATATTATTGTGAATTCAATTTTGATATTTGTATGAAAGGCTGAATCTGCGGTGGTAAAGTATCTGGCGTTTCGAGCAAAAAGTATATCCATTCACTTTGCAATTGAAAGAAATGTGAGTTTCTAACATTATCTAGCGTTGTTCAATAATGTAGTAATGCAATTTCTTAACCAAATTAATTAAACTTGATATACATGAATCTTTTCGAACGAATGAAAATAGTGTACGTGCAAATAAACTTCAACCCACCCGTTTCTTCGTAGGGGGCGAATGAATCTAGGTTTGTCTTAATTCCGAAAAAAGTTGGCGCGAATTTTATGAAACTTTGTACAAATGTTTCTCATTGCGGGGAAAAATAGGGTATATCGACGCCAACTATACTGGGCAACGCCGGGAACTCCGCTAGTATTTATATACAGACGTTTGCTTGAACGTCTGGCTTACTAATGCAGGAATGAAGATTACGAATGTCTTGCTAATAGTTACTGATGATATTACACTTGTAGTGGTCTGGTGGCGCAGTAGTTGAGGCGTATAACTGGAGATCGAAATGTCTCGGGTTTGAATCCTTGTCTTGGCGGAGATTTTCGTAAGCCCTTAACCTGGACTTCACCTCTGGTACAGCTTGCTGTGTAATGTGAAGTACGCCAGAACGCTTCCATGGTTTGGATTCCACGTTAAACTGTAGGTCCCCTATAGCCGACAGGATTGCCGCGTTAGGTTAAGGCGGCTACGACAGGGGCTTAGCGTTCTCGCCTCGCATTCGGGATGTCGCCGGTTCGAATCCCCGTCCGGACATCCAGATTGGGTTTTCCATGGTTTCCCAAATCACTCCAGGCAAATGCCGGGATGCTTCCTTCATAAGTCCATGGCCGAATTCCTTCCCATTTCTGACCCCCATCCTTTCCCGTCTCTAAAGACCTTGCTGTTAAGAGACGTTAAACAATAAAATAAAAAAACGACAGGGGAGGAATGCGCAGCCAATAGAAACCCTGTCACCAGGTCATTACGACCACACGGAATTATTGTTATATTACAATTGCTCCCACAGTAGGTCAAAGGTGAATTTGGTCCACCTAAATACCCAGAGAAGGGCACCAAAAGCAAGTCCTGCCATTGAAGTAAAGAATTCAGTCAAAAGTTAAAAAAAAAAAAAAAAAAAAAAAAAACGGAATCGTTTGAGTTGAACATTAGCCTCAGAAGATATGAAAATATTTCAACAGAATTTATTTGTATCAGTGAATGGTAAATAGAAAATGATATCAATATAATCCTCATATCTTTTGGTTCAAGAAAATATGAGAATCAAACTGATGAAGTTGTAAAACGCATAGTCTTAAGTTTACGTCATAGAGCAGTGAAAAACTTTCTCAGCTGTCAGACAATACTATCCTTACTGTCCAGCACAAAAATAAGGGATTGTTATCTTTCAATCCTTTATTTATTGTTTCCTCCGAAAAGGAGTTTCAGTATTTTGACTGGATTGTATTTTGGATTAACTTGCAGGATTTCTTAATCATTTTGTTACTAAGTTAATCAAACAGAAATATAAAATAAGGACTGTATTTTTCTGCCTTTTCCAAACAAAGAATTTAAGTGAAAGGAAAAAAGCTGCACAATATATTTATCCCTTTGTGGCTCCTGGGCCAATAAGCAAATAAAGAGAGTAGTAAATGGGAGAAATTTTTGTTACTCAGTAGACATTAACTATTGTAGAATCAACGTCATAGGTCTAGTTCAGTTAATTTAATTTAATTTCGATGGAGCACACACTCCGGTGGCAATTCCCTTAGTCGTCGAATTACCCCTTTTTTATTTTAGCTTTTAAATTATCTTATATAATTTCAATGTTAAATTCCTCCTCGATGTATTTTTGCGATTTAAACATTTTAATTTATATGCCTTCAGCGTAAATTATTCATCACTTCACTTGGCAATTTGCTCCAATCCCCGTCGCCCTTACCTACAAAAGAAAGTTTTCCCACTCCCTCATGCATGAATTCGAGTGCCAGCTTGTGGCCATGGTTATATTTCCCCTTCAATGCGCTATTTCCAATTCTTCTACCAATACCACTACAAGTCCCTTCACCAAAATATTCATTGTACATTCCCAGCACACTCTTCACCCTGCTTCTGTCCTCCAGTGACTCCCAACCCAGCTTCTTTATCATATGAGATACTGACTGGGTACAGCGATAATTTCCACAAACAACGGGAGGATGTAGTTTATATAGTTCAAATAGTACAGCAGTGAAACTGTGATGATGAGCTCACATAGCTATGTTTCCTCTTGCTTCAAGCCGTTGGTAATGGTTCTAGCCTTTTCCAGCTGAACTTTACATCTGCTTGTGGTTGAACTGAGATCATGTACACATGATGACAGACAGCAAGAAATTATGTAATTTAACGATAACATTTCTGCCATATTCCGATCCTTTCATAGCAACCTCATATCAGGAATTTGTTAAGCTATGGAAAATAGCCTTTCAGTTTTCCATGGTTAGTAATTCTTGTTTGTTTCCAATAAAAATAGTGGTTCATATGGATGCCGAGTTTTGTAATCTGAAATGTGTTTTATACAAAATTAAGGCTTGCCTGAATGCTTGCACTTGCTGCGGAGGTGTACACAACGGAAGACTGTGTTCTTACGTGGCGAAATCGGGAGTGCGGTTGTGTAACGAGGCAGTGACCCCGCACAGTGGAGTGCGGGGCCATCGATTGGGCGGCCGCTGGCCGTGACTGGAGCGACGGATGGCCGTGTCAGGCGCACAGTGGCCACCAGGTCGATCGAGCTCCCGCCCGCACCACGGCGCCACTTACGACCCGGACTACAGTCGCGGCTTTCAGGACCACAAGGCTGGAATAGCTACACTCAAGACGCCTCTTCAAACAACTGTATTATGTCCATAAAGGAATATTTTTCACTGTCTCAACGATTGTAATGCAATCCCGCAACTGTGTGTAGCATAATCCGCTGAATCTTCGTTATCGTAACTGATTTTGGTTTACACTCACTTATATGGTGAGCTTTATTGGAAAAATGAGGCTTTGGTCGTAATTTACGTTCTTATTGATTCATTCCAATTTCAGTGCTAACGTGCAAGGGTATTTGACAACTAATCGGCCGTGTCAGAAGTTGGATGATCTACGACAGGTTTCCGCTTTCGCTTGGCGCTCGACTTGTAAGTCGACACATCACTTGAGACAATGCACAGGCAGGTCTCACGCCATGTACGGCATCGGCCGGTGGGTGAGGTTCCATGGTGCTGGTAGTTTCTTGCCGCAGTGGTTGTGTCGTCCGCGTTTTCTTTTCTCTTTTGTTGTTCTGTAGATGTGGATGTGGACACGAAACACTTCATGTAGTTGTGATTCTTCGATAGGTTCTTGTCATATTTGTTGTCCTTACCCGATAGGTGGCGGCTGATTGAAGTCCATCCCTTGCTGGAAGATTGGTGGAACTTAGGCCTCTCGGGACATCCTCTGTAACAAACTGCGTGGTCGCCACCACAGTTTGCGCACATACTTTTCGCGTCTCGAAGCCATTACTATTTTGTTAGCCATGTGGCTACGTTTTTGATGTAGTCTAAGTGACAGGTTTCCTCAACCGAAGATTTGGATTTCAACAACAATATTTGTTTAGCCGTTTCATTGGTGACTCGCCAGTCATGGGTAAAGATGAAGGACAGCCACTTCCTTTCCCCCATGTGTCTGAATATTTTATATGTGTAAATTTCTTGTTTAGGTAGAAAGTGTACGGAAAAGGTATAAGGATTGGAACTGATGCCCACCCAATCATGCCAGCTCTGCCGAAAAACACTACAATGGCCGCCAAGCGTAACTTCCACTGGGAATGAACGCATCGTAGTTGGTATTATCTCATGTCCTGAGACCATACAATTTACTGAAAGTTTTAGGATTTAGCTCAGGCTTCGGTAGACAACTAGGAAGTTGGCAGTCAAACACCATCACATCTCCCAACAAGATGGCCATGTCCTGTAAGATAATAATTTCTTCCACCTCCGGGACAGCAAAAACATGCCAGGTGTTCGACAAAACGGAAACTCATCAATTAAAATTGTCTCACAATTTAACATATAATCGGAGAGAGCGCGTGACTTATTGCATTTGAGGTAAACAGAACAAGCTATGACTGAGGTTAAGTTTAACTCAATACATAATAAAACTTCAGGGTGAGACCGAGACTTAAACTGAAGAGCTTATCATCGCTGTTAGGTCACATCTACAACCATACGACCAGGCTATTCTGAGGTGAGATGATGTACAATATCATAAAGGCGGATCTCTTAAAGATTTCAGAGTTGACCTGGCGACAGAAGTTTTTCTCGGACGACGGAGATACATAGCCCACAGACATATATTCTTTAAATGGCACTCACTAATGCTTTGTGAGAATGAAATGAATAATATAGTTATAATTCGCCTTCATTTGGTGACCGCTTCCAATCATTCTCTAATACTCTCAAAAATGTCAGAAACGATCTCGAACTGTTTAAGTAATACTCATTTAGTCAGAGATAATGGTTAACCACCTATCTTTTAAAGCAGAGTTTCTATTTACTTAGACTCAGCGATCGGTAATATAATAATAATCTCTCGGAAGATTCACCCGCAAACAGTACTCACCAGGAAATAACTTCTCAATATTTCTTCTTAAACCCGCAGTTGTAACCTTTTTTCTGTTACGTTCACACATCTAAGGTTTCTTAAATATTTTCTAACAATCTGCAACAACACTTTTTACACTGATATCCATTGCGCAATGATGAAATAACATATGCCTTTGATAAACAAAATCCCTAACAATCTCTCACATTACACCGTGGCCCATTTGTTGCTTACTGACATTAACAGATTAAAAATGATTCTCGAAACAGCGGAATACTTATGTGAAGTTTAAGGCTTCCCTTAATATAACTTACTATTACTATTACTCCGCGATTCATTAAAAGTGTGTGGCGGAGGGTGCAATGCACCTATCGGGAAAGGTAATGGTTTTGAAGGGACATACGAGATATGGCAGGAGGCGCCCATAGGCTATTGTGAGGAGCCATCCCAGCATTCGCCTAGAGCGATCTGGGGAAACCATGGAAAACCCAGATCGAGATGGCCACTTTTCGACAAATGCAACTTGTGTTTACTAATAAATTAATACAGTCACTTCCCTAATTATATATATTAGAATTTTATGAAAAGAGCACACAGGCTCCTTCATTTATAATTGTTGAATGGCGCAACTATTACATATAAGTACTTGACGGATTTATTTACAAAGAAAACCGGTCACCAATACATGTACTCGATGCATCGACGGAAAATGTTGCTTTACACACGTCCGCACCTCTGCTGATAAACGTTGAATGATCCTGATCTTAATTTTTCTCCAATATTTACACTTTCTCTCCAAATGTCTCCATCTGATCCAAATTTATCGACGTAATTAAGGGAGGTGGTTCTTGCATTGAAGACTTCTCATCTTTAAACACCTAGCGTTTAGAAGTATCTTAATACTTAATAATGATTATAAAAGCCTAAAATATGTCCTTAGAACTCTTAATATAGTCTTAGAGCTATCACAAACTTCGTATTCACGTTCTTCAGTTTGGTACAGGAGTGGAGGTGGTGTGATCAGTTTCTTGATTCGACATTTTTACCGACAATTAGTTTATTCTCCAGCAGTTTTGGGACATTAGGTTGAGTTTTTCTCGACTCTTCAGGATCGAGCTCCTGCCTTTTCTAGCTTAATGATTGCTGCTACATCATAATAGTGTCTAGCGCTTGACGCGGGGTAAGCTGGCTACGAAAATGACAATGCTTTTCAAATTATTGTTGTTATTAAATCATATATACGATTAAAAATGTATAATGTGGCTTTGTCTGTTTTTTCCCGCATCACACAGATAATATGTATCATATTTCGATTGGACTTTCACATCTTTACATCGTAGGAACTCCATAAAAACTTATCTTTGTTTTAGGCCACTGCATCACCTGAGGTAGCGCAGCCAATTAAAATCTGTCCAAACATCAAAATTTTCCTAATAATGTGGCATAGTTCGTAAACTACTCATCTGATTTTGGAGAGGTATGAACAGTTTCAACCCTTCAATAATGACTTAAAATCTGATGTATGTCAATTCGACTGAGTCTTCCTATGTCGGAACAATAAACTGAAAGCTTTCTGAATATAAAAACATTTTTATTTATATTCTAGCTTAACTTGTAAGCTAATCGACATATTTTGCCGGATCTCTCACAGTTTAGATCCTTATAATGAGAGAACCAGAATACTTTAATTGGTGATACAGCACAAAGTTAAAAATGTAATAGAAAAGTTACCCTATAGGGGGCCGTAATCAAGCAAAACCACGGAGTAAGTCATCAACGAGAAAACTCCGTAAATGTTCTTATTACCGATGATATTATTATGATGATAGCTTACAAGTCGACGTCAAAATGATCTTTTCTTTCACTCAAATTTGTGAAGTTATGGGTAAGACTAGCCTGAGATAAAATCTTTGTCTTATGTGTATATATTATTCCGTACACCCTTCGCCTACCGAAATAATCCCTATGCGTGATAACATAAAATTCTTACTGCTCCAGTTTAATTGCTGACGAATTTACTTTTTAAATACTAAGAACTAATGGGAGACAAGGATTTATTATGTAGCAAAACATTTTGTAACGCACCTATAGGAGGACGTAAAATCAAAACATGGTAACATAAGATTCAAATAAATCGACAGATTGCAGTATCACATAAGTAATATAATCTCCAGGAATTATCATTAAACAAGGGAATCAATTTCAACCTTCTTGATTAGCTGCATCAATCATAAATAATTAACCAGCAGTTCTCATTAATGATGTAACCGTAAGTCATCAAAATAAACAGATTTACAAGAAGTAATTTTTGATGATTTTTAACTAAATACCTGTAAAGGAAATTTCTAAGAATCAAGAAACATTAGTGTTGTTACTATAGGTAGATACCCTACTATAATGAACAATACAGCTAAAATTAATATTCTGTTCGAACAAACCGATTTTCAAGCCGTAAGGGAGCAGGTTTCCTGAAGCGAAGGGTTTGTTTGCTTTTTAATTTCTTTCTCCCTTAATATTCGCCACGGGTCCGAGCAAAATCAATTCAGTAAATTGGCTACGATTGCAGATTATAAAGTTCAATTCTTCCATGTGATAGTACTATCTTGAATCTGATTTGAAGGATATGGTACTCAAGGTAATTCTCGATGTTTTATTCACTTCGCGTGGCCGAAATTAACATTTAAATATAACCAACACAGTGCTTCCAATGCCAGACCATCTATTACTCCTTCTTTCTCCTACCAGCTGTACTCGCCTATTTTCTATCACCTACTTTCTGTTGAGTGACTCCAGCACGGACAATAATTTTTCTAAAGCAGCTAAACAAAATACTCCGTAGATACATAGTTTTTCAAAAAATTTGTACTCTCTATATACACATCTAGGTCACGTGGTTGACTTCAGCTCATTCAGTGCAAAGGATTTGTTGTGCATCCAGACTATGACTGGTATTCAAGCCAGTGATCTGTGAAATTGGAAATATATGACTGTGTCTGATGACATCTTTTTTTTTTACTGCTTAACGTCTCTTAACAGGGAGGTCTTTAGAGACGGTAAAGGATGGGGGGCAAGTAATTGGAAGGAATTCGGCCATGGCCTTTTGAAGGAAGCATCCCGGCATTTTACTGGAGTGATTTGGGAAACCATGGAAAACCCAAATCTGCATGCCCGGACGGAGATTCGAACCGCCGTCCTCCCGAATGCGTGGCCAGAACACTAAATCACGTTTTAATATACGCCTATTATAAATGTTCAACGCTAGTTGAGTATAGAGCATCACGGTCAGTTTTTGTGTTCTCAAGGAGAGTTCTTGTAATTGTGAGTTTCCGCGATGGCTTGGTTCGAGGTTTTCTCAAGAGTTTGTAAAAAGCTGACGAGAAGAGTGGTAAAACCCTACGTCAATTTTTAATTGTTTTGAGAAAATCTGAAGATATTTAATTTGTTACTCTTATCAGTTTCTATTTTCCAAAAAGATATTTAATTTTAAATCTTAATATAAAACAGTGTTGCTGAAGTACAGTTGTATTTATGTGGATGGTATTTCTTAATGCAACTATTTCTTGCTACACCTTTAATTCCGTCTCAACCCAGATATTATAACTATCCAACGAAACAAGAGTCGTATTTATGGGTATGGTATTTCTTAATGCAACTATTCTTGCTACACCTTTAATTCCATCTCAACCCAGATATTATAACTATCCAACGAAACAAGCAAATGGTTATCGAATTGCATTTAACTGCGTTTGAAACCTCGTCCATAAAAACAATTAAGAAAAGCAGTATAATTTCATTATAATCCCTCCTAGGCAGCGACGTACCACAAAACACACACAATCGACCAGAGAATGGTTCATATTTACTGATTTTACTTAAGTTACTGTCATTCAGGAACTTATGATCCAGATACGTACATTTATGCATTAATACAATGTGATAATGAGTTCTAATTTGAATATATTCACTTCTATGAATGTATGTGCAAAGCGAGATCCATCATTTGCCTTTCCTGTCTAAATCTCGACTGGTCTACTCATGTCAAAATTCCTTAGTTCTACCCTCTCGGGTGGTCACACATATTTTTAGTCCTCAGTGACACGCGATGTAGCTCTATATGTCGCCATATTCATACGAATGGCATTTTAATTGTTCTGTCGCGGAGGATAAAGCGGAGCTGCCATTCTCGTGCGTCTGGTGACGGGAGAGCACCATTTCTGCTACGAACTGCCCAGACTTCATCATCTCACTCTGCGTCACGCCGCAGGAATCGATTTCCAGCCCTCGTCCCTCACCTTTAGCCCTCTTTGTTCGCGCGCCAGTGGAGGGGTGACAGCGCGGTCGTCTGTAGAGAAAGCACCCCTCCTCCACGTCACAGCGAATGGATCTAGGTGGCAATGCAGTCCTGTAACTTAGTCGGCACCTGGGCAGAAATGGTAGGCTCTCTCAAAACCAATGATCTTGTTCTGAGGCGGTATAATGCAAATGTGTACACAATTACTGGCCAGAAGGGAATTTGACCTGCTAAGAGCCACTATTTCAATCGACCGTGGATTATTTCTGTGGAAGTCACATCCTAGTTCACAGTTTCGCGAACAATCCAAGTTACAGAAGTGTTCTAGCGTGCTTCATATACAAGAGCCCTAAACAGAATTGACTGACAGGTTAAAGGGCACTGAAAATTGTAGTCGGCACCGATATTCGAAGCTAGGTTCCTAGTGATCACACGCCATACGAAACTTTTTAGATCAAAAAGCGTTCTGAGCAAAAGTATTTCCTTTTAACTTTCCTCCCACGCACTTCTTAAGATTTTATCAGTTATTAAGACTAGCCTTTAAATCCGTCAAACATGACGATTTGAACGGAGCGTTCTGGATAGTCATTTGTTCGTAGTTGCTTGACTAAACACAAGAATTCTTATAAAATAATGCTCAATTCAATTCCTCGTTTCTTACGCTGTCACAGAAAGTTTCAGTTGTCATACTAGTTCAGGTTGCATCTCAACCTAATCACAAAGTGTAAAAACGATCTCAATATTGTGACGTCTGTGAGAGCAAAGGAAATTAATTAAAAAATTAACAATTACTTTAATCCTGGTCCACGCCACATAGATAACGATAAATGTGAAGCTACTTTCATTCACATAAATTTACGTTTTTAGGTATATGGTTCAGGAAAATTTCTTAAATTATTGTTTTTTAAAAAACTTAAATTACTCATACACATTGTTATAAGGTCAAATTCCTATTTTAATTCTGACCCAGATTGCAATCTAATCAAAACTTTCGCTAACATTGTTGCTCGAAAAACTCATATCTTAAATATTAATGGATAAAATATTTAACTAAAATATCAACATAGATAGAATATAAATAAATAAAAAGCTGTTAGTAATTAATATTATAATTTAAACGCAATGTAAACTTTTCTTTAATTGTTCTGACTATTTATTTTTTCATGGATGCGCAACAAAATATAACTGTTATTAAATAACGCTTGTAAACTGTAAAATGTAACAACAAATATGTCCAGTTGTTAATTTGTATTGATAACCATTAATTTTTTCTGGAATTTCACTACTTTCTCCAGATGTAATCTTTTAAACATTTCACTACATTACTTTAAAAACGTATTGTGAACTTGTGTAAATACATACCGAACATATAGCACAAAATTAAAAACCTTTCACACCCGAAATCTGCAACTTGTACTATCATTTGGTCACTGTACCACCCAAAGCAATACCTGCTCCGTTTATGTTAATGCGTTTAGAGGTAAACATTTGGGTCTGGTATTGTGGATGTTGACGCTTCAACCACAGATACATTAATTCTTAATGTTTTAGTAAAATCGTCCTAGGAGAATGACTGTATGGTTCCCTCGTAAAGGATGATATTTCCTCACAGTTTTAATGAACTAGCTGTAGACGACCACTGAGTTAATTAACAAATAATCAGGAAAGTGGCAGTCGAGGATCGCGCATTTAGAGTTCCGTAATCTGATGACCAAACGCATATCTCGCATGTAGTACGTCAGACGTTGCTTGGCACAAAAAACAATGCCTGAGATATTTTCGGGTTGGGCAGTGAATTCTGCTTCACAACACTTCAACGGTTAGCCACATTTACAATCAAATATATTGTAAGTATATTTCTAAATCAATGTGCTGTGAATTCAGATAATTTTAAAAAAAAAGTTTTTATGCGGCAAAGTAACCTCAAAATAAACATGAGAGCCGTTTTTTTAAAAATTAATTCATTTCTGGCTAATTCCTTCCAGTAATTCCGCTTTCTGCATTGGGCATATGAAAAACTCCTTTGGCACTCTGAAAACGCTGGGATCCTATAGGTCAAGTTCTTTACTAAATTTTGTTTTTCAACAGTAAATTTTCTGCATGTTCCGTGCAGCAAACATATTTGGTTGCAATGGTCAAATAGAATTGTCGTAAAAAAATCCTCTTGGTGTTTGTCTTCAGGGATTATGTCGGATGTGCGACCGCAGGGTAAGGTATAGAATTAGTCGGTGAACAGGAATACACTGATGTGCAAAGTTATTTTCAATCTTAGAAAATAAAGTTTCTTGTTTCTTCAGGTTAATAAATAGCGTTACGCTGATTTTTCTGCCCATTTTTCTATACTCCTCCCGCTCACATAAGTACTAGACGGGATTTATTTTGTTATAATTCTTTTTCCTTCCAGCATAAATTAATAAAAAAACTGCCTGGTGAATATGAAGTCATGCTCTGTCCTGCACTAACAAAGCAAGATCTCTGTCTTCCAAGGAGAAAAGCATCTTTGGATCTAAACTATAGAAGGATATCTTGCTTCATTCCACCTGTGACCCAGCTTTTGTGAAAATCCTTAGGAGTTCTGTTACAGTGAGCAACGAGGCAGAAAACATATACGGTACCTGTGGTTTTGTTAAATCTCTGTGATTTCGCTGCAACTGACCCAAAATACAATGAGAAACAGTCAACATATCAACATGTGAATTAATATGTCTCAGATACCCGTGATGAAATATTTACAACATTCTGCAATCCGCAAATAGAAGCGACTGCTACAAGGCGAAACATTCAATTCCTCCCATCGTGACGGCGCTCCACTGACATAACTATGTTGTGTGCTGCTAACCTAGTATAGCGAAGCAGTGTTTTCACTGACCACTGTGATCAATTTTATGCCCAGAACTGAGTCGCATTATCTAATGTTAGCATAAAAATAAAAATTGACGTTTTAAAAATTGTTGGAAATATATTTGAGGGATACATGTTTCTTGTCTTTCATTAACGTTTGTATCACATTTACTGCTATCGTCGGTTCAGCAATAATTTCATTTGAACTACGTTTGATGACGCAAAATATAATTCATTATTCGACTGTACAGTACATATAGCAAGCCAACGAATAAAAAATCGAAATAGCATGAATTAAAAAAATAACACAACCTTGCAGGCAGCGTGTTTTTTTACGCATATTTGGCTTTAAAAAAATAGCATTCCATCAGTTATAAATTCAGTAGTCCAATTAACGCTTGGACTTAAAAAATTACTTTCACTGCTCGTAATGTATCACCAAAGCAGGATATTCCTATTTTGCCTGCAATTAGGATTATTGATATTGTAATACAATATTATTTTAACTTTATTGAAGCAGTGCAAGCTTCCTCAGTAATGATATTAGAACATGTAATGAATCATTGTTAACATAACAAAATATATCAGTTGTTCTGGAGTCTCTACCCGATCAGTTTAAGTAACGGTACTGCGTATTAGTAGCCCACGTAAACGATGTCGTGAGTAAAAGCTAGCGAAAAAGAAGAAAAAGTACCTTGTTTGTCATTCAAACAACATCCCATACAAATTCGCTGGACGAAATAGTAATGTGAATACCATTCATTCCCTTTATTTTTGCTTTGCAGAAAAGGGCTTGCACCATAATGGCCATGGCGTGAAAAGCTCTGCTCCAACCGCAACATTTTTATGTGCCTCATGACTCCGTAGGAAATAATTTCGCGAGAAGATTTAATGGCCTTATATTTCAAGTTACTCACTTTATAACGGCTTAATTAAGATTTATCTCTTTGCCGGCTGCCTCCGTGGCGGAGGTCGCTTTATTTCCCCATCTCGGACGTTCCGCTCGCAGATGCTTATCCAGAGGAAGCAATTATTTGCTGTGTTCGGGAGGATTCCGCCTGTCACTGCGACATAGGCAAACCCGCTATGTGCACTCGATAACTTTACACAGCCCCCAACAGTAGTGTGCCGCTTGCTTCCGACTCTAGGGTCTCTTGCAATAAATCTTTTCCTCTACATTCGCATCCCTCGTATTTCTCTGTCTCCTTCGGTGCTGGTTTTGGTGACTTTCGTCGACCCTTTCTCTTTGAGTAAGTACAACTGCTTCTACGAACTACTGTCCCAATTGTCAACGTCTTATTTATTTTCTCTTGGCGGAGATTTGTCAATGTCGCACGAAGTTGCGGGCGGTTACATTCCGCCTTCTTGTTTGATGCTTAATTTCTTTGTTTTTACGTATACAACGACGAGGAAGAATTATTTCTCTCTCTTATTCGTCGACAAAATGTAGTGTCCTAGCAGAAATAGGATGTCAAGCCAGTGTTCAAGAAAAATTCCATACACGAGAAAACAAATAGCCAGCTTATGAAATAGTACAAATTATTAAAAAGTACCAGAATTCTAAGAATCTACTCATTCTGTGTATTTGTACTTCTCCTTAGGTTATTTTCATATACTAAGAATAATCTGATAAGATATCTTTCATCCACGGACTTTAACATTAATAATCTCAAGAAACAAAGATTTAACATCTCATTTTAATCACAGTGTATTTCTTCCAGGATTTACGTAAATTATCGCTGTACTAGAACAACATCAAACATTCCTCAGACTTCCACGGCCATCTTTGTTCATGATTAATTGACTTTCGGGTTATGCCGCGTTGTTTATTTCATTACCTAAGCTTTCGGCTCGTTGCTATGTCAACATAAACAGTATCTCTGACGAAGGCTGGAGGATACCAGCCGAAAGCTTAGGTAACGAAATAAACAACGCGGCATAACCCGAAAGTCAATTAATCATGAACATCAAACATACTATTAGATAATAAAAAAAACTTAGTCCACAACCCAAATGTCGGTTGTATGCTTGTATGCCTATTATGGTTATTGCTATTTCTTTTCAACTAAGCTGAAATTGGATGTATCATTGATTGCAGTTATATTGTTGGATATCGTTCTATACCAAAGTCTCTACCAGTCGTAGGCACTCAACCAGCTATTCTCCCTTTTTTTCTTAACAATGACTTGAGTATGTGCAGGTCAGGAGAAACTGCATCCTTTCTTGCCTTCAGAACTGAGACGTGACCAGACACATATTGAGCTCCATTGCTATACGTTTCAGTGAGTTGCTCAACAGTTTACTGATCATTATCTTCTTTTGTGTGTGTGTGGGGGGGGGGGGGGGGGGGGGGACTTACAGTCGTCTTGGTGGTCATTAGAAGTGGGAGAGGATTGGGGACAAAAAAACTGGAGGATTACCGCTATGGACTTTGGAAGGCATCGTAGCCAGAAATGATGTCGTGATACCATGGAAAACCAAAACATGGATGGCCATACGGGGATCTGATTCCGCGTCCTCCCTAGATCCAGTTCATATCGTTTCCCCTCGCTCACCTGACTTATTGCTAATCTCTTTACTTAGTGGAAGCTATTTCTAGAATCTGTGAGTATAAGACCAAGATGTGTTGTATTAGCACTCAAAGCTATAAATATGGCATGAAGCTGTGTGGGAAACGTCGATAATTTTTCTGGCAACCGCTCCAACTCAATACCCCGGCTTCATAAAGGCAATGGAGATAACATTTATGTGTGCCTCTGACCCTTATATAAGAACTTTGTGTCACTTCTTGCATGTCATATCTAGTATTATAATGAACAGTTCTTTAATTCTTCAGCAGTATTGCCATTTTTCGTTAATCTGTCGGTACTAAAACAAACTCAATGTTTTCCGCAGGTCTATTTAAAAGTTCAAATAATTCCAAAATGAGGGAGAGGTGTATATAACTTTGCCACTGGCGCCTGTTAACATGAATCTCTTTGGTGATCTGTAAAGTATTTTTTATTTTTTTAAAAAAAACGAAGAAATACTATGAATATTTATGTACGTAGATGGCAGTCAATTCACTGTCTCGTTGGATGAAATACCATGTTTATATAGTATAGTATCCCAGTCCGTCCGCACTTTATCCACCTTTATCATCTCTGCATCTGCCTTGCCTTGGACCACGTAAACGTTCTCGAAAATGGAGAAATGTTATTTTTTGCGTCATCGTGCTTGATGTTAAAATCTGAACATACTACATCTCAGCCAAACATTATCTGTCAAATATTAATGTAGCATTTTGCAGAATAATTCAGATCTGTAATATTAGTAATAAAGCGAGAATAATAGGTACAGTTCAAGCAAACGGAGCATTACGTTTCTTTAAATATCGATATTTTCGCAGGGGAAGGAATTAAGTAATAGGTCTTACGTAAACAAAAGAAACTAATAACCACCGCTGTCGCACCGAATAGCGGGCACAAGTACAGTTCAGTTATAGACAATCGATAAGATTTAATTCAAAGGTCAAATTACCTATTCCAGAAGATTTCGGGAATACCGAGACAAAATTTAATCCAATCATTTAATAGTAAAATTTAAAAACAAGCTGGTTATACATCAGAGCAATGAAGGAAACAAAGTTTCTAAACATAAATTTGTTTTAGTCGTTTTCTGCAGTTACTTAACAAAAAAACAGCCGATAAAACTGTTTTATACGTTTTACGGGATACCTCAGCCACTAATCTGCGTCGAATTTCACATATTCACATTGCTGTCAGCAGGTATTCTGGTTACTCATTTCTGATTTTCTCACAGAGCAAGATCCGTTTGGACACATCTGTCAAATAAGTATTAGTTTTTTTACTGTCGCGGAAAGCGTACGACAGTCAAACAAAAAGCATTTGTACTTACAGTTAAAATACAATATGTTTGTGCAATAAATAAACAAAAGACCAAAAACACTTACAATAAGAAAAGCCTCTCTTGGAACACAAAGATAAGACATTACAACACAGTAATTAAGCCGGAAGCACTCTATGCAGCAGAGACACTAGTCATGGGGAGGAAAGGACAAATGGAGAAATTGGAAATCAAAGAGAGGAAAATTTTGAGGAAGATCATGGGTCCCAAATTCCAGAATAACAAACAAGTTTTCTACAGAAACGAAGCCCTCTACGCAAAGTCTGAGAGACTCTCCGAAACCATGAGAAAAAAAAGGATTGATTTCTATGGACACATATTCCGAATGAATCCTAACAGATTAACAAAAAAAATCTTTGACTTCTTTTATAAAAAAAAGACTAAGCCCAACTGGTTTAAGGAAGTGGAAAAGGATTTGAGAGAACTCCAGATTACCGAAGTGATGTTAAAGAATGGTACAGCCAAGACCGTGACCAAAGACAAAAGTAAGAGGTTCCAAGTTGCGATAAACACCAGAAAACCGATTCAAATTTCAGAAGAGGAAAGAAGGAAGAGATCAGATAGAATGAAGAAATACTGGGAGAAGAAGAAAACGCAAGCATCCAAGAAGTGATTGATCTGACGTACCCCAAAGATGGGTGATTCGAAAAAAAAAAAAAAAAAAAAAAAAAAAAAAAAAAAAAAATATTTTGAAAGCACTCCACCTGTGAAAAATCGTATGCGTCAAAGTAAATACTACTCATGGAAACCAGTGTAAGGGGAAAAAAATGAAATATTAATCTTTTACTCACTGAACTATTTTCAAGGATATAATCGACGCGAGAAAGAGATTTTCTTGTCACTGCAAAGCCGCCCAAACTAAATTGACATAATGAAGCCAAAAAAACTACAAATGTACTTAATTTAAATCTATATGCGGTAATGTACTGGAACACTCGATGGCAAAAAGTAAACACCACTTTAGAGACTTTTTATAAAGACTGCGTTGAAAGAACCAAGCAAGCTGTTGTTAAAAGCGAAGAGTGGAAACTCTCTCTCTAAGAGTCTCACAGAAAACCCAAAGAAATTTTGGTCGTATGTACGAAAAGTTAATTGTACCAACAGCAATATTCCAGCACTAATTCGTGAAGGTTCCGAGGTTAATGAAAGCCGCGATAAAGCTAACGTACTAAATACTGTATTAAAAAATTCATTTACAAATGAACATAAGGATAGTATTCCTGTTTTCCCACTCCGTGGCGAGTCGGTGACGGAATCATTACGAATAGATACTGCAGGTATCATTAAGCAATTAGAGCTCCTGAAGTGGGGGAAAGCACCGGGCCCGGATGGAATTCCAGTAAGAGTATTTTCAGAGTATGAGGCGGAAATCGGGCCATTTCTGTGTGATACATTCAGTAAATCATTAGAACAGCGAAAAGTACCTTCAGAGTGGAAAATCGCGCAAGTAACTACGATTTTCAAAAAAGGTGATCGAAGTGATCCTGGGAACTATCGTCCCATATCTATAACATATGTTTGTAGTAGAGTTATGGAGCATATTAAATGCTCGAACATTATGTATTTTCTAGATGATAATAATTTGCTTACAACAAATCAACACGGATTTCGGAAGAAAAGATCATGTGAAACACAGCTGGCCCTATTCAAACACGACGTAATGAAAGTTATCGATGCAGGTTCTCAAGTAGATGCAATTTTTCTAGATTTCCAGAAAGCCTTTGACACTGTGCCACACAACCGCCTTTTAGCGAAGCTTCGAGCGTACGGTATATCGGATCAGCTTTGTGAATGGATAAAGGATTTTCTAACTGGTCGGTCGCAGTATGTTGTCGTTGAAGGAGAAAGTTCTTCTAATCTAGATGTTACATCGGGTGTACCTCAAGGAAGTGTAATAAAACCACTTCTTTTCTTAATTTTTATAAACAATCTCGGAGACAAAGTGAAAAGCCTTTTTAGATTGTTTGCAGATGATGCGGTTATTTATAGGGAAGTAAGAAATTTGG
The DNA here is from genome assembly GCA_031002005.1 of Vandiemenella viatica. Lineage (NCBI taxonomy): Eukaryota > Metazoa > Arthropoda > Insecta > Orthoptera > Morabidae > Vandiemenella > Vandiemenella viatica. The sequence goes on from CM061919.1 coordinate 134,790,966, forward strand.
CCGATTGCTTAGAAATTCAGCGCGATCTGGATGTTATTTTGGCTTGGTGCGCTGAGTGGCAACTTACTCTAAATTGTAAAATGTGCAAGACAATGAGCATAACTAACAAAAAGAATCCAATTGTTCAGAAATACGAGTTAAACAATACAGTTATTGATATGGTCGATTCTATGAAACATTTGGGAGTAACAGTACAAAGGAATATGAAATGGGACATATACATTAATTCGTTAGTAGGTAGAGCAAATTCTAGGCTGTGATTCATAGGTCGAATCTTGAAAAATTGTAATGAACAAACAAAGGAGATAGCGTACAAATCTCTTGTGCGTCCACATTTGGACTATTGTTGTGCCATTTGGGATCCGTTTCGTAAGGGGTTGATCGAAAGTATAGAGAAAGTACAGAAAAGAGCCGCTCGATTCGTGACCGCTTGCTACAGTCCTTATGAAAGCGTCACAGAACTGATTAGTAGACTAGGTTGGGAGTCTCTGGTACATAGACGACACACGTTTCGTTTAAACTTATTGGAAAACATGCGTACTCCCACTTTCACTTTTGAGTGTAGTGAAATACTTCTTCCACCAACCTATTTGAGTCGGAAGGACAGGAAAGATAAAATTAGAGAAATAAGGTGCCGGACTGATTCTTATACGAATTCTTTTTTCCCTCGTACCATTAGGGATTGGAATGCACAGCAAAGAGATTAGCTTTGATGCTGAGCACCCTCTGCCACCCACAATTTTGTGAATTGCAGAGTATATATGTAGATGTAGATGAACCAACAGTTTTAGTCCAGGAAATGGGTCGAAGACAGAGGGGGGAAAAATAAGTTTTTTGTAATTCCTCTGGTGATTGCGAAAGGTTCTACTTCACTAAAGCCCTATTATGCCAACCTTATTCCTTGGTTCTCGCTGAGATTTTATAATTGTTCTCTACCGCAATAGAAATTCATCACAAAAAGATTATTAACATTGTATCCGACGAGAGAAACAGCTGTAAGGTGTTACCTCGATCGCGTAAGGGATAGCGAACTGAAGTCGCATCGCAGGGATAACCAGTTCCATATGATTTGGGGATAGGTTTTTCTGATGAAAATTTGTGTTTGCTTTGTTAGTATAAGGCAGAATGTAAAGTACAAAGAATGAACCAATATAACGTGCTAGTTGTGTGGGATCGTGGCTAAAATTAAACTGCTCTTCCATCATTATATAAAGCACAAAAGCAATGACACGAAGATGTTACATCCCTTTACCGAGCATGGTGGGTGAACGGTTAACATTCTGGCCTCGCATTCGGGAGGACGCGGGTTCGAATTCCCGTCCGGGTATCCAGATTTGGGTTTTCCATGGTTTCTCCAAATCACTCCATGCTAATGCCGGGATGCTTCCTTCAAAAAGGCCATGGCCGAATTCCTTCCCGTTCCTTGTCTCCTCCGTCCTTTCCCGCCTCTGATGATCTTAGCCGTCGACGAGGCGTAAAGCTGTAAGTAAACAAAAACCAACAACAACAACATTTCTTTAATGTACGTATGGGCTTTATATAAATTATTTTATATATTTAAGTTTCTGTTATTCTTTTCCTCAACTTGTTTTCATCAGTTACATAGCTCTTGGCATAATACCACTTCCACGTTACCTGAAAATAGAACTCTTACTGTAGGTTTTACTGTCAATAAATTAATCACATACTATACAATCTCCTTTTATTCAAACCAATTATTCACAATCCATAAAATTTTCAGACATCGATATCTAGATACCTATTATCCACATACTTTCAGTATAATTTCAATATTTTCTTCAGCAAATCGAAAACACATTACTCTTACAATAGCATCTCTTCACGCCCGTGGACTTGAAACCCGCTCCACCAAAATCAGCTTAAGCTCATTCCTCCATCATTTGATCACATCTCTGGATTCAGCAAGTGAAAGAGGATCTCTTTTCTCCTGGCTTGATGATCTTTGCCTATCGATTTTAACATTGCATAGTCCATTTATAAACTCGTTACAAAAATGGTTTTAATATTAATTTATACAAACAGTGAGGTAATCTACTTCACAAGGTGATTTGCATGTTTCGTACTCTCAGCTATTCAGTAAAAACGCAGCTAATGCTCAAGTTGTTTTCATCACCTACCTAGCTCTCGGAACAATACCACTTCCAGGTTACCTCCCAACGTAGTAAACACCAGAAATAGTACTCTTAAAATACGGTTTACTGTCAATAAAATAATCATATACTTTCTCCCTTTATTCAAACTAAGTACCCATAACCCATAAATGTTTCAGACTCCGATTCCTACAATCGAGATTCGTATTATCGATACTTAGCTTTTGATATAATTTCAGTGCATGCAAATGTACTCGTGTGTTAGTTGGTGCAGAAGTAGAATTAATGCAACGCCGATGGTTAAACCAAAGAATGCTCCCATGCCTACCCAACGAAGACCCTACCGCCTAGTCTGCAACTAGTCCAGAGCTGGGCGCGAGGTAAGGAATTTTCTCATTAGGCAGGTGGGGCGCGGAGGAAGCTCACTTGTAGGCCAACTTGGTGAGGAGGAGAGTTTGTCCAACTTGCATCGCACCAAGCACTGCCACGACCGGAGCGAGCCTCGAAAAAGAGAATGTAATAACATTACCCGGGAGCTGTTTAATCACATTCCTCGGCGGAGTTGCCATTATCGACCTGGCTTTCCATTATCGACCAAACTTTTAGGCTGGAAAATTAGAACAAAATCGAATAGCTCTACAGACCGTTCCGTGTAATAGCTTGGCGGAGGGGTGGGAAGCCTTATTCGTAGTCTCACATCTGCCGGTTTCTTTTCCAGATTAACTTTTCTGAGCAGCTGGTAAGATATTCGACTTGGCTTAAAAGACATTTGAGTTCCCTTCCATTAAATAAAGTATACGTTTTTCCGTTTATTAATTAGTGGACCAGATTTTACCGTAAAAACTACCTAACTTTAATTATCTTCCGTGATACAATTGGAAAAAGGAGTTGTTCTTATTGCGATATGAAAGTACATCTTCCAAGTCCTTCATTCTAATGTGTGAAATAATTACATTCACGTGTAACATGCATTATCACCTCGCAACTAAAAAATAATAACTATTAGGATGTTACTTCTATCAGAAAATAAATGGCTGGACACATTTCTTTGCAACATGGCGAAATCTAAAATTATGAGATATGAAAAAACCAAAGTTATTCTTTTTGCTTAATAATTTCATCATTTTCAGTACAGTCAAATAGTCTGTTGAAAGTGTATATAAGGAAGAGATAGTTTTCACTTGAACACTTGAGGGAGATACTGATATTGACATATATAATATTTCTCAACAAATAATTATAAAAAAGGTTATTAATACTGAAAATTTCAAAGCAAATATGTTAATTTAATACTTAACTGAATTAATCGCTTGTCAATATTTCAGCTAGATTTGAAACGTAAGATTATATTAGTCGACGTTAATGTTGGCACGGAGGAACACATAATAGACTACCTTCTGAATAGTGTTGACTGTTTCCCCATTATAAGAAGTCTTTATCAGCTGTGAGGTATGTTGGTGATACTGTTGTCGTACCGGAAGAATGATGTTGGCATTTACTGCGATCAGTTAAGCTCAGTGCAAAAGTCGATGCAAATTCGGCTGTCCTGCCAAACTTAGACGGATCTAGGCACTCGCTAACGGTGAACGATTTAAAATTGTGTATATCAACTCAGAAATTTAACTGATGTTTCCATCGCCAACTTGGTTTACGAACTTAAACATGTTCCTTCCTCCAATCCAGACACCAAAGCAAAGTTTTTTTCTTTATTTTTAAAACACATATTCAATTTTCATCTACCAATATGCGTGGAATCACTAGATTTGAAGTTATTAAAGCGACTACAATTTGCTTGGAAGATTATAAAGGCAAAATGTGATAGTTATTTTTTCCTTGAAAACGAAGTATACTTGCTGTTCACATAGGGCGCTGTTTAAACCACATAGAGAAAACTTTTACTCTCCGTAAGTAACACACAATCTCAAGTGAAGGGTGCTTATCATTATCATGAACGATTAGTTTTCATGAGACTATTCCGTCTTCAAGATTTACAGGAGAACTTGCCATTCTGCTTTTTCTGAGGAAGTTCCTTTTCCCGTTTCCCAACGGTTTTACACTTACGTAAATTTTCTGCAATCTGCCATTGTCCATCCTGGAATTAGCTTGATGGTTATGTAATTCATCCAATACCTTACGTTCATTCTTTTTCCGATGTCGTCTTTGCATACTCTGTCTGTCCTTTTATATCCTAAAATTTACCTTAGAATTTTCATTTTTGACGTCCCAATTCTTTGGTTTGATTCTTTTGCGGGAATCTAGATTTATGCTCCATAAAGCAATATGGATATAACCAAAGTTTTGTAAAATTTTATAATAGGAACGACATTTTGTTTTCCCTGTAAATATCATTGGCCATCCTGATCTGGGTTTTCCGTGGTTTTCCTAGATCGCTCCAGGCGAATGCCGGGATGGTTCCTCAAAATAGCCCATGGGCACCTCCTGCCATACCGCGTATATCCCTTGCAAACTATTTCACTTTGGAATAGGTGCTATGCAACCTCCGCCAACCATTTTCAGTGAATCGCGGAGTAATTATAATACGAATTTTAATAAACTTTTTAAATTTTAAATGAATATCCTTAATATTATTTAGACTTAGGAATGTGTGTTTGTGCGATACAGCATTCATTAATTCTTCTTCTTCTTCTTCGCCACCTTTTCCTAACATTAGGGATCTGCTGTCATAGATGAGTTTTGCACATCGCTGGCTCAAATGTGGATCTTTTTTTTATGGAGCACATGCCCAAGCTAGCGCCAAGCATTTTATACCTACATCCAGGTCTTACTACGTACTAGTGGGAGAACTGAAATGTTGCCATTTGCCTCTGAAATTTGTAACTATGATCTGAGTGTGATAAGTGTATTTTTGTTTGTTTGTTTGTATAATGTGTAGTTTATGAGGTGGAGATTGGGGACCGTCCCGGCATTCGTCTATGATGACTGCGGAAAAACCTCCTAAAAACCTTATCCTGACACAGAGGCCAAGGTTCATGCCCGCCTCCGATATTCCTCCCGATCCACTGTGCGGAACCTCAGCGCACTGACCCACATTGGTAGTGTAGTATGACATTCTCGTGTCATCCTCCATGAATATAGTCTGCGACTTACTATATTCAGATTATTTTATTGTATTACCATATTCAGATTATTAATTATAACGTTTCGTTCAATGAAAATTGTATTAGGTTTATTTAAATCATAAGTAATTTATTCATGATAAACCCGGGTGGCCAAATTATTATATAATTTTAGTTAATGCAAAATTGCTATTATAAAGGAGCAAATCGAATATAAAATGGTGAAATATGCTGGTGTTCAGTAGAAAATTCTGAGCGCCCGCACGGCTGGACAAAGCTTCTCGCCGGCGACACTACGTCGCGGCGGACACAATAGCAATGGCTGGGATGAGAGACATGTCCCGTTAGGCGAGGCCGAGGCGTTGTACCCTCAGCAAGACGCAAGGTGGTAGAAGGTCATCGCTGGCTCGACTGCGCGCGGAGCCAATGGCGAATAACAAGCGCTTTGCACGTCACGTGATTTTGGCATTCGCTATTCCACCACTGCCTTGACGCCACGGGGTTGACAAATATTAACCCAGAGCTTCTTTTTCATGTGATACGGACGCTGTACTGAAAAGAGGAGGAGCCTTCTTCTTGCTGGTGGCTAAAAGGTCTCCACAATGGGACTTTCTGACTATTGTGTCCCGAGGCAGACCGACTATTTCTGGCCGGTCGTGGCCCGATGCACATCGACACTTCTTGGCTGATAGTGCCCTGATGCAGATGGAGCCTTATTGGCTCGCAGTGGCATGAGGCAATCATCGCAGAGACCCCTGGAAGGAAGAGCGGTCCGTGAGATTGTTATTTCGCGGTGACACTTTGTGTCGCAATTCGCCGTGAAGCGGCGGACATTGGTAATGTGTTCCGACACCAGGTCAAGGTTTTATGGGTTTGAACGAGGCTTTATAGACCCGTAAACGCAACCAGGGAATAGAATCTTAGCTTCAATTACGCAAGTGCCCGAACATTGAACTCTGAAAGCTTCTTGTTTATTGTAACATGACTCAGATAATGTTCATCTTGTTTTAACTGACACCCCTGGGAATTTTTTGATTTGTACAACATCTAGTTGTTGGCCTGTGACGCCACGATGTTCCATATTCACTTTGTAAACTATTGAGATACTTAGAGTCCTATCATTGTTTGCACTAATTGAGTATAGCTTGCTTGCAATTGCATTGACTTGCGTTAGAGATAACGTTAAATTTACCCAGCCAATGTAACTGCCATAAGGCCTAATAAATCTCAACATTTATTCACCTGTAATTCCACAGCATTCGAGATTCTGGCTGTCCAGATTAACAAAACTTATATTAATTTCAATATTCTAATAATAGTAGTCACCCCCCCAAACACACACTACAGTAGGTGTCTTAATACGAGGCATATTATCACTCGTTTAACGATAGCAGTTCCGTTCTATTTGGTACTTCCGTAACGTTGATTTCATCATAAATCGAGATATTATTATTCCTATAGTATAGCTTCTGATATAGGTTACATACACGGCAAACAGCAACTACAGATAAAATTTCAGCTCATAAGTTCACAGCACTTGATACAAAGCCAGCTAAATGCTCACGAAATGGGCAATACGCCATGCCGTCAATCATCGTTGAAATGGACACTATTTCCAAACACAGCAGCACAATACTCAGCAATCGAATGATCAACAGCAAGTGCAGAAGAGCACGGAGTATCCGCATCCCACCTGAGTTCTTTTAATTCTTGGGTGAGGTTTATTCCTGAGCTTAATTTCCTGGAGATGTGTTAAACGGAAAATAAGAGTGTTGTTATCTATTAAAATGGCCGCAAAACTTGATTGTTAGGCCTATTTTTGTGATGTAAATGAAAGTAAATCTGATTCTGGTTTTAGAAAGTTAAGAGAAAAATTTACACCAGATGTTTCTATCCTAAACAAACTGAACTCCTTACCATACGTAGTCGAACGCAGGACAAATTTCAATTCAAAGTAGAATAACAAAGCCGCTGGCGGTTTGTGATGATCAAAGAATTGCTAGAACAAGGTACTACTCAGAAATTACTAGCGTGAAAAACCATTACATTATAAATGTAAGTTGAGGAATATTCGAACGATTTAGTTGCATATAATTTTTCCTCGTAAAAGTGATAATTTTCAAATGAACTCTTAAATAAGTAATCTAGGAATTTGTATTACGGTCATTTGGTGTGCTATATATAGTACTGCTACTTTTACGTCAAAATTATTATAATAGGGCAAATATTTTCAAAACATAATGCAGAATTCAAATTTTATTTAATTACTTAGCATACAGTGCAAAAAATGTTTCATTTGTCTAATTTCAGATAACTTCCTTCACGTAATAAAAGTAACAATACTGCAAATTAAAATCTGCCCTGTTCGGCGCCCAAGTTGTTATCTAGAAAGATATTTGTACAAGTTGATAAAATCGCAGTGCAATAGTGAGAAAGACAAATGCCTGGCAATTATAAACGAACTGCAAATAGTGCCAATTACGAGCTGGCCGGTTGGCCGGCTGTGCGACGTAATGGGTTAGCCGCGTGTTGTTAACGAGGTTACCATGACAACCCGTCAACTTCCGCTCCACACCTGTTCTGTTTCACATATTTCAGGAATCTCGGTTTATTCAGCGGTAAGTAATTTGTTCATTGTAAAACATCATATTTTTTTCAAATTAAAACTAGCTGGTCGCGTGGTTTCGTTAAGGATACAACGTAAAATCATCAATTATAGAGTATAACAACAATTTCGAGTGTTCGTAATGACCTGGTAACAGGGTTTCTATTGGCTGCGCGTTCCGCCCCTGTCGTAGCCGCTTTAATCAAACCCGGCAATCCTACCGGATAAAGATAACCTACAGTTTAAAGAGGAACCAGAACCATGGAACTGTTCTGGCGTAGTTCACCGTACACAGCAAGCTGTGACAGAGGTGAAGGTCGGGTTTAGGGCCTATGAAAATCCTCGGTATACAGGGATTCAAATCGGGGACCTTTCTCTCTCCAGTCATATGTCCTAACTACTGAGCCACTAGACCGCTAATTATTAAGTAATAAACAACGCGTCATACTGCACATGTATTCCTACCATATAAACCGTCGATAAACGGGTCAGATACCACAAAGTATTTTGCATTTTCGAGCAACAATCTGCTTAGTGTCCCTAGATGATTTCAGGTACGAGTGATACATACTAATTTTGAGTGAAAGTTATTTCCGTTTTGAGATCTGAACAATCAATTTAGTTGATTATTAGTAACAGGAGAAATTCCAACTGATATTAAGAAAAATATTATCTTCACACTCCAGAAGAAAACACAAGCTGACAAATGTGAGAATTATCCAACATCACATGCTTCAAAATTACTAACCAGAATAATATACAGAAGAATGGAAAGGGTAGTAGAAAAGATAGTAGGTGAAGATCAATTTGGATTTAGGAAAAATCGTGGTACTGGGGAAGCAATTCTGGCTTTAAGATTAATACTTGAGGGACGGATCAAAAAAAAAAAAAAAAACCAGAGATACTTTTTTTTGGCGTTTGTTGATTTAGAAAAAGCATTTGATAATATTAAGTAGGACAAGATGTTCAAAATTTTAAAGAAATCAGGTCTAAAATATCGAGATAGAAGAATACTTTATAAACTATATAAAAATCAAGTAGCTACAATAAAAGTAGAGAACCATGAGAGACATGCATCAGTTAAAAAGGGTGTGAGACAAGGTTGTAGTCTATCCCCGTTAATATTCAACTTGTATGTAGAAGAAGCAATAAAGGAATTAAATGAAAAATATTCATGTGACACAAGTGTTCAGGGAGCAAAAATCAGTTTGCTACGATTTTCTGATGACATTGTCTTTGCAGAACGATCCGGGGATTTTGAGAAGTTACTGAACAAAATACTGAAGGATGATTTTGGACTGAATAGAAATCAAAGACAAAAGTTATGAAATGTAGCAGAAATAATACAAATCACAGTAGATTAAATATAAAAATAGGATCCAATGCAGTAGGAGAAGTAAGTGAATTCTGCTACTTGGGAAGCAAAATTACAACCGATGGCCAAAGCAAGAATAATGTTAAAAGCAGTATAGCACTAGCAAAAAGATCCTTTATGAAAAAGAGAAATCTTTTAGTTTCAAATATTGATCTAGGAATTAGAAAGAACTTTCTAAAACTCTACGTGTGGAGCACAACATTTTATGGTAGCGAAACATGGACATTAGGAATACCAGGAAAAAAAAGAAATTGGAAGCATTTGAAATGGGGTGCTACAGAAGAATGCTGAAAATTGAATTGACAGACAAAACACGAAATGAACTTCTGGAAATAATAGGTGAGGAAAGATGTTTGTGTAAGAAGCTTACAGAAAGAAGAACAGGTTGGTAGGTCATATTTTGAGACATGCTGGATTGGTTAATTTGTTAGTGGAGGGAACAGTTGAAGGTAAGAACTGTAGAGGAAGACAAAGATTAGAATATATGAAACAGATAATTGAGGACGTGGGTTCTAAGGGATATGTAGAGATGAAGAGGTTAGCACAGGATAGGAAGGGATGGAAGATTGCATCAAACCAGAAGAAAGACTGATGACAGATAAAAAAAAAAAATAGTAACGGCGACTGTTAACCGGATAGAATTTGGAATCTAATTACAGACGTCAATGTTTCTGGAGAAGAAATAAAAAAGACACATTACTAAGTTGATGGAAAAATAAATTTTCACACGTTGTTTAAAGCAATGTATATAATTCTTTGTGTGTGTGGTTTTTTTTTAAGTATAACAAGGGAAGAACTTTTTTATTAAAAATGTTTTTTTTTTTCGCCTTCTACACATACATATCTGCTCCCAATTAATCATTGCAGCCATCTCTCTGGACTTAACTACATGCTATCAAATAACAGATAAAATTGCTTACTTTGAAATGAAGCCCATCGTTCTCGTATTTTCTTTAGAATTCATGTTTATTGCAACTGGAGCTGCGAAGCAAAATCCCTCGAACAGTTAAAATTCGTTTGCGCTGCCCGAAGGAGTTTTCAGTTTCATCTCTCGCCCTCCCCTATCGACAGGTGTGTCAATACGGCAGCCGTGTTTACGTGTGTACTCAAACAGGCTTTGCGTTCCACGAACAGCCTCCAGTAGAGGGTTTCTGCTGAAAAAAATTACCCTCGTGTCAGAGTGACTGACAGCTGAGTGCGTATAGTAACAAGGGAAAGCGCTTCCACCGTTAAGTCTTCATTGTGGGTTACTCTACTTAAAACTCATACTAAAACCCTCAGTAATTGAATACTGGTGGAAATTTAAGTATTTTTTGAAAAAAATCAGTGAATCGCTGTTAACAGACAGTACAAAATTTATCTTGCTAGTGCTACTGAGGAATATCCGGTGTTCTATCGCTCTTGTAAGCGATCAGTAAAAATAGGTCCTCTGCATTTAAACTTATAGTAAGAACCACAGTTGCATGAAAATTTGAACCCAGTTACTCAGTTGTGTGTACAGTCAATCAATATTTTCTTCGTCTACATCTATACTCTACAATTCACAAATATTGTGGGTGGCAGAGGGTGCTAAGCACCAATCCTAATTCAGTGTATTCCAATCCCGAACAGTACGAGGAAAGAAAAAATAGATAAAAGCATCAGTACGGCATCTTATTTCTTTAATCTTATCTCTCCTTTCATTGCGACCTAAATAGATTGGCGGAAGAAGTATTTCATTGCACTAGTAAATTATAGATTTTACTCTCCAATAAATTCAAACGAAAACGACGTCGTCTGTCCACCAAACAATCCCAGCCAACCTGCGTATCAGCTCCGTGACACTTTCGTAAGGACTGTAACTAGCAGTAATGAATCGAGCGTCTCTCTTCTGTACTTTCTCTTACGTGCCAATCATCCCTTGTGATGCAGATCCCAAACTCCACAATAGTAATCGAAATGCGGACGCACTAGTGTTTTTACGCTGTTTCCTTTGTATGAGCATTACAACTTCTCAAACTACGACCTCTGAATCATAGTTTAGAATTAGCTTTGCCTACGACGGAAGTTATGTGCAAGTCCCATTTCATGTGGCCTTGTACTGTTACATACTTCAGGGAATCCACCGTGTCAACAACTGAATTGTTAACTTTGTTTCGTGAGCAAATGGGGTCTTTTTATTACTTATTTGCATTGCCTTGAACTTTTTTCAGTCAAGTATAAGCTGCCATTTATGGCATCATTCCGAAATAACATACAGATCACGCTGAATTTCTAAGCAATCTTCAGAGCACTTTACTTCCCTATAGGTAAGTTCATCATCAGCAAACAATCGCATTCTGTATTTAACGTTGTCACCGAAATCGTTTATAAAAAATTACGAAAAGAAGTGGTCCTATTACACTTCCTTGAGGAACGCCCGAAGTAACATCTAGCATAGAAGAGGCTTCTCCGTCAACAGCGACATACTGTCACCGACCAGTTAGAAAATCGCGTATCCATTCGCAAATCTGATCCGATATTCATTGTCAATAGCTCAGCTTAACAATTTTTGATATTATGTCTTTCATTCCCCTGTGTTGTCATACTGGCAAAATCCTTAAGATTCATTAGAAGGAGTATCAAATAGCTTCCAATGTTTTTCATGAGGTAGAACATTTTAAGACAAATTTTACCTTCTGTTTCACATATTTTCTACAATTACTAGGAGAGAATCCACTAAGACCCGTTCAACGACACAAACTGAAATTGATTTATAGTAATTAAAAGTTCTTGTCAACTTTCATTATTTTTATCTTTGGAGATATTTTTTGTGTCATCTATTCCCATGTTTTCCTTGTGGCATTATAAATTCACAGAGTAATCACAGATGTAAAAAAAAAATTGTTTTAGTATATAAAAAATGTAATTTAACTGTACACGTTTATCGTTATTTTAAAAATTATACAAGTAGAGTGAACCACACAAAAATGATCCTGCAGAAATAGATACGGGAAAAGTGTAAAAAGATAAAAATAAATGGAAGCGCTGTTTAAAATAATTGCGGGGTCGCCAGTTAATTTAAAATTTGTATTTTGCCTCAATGAACGCAGCCTTTCGGAAACGAGAACGAAAATTACATACATTTTGTTTCACAAATTTTTGAAATGGAGTTGATTAAATAACGAAACATGCTGACGCTGAAAATACGGTAATGCAGGAGGAGACTTCTGCTGTTTGAACATAGTTTGCTATCCAGAAATTAGAATTAAGTACTATTCACAAGTATTATTTAACAGAAAATTTAATACGAATGTCTAATTCGTTTTATAACAGGTTTCTTGTAGTATTCTAACAATATTACCTGAGGTTAATTCCTCTCGGTTAATCATGTGACATTAACATCTGACTTGCAGTATATCAACACAAACGTCTGTGCCATTGATTTAAGAGTGATGAATGGCCTATCCACGAAAGTTAATTGCCGCACATTTTTCTGCAGTGGGTTTTAGTAATTCCAAGTTTTGTATGTAAGCCAAATTCTTATTTCCATGGTAGATTCAAAACTTTTCGTTTCTAAAACCGTCAGTTTGATCTTAAGAAAAATCTTGCCGAAAGTCCAGGACTGCTGGTCCCGTATTCTAATTGCTTCCATGGGGCATAGCAGGCTAACGAACTTGAAACCATTTTCTGCAAGACTTCTCTCGCAAGGGTAACTTGCAGTATATGCAAAGAAAGCTGCAAACTGAACTGTTGAGAACACGTCTCAAAAGCTAACTATTAGGTTCAGCAGCATACTACAAATGAAATATTTCCCTAATATTACAGATTTTTATGACAGTAACTAACAGTTTCAAAAAACATATAATTTTTAATGAGAAAACACACAATTTTTTGTCAGTTGTGGAATTCATTTTAATGCTATAATTTATTCATTCTCATGATTGCCTAGAAATTGTAGTTCCATTGCCTTTTTAATATTTTTACAACGTTCTGAAAGGATTATAAAATAAACGAAGTAACATAACTGATTCCAGGTAATGGTTTAGAGCGGTTCGTAAAAATAAAAGCAATTACTGAGATTTTTTAAAGCGAATAAACCGTAGCTGTAGTGTGGAAAGGTGTTAAAATTTTCGAAAAAGATTCTAATTTTGAAACAGAATTCTTAAGAATTAATTTTTTAAAAGTTAATAATATGAAGAAAAAGCCATTGTGAAGATGTTACCATGTAGCAACAGAAAACAAAGTTATATTTTCTTTGAAAGTAATTGCTTGTGAAACCAAACCTGGGGAGAAAAAAAGGTCTTCCATGTTATGAATATAGCACTACCACACGCTAATTAACTCTTTAATATAACGAAACAAGTAAAATTAATTATATAAAATGGTAAAAATATCCGAAATATCACACTCAAAGAGAGAAATGAGAAAATAACGGGTTAAGAACAACAACGTACACAATTGTGTCTAATTATACTGCTGAAAAACATAAATACGTAACTCGCAAAACTAATGTCATTCTTAACACAAACTCTCAAATTCGTCAGATCATAAGCAATACACACTTAATGAGCTGCAGGATGAACATTTTTTTTCATACACTAATAATATGTTCTCATGTTTTCATATTATTATATTCGTAATCCAACAGGGGGAGTACAAATATTCAAGGAATTAACTTCCTCTCTATCAGCCATGCCTTTTTCTATTCTCTCCATCTAATTCCTTATCGCTATTGAGACTGCTTGTATCTCCGCCAATATCACTAGCTTATTCTAAGATAGATTAGATTTACTTAGAATTTGGTCAACTTTCATTGACTGCGTGAGGATGGTAGAGTCAATTCAGTTTAATGTGGTGAATCATCTCATTTGAAAAATATTAGTAATTGTGTTCTTTCAGCAGTTTGTGCCACGGGGGGAAATATATTATTTACTAGGTGACCTCGACAGACGTTGTCCGGTCCAAATTTTAATAAAATTGTTTGTGATCGTTTTTTGAATTTGTGAAAAGCTAGTTAAAATATGTAAACAAGGTAAAAAAAAAGTATTTCTGAGTGATCACTGTATTTATTAATGATTGTGTCCATGGATATTCAACATAAGGAGGAGTACATTCAGAAATTAGCCAATGGGAAATTTTACATTTGAGATGAATTGCATCGGCCGTACACTGCTAAAATGCCAGAAATGTGTGATGTGCTTGGACTGTGATAGACTTGAAACCATGCGTTTTTGTTCCAAAACTAAGTCACAACTGAATTAATACTTTATTTGGTGCTAACCAAATGATATATTTTCTTCTATTAAATCTGAAATCACAATGAATCTCATGTAGTTTTATGTGCATTTTGAATTCGATCATAGGTTTTGATTGTTTCTGTCTAAAGAGTTTTTATGTACCATCGTGCATTCATCCCAAACGATCAATTTGCATTGTTGCAAAAAACTTCTGCCATCGCATAGTTCTTTGAAAGGTTGAAGATTGCAGTTTCATAGGTTTACGTATTGAGCGGCAACCTCAATACTGAATGAGCTGTTTGACCACCTTCAAACAACGAATTCCTGATGAAGCATGTGCAAGTGCGAGCGAATCGTTGCCAAAAACAATGAAACTATGAAGTTTTTCCAGTTCAACTAGCAGCGTCCAAGAAGAAAATTCCTTTAGTTCCATCGTTCACAACTTTCATTACAGTGTCGTACGCATATTTCTGTTGCCGATTCAACAGCTGAACGTTCGTTCTAACGATTCTTGCAATGCCTCACAATCATATTGCTTTTCGCTTTTCAACTCTTGGTTAAATGATTCGTGTATCGGACGATTGGGCGCTGTCATGCCTAATTGAGGTAACACCCTGTTCATTACGTCATTAAGCCTCTGTAATCAATTAATATCAATGGAGAAGAAATAAAATAACTAGATTCGTTGCACAGAAACAACATAAAAATATAAACGAAGATAAATTTATTTTAATTTAGGTTGGAATGAGTTTTTCAACAATTTTCTCCAGATCTACCAGTTCTTTCCCAATAGAAAACATTCATTTGAATTATTCCCATCCTGGGAGCATAAGGAACGAAACTAAACAAAGAATTATACTTATTTTTCGTTAGAATTGATGGTCTTGCATTCATATAAGTATCCCATAGAAAAAGGTACATTCAGATTTTTCCAAATTTTCTAATTTTCCCAGCAACTTTTCCAATTTTTCTCTCATTGAAAATCTCATGCGGACTATTACGAACATTTAAAAAAAAATAGCCAAATCGGTTCATAGAAAGAAGTACCTCCAGTTTTTCCCAAATTTTCCAATTTTCTGGGCAATTATTCTATTTTCATTTTTTTAAAACGTTATTGGGACTATTAGGAACATTTTATTAAAAATTAGCAAATTCGGTACATGGAAAAGAATGAATTTCAGTTTTTTCTCGAATTTTCCAATTTTCCGGGCAACTTTTCCAATTTTTCTTTCTCTAAAAACCTTGTTCAGACTACGACAAATGTTTTAAAATTAGCCATAAAGGCACAGAAAGAAGGTACTTTAAGTTTTTCCGAATTTTCTAATTTTCTGGGCTACTTTTCAAAATTTTCTTTTTCAAAAACCTTATCCGGACTACTATGATAATTTTTTTAAAAAAAATAGTTAACTTCGCTCCAGCCGTTCTCAAGCGATGTGTTTACCGACGAACAGCATTTCATTTTTATTTATATAGATATGAAAAATGATTAACATTCTAGCATGGCGTGGTGCATTTATGAATAATATTCCTCTTTCTTTTAATACGAAAATTATTTTAAAATAACGTAGTGTAAGTTTGATGTTTACATATTCATCTATTGTCTTTGTATGTAATTTAATTTCTACTCAATTATTAGCGATGATTTTTATTTTTAATAAATTTAGTGCTTTTGTAAATATCAAATTCAAAATGAATTTCTTCACAGCAGCATAGCTGTTTCAAGATTTTAGGAAAATTATGGACTACTTTTAGCAAAGTTTATATCTCTACAAGGAGAGGCTAATGAAATAAGCACCACGAATGCAATGTAAATAGTATACACCATGAAACATATTGATCTATTTGATTTCTTGAATTTCCTCACTTCCCGTCAAAAAATTTGGCTCTACATGCTTTTCCAGTATGCCTCAACGGGTGACACCCTCGATTTTTCCGCCTGTGGAAACGCTCGTCTCATTCAAATTGCTTGGATATTCTCTAAGAGCCAATGCGAATACCCGGAAGTGCCAAAAGACATATGACAGAAAGATGCAAATACCGAGATAGGGGTGCCACCGTGGTAGAAAAGTATAAATGTAGTGTTCAGTGTCGCAGCTTTCATTTGTACTCTCCTGAGTCATGTGAAAGGTTTTGAGACGTGATTATGGCCGCACGACATGAATTAATGCTTTTTAAAGGCGGAATGGTAATTGGTGCCAGTCGCATTGTGCTTTCCATTCCGGATATTTTTCGTGAACTCAACATTCCTCGCTGTACACTGTCAAGAATGTGGCGTGAAAGTTTAATTTCTGACATTATCATCCGCCGTGGAGAACACAATGGTCGACCACGTATACTTAATGACTGGGACCAGCGACATATACATCGAGGTGTCTGTATTGACATACAGGCAACAGTGCTTCAAAGAGCAGCATCAATGAATATCAGACGTGCAGCAGTGCAGCAAAATTTGGCCTTGATGGGATATGAAACCAGAAGACCAACACGAGTACTTCTGCTAACAAAACTCATCGGCTGCAGCGTCTCTCCTGGGCTCGTGAAGATATTGGTTGTACCCTAGATGACTGGAAAAGATTGCATGGTTACATGAGTTACTATTTTAATTTGTAAAAGCTTGTAGTAGGGATTGGACTTGGCGCAGACCCGACGAGGATTGTGCAATCAGATGGTGACTCCATCCTTTATGGACTGTGTTTACATGGTATGGACCAGGACCTCTGGTCAAACTGAACCCACCGTTGACTGGAAATGGTAATTTTCAACTACTGGAGACCATATGCAGCCATTCATGGCCTTCATGTTCCCAAACAACCGTGGACGTTTCAGGACGAGAATGAGCCATATCACCGGGCCAAAATCGTTCACGGTTGGTTTGAGTAATTCTCTGGAGAATTCCAGCGAATGATTCGGCCTTCTAGATCGCCAGACATTAATCGATCGGACATATATAGAGCATGATAGGAAGGTCAGTTTATGCAAACCTACTGCACCGGCAACACGTTAGCAGCTACGGGCGACCTTAGAGGGATATATCTTCAGAAAACTTGCTTGGTCAATAATACGTCGGTTTGCTACACTTCGCCGGTTAAGAGTGGTCCTGCACGATATTTTGAGGTTTCCCGTGCCTTTTGAAGCTTTATTTCATTTTGCGCATTTGCATTTAAAAAATCTTGCAGTGATTGCTCGTTTCATTGGCTCTTCTTATTATTTTTACAACTGTAACATTACAGAAAGATGTTACCTCACCAATAGCCATTTCCTTGGGAGATGAAACTGGGGAGGTTTTTGCTGCCTTCCCCAACGTGAAACTGTTCTTACGTTTACTGTATGTGGTGATGACTATGACAGAGTGTGCGTATTCATTACGATTTGTGCTTCTTGTTGTGAACAAGAGACAAAAGAAAGGAAAGATTAATTCTATAGCTAGACCATTCAGGCCCTCTCTTACGAAGGACATCAAGGAGATCGTGAAGTTTAACGTCCTGATCAGACGGAAAAATTAACAGAGTCATATGCCCTCACTTAATAGATTGAGATTTCACTAAGTATTTGATGGATATTTTGGTAGCTAGAAACCGAACCCCACCAAATCTCCTAACCTGCTGGTCAAGCTCTGAATGTTGAAAATTATTTCCAGTACGGTGCTTGGATCACTTAAGTCAGTTCAGTTGCCAGACAATGTCAAATTGTCTCATCTATCTTAGACAATGTTATGGGCTGACTATATTTCATCAAAAAATCAGGAATTGTTTCGCTAACCATAGACGAAAAAAACCTGCTTTAACAATTTGCCTATAAATTGTTAGGTGACTGAAAGGGTTCATAATAATTTTTATGAGACAAGTAGAACACGCAATTAAAACTGCCTGTGTCTGAACCATTGAAGCTTGCAATGATCTACAGTTCGTATCGTAGGCTCAAAGTATGACCGCATTGCGTTCGTAGAAGGGAAGCAAAAAACCGGGTTGCACACCTGACGCATCGCATTCCAACCCACTGAATATCTGGTGAGAGATTCGTGCTATTCATAAACTGTGATTACTCGTGGCTGCGAACACTGAATACTGTAAACTCAGCCATTTCATGTATCAATTCAAATGCGGTTCAAGTCTAAAATTCTTACAGATTTTTTTTAACTTCGTTAACGTTCAAGCCTACCATAGCCTGTAAACTGATTGACTACGAATGTAGCTACAGAGACACTGCTCCAGATGGGGCAAAGGACACAACTCAGTCGGTTGAAATAACTTATCCTACAAAAACAATTCTTTAAAAAATAAGCCAAGTCTCGTGGGTATTTAGTGGCAAAACTCTATAAATCTTGTTCAGAGCCAAGTCATCGTTCTAAAAAGTGTATTCACTTTCCGTAACAGAATGGTTTCTCCGGTTTTGTGGATTTAAATTAAAATAATAATAAAAAATCCTTTGACTTGGCTATTATGCAAACCATTTAGATAGATAGTAATCCTTCTTCCTATAGAAGTATCTTTGATGTGCTACTTTATGAATCTTGCAAATACACAACAGACAAGATTTTCCTCGCACGTCTTTTCGGTTTCACAAGTCTTAGAATAGATCATGTATATTATGCCTTTTTGTTTCAGTAAAAATTATGACTCTAACTTTCCTAAGCGATATCTGAAGAAATAAGAATTCACTTCGTTCCACAGTGATTATACCACGCATACTTGCCGTACTTTTGAGAGACAAGAAGACTGGCTTTCAACGTGGAGAGGCGGGAGCCCTTGCTTGCTCACAAAGTTGAGTGGCAATAATACTAGATCCTAAGAGCAGAGAACACGAGATGGACTTGGCTCTGTGGCGAGAATAAGGCTGTAAAATAGAGCTTAACCATTAAAATAGTGGCTGTTTTCCCTAACGAACTGTGTTTTAGCGTACAGTGCCATCCAAGGAAAGATTCTAAGACATCTTCTGCTTTAAAGCTATCCACATAGTTTAGGCATAATACGTTTAGTCAAGTGTTTGTATTAATGATGTAAAATTTTCATTTTAAGCTGTAATAATAATAAATTAATTACACATTTTCTTGCATTTCTGTCAACAATAAATAAATGACTCCCAATTAACCTCAGTTAAACAATCATAAAAGAATAACTTACAGTCGTCATAATCCCAAGAGGTCTTCTTTTTCTCCGGTGGTCAGTTCTTCCGATGGCCTGCGGCGGTCTTCCATACAATTCTAATTCTGCCCTCCTTTTCATATGAATATATCTCCTGCAGCCAACAACTTCAATTAACTGCTGGATGGTATTCTTCGGTATCTGTTACCTTCTTCCATTCCCTCCAGTATTGTTTTACTGAACTGAACTCTCGTGTGTTAAGATAAGTCCAAATAATATTTTCCGCCACCTGTATATAATCTTCCATATAGAGTTATATTCTGTGCTCTCTGAAAAACCTCTTCATTAATAATACTGTCCCTCCAACTAAACCTTAACATCCTTCTGCAAAACCAATGTTCAAATGAAATTAAATTATCTTTTTGCTTAAATCTATTTTTCCTTGAGTTATTCTTTATCCATTTTATCCATTTTACCTCTAGATAATATAATTCTTGAAAATCCTCGAATGTTTCCCCATTAATTATAATTTTAACTTGGGCCTTTATCTGTACCACATAAAGTAGCTTTCGTTTTCACTTTATTAATTTCTATATTGTACCCATTGTCCGTAACTTCATCCGTTCTTTCCATAATTTTCTCAAGATCCCCTTCACTTCTCTCGCTGTTATAATGCCATGTGCGAATTGAATCACATTTGATAGTTCTCCTTGTTCCTATTTAATTTGGTCTCAAAGGTGAGAAATGCCAACTTAACCAACCGAGGTAACACCCAGCCACTCTGCCAGTGTTTTGGTTTGGTGAGGATTCGACTCACGGTCTGGCAGTGTTTCACCCGGGGCGCCGTGAGTAACACGTCCATTACAGCAGTCGAAGTCGAGGGAGGCGGTTCTCGTTACTGCAGTTTTGTGTAAATACGAGTCGGCCGTGCCACTAGCACGTATCGACGACGCTCGTCTCTCGACCGCTAAATGTGAGCTCTCGAGCCCGCAGATAAGTCGCCCTTTACTGCCGTTATAACTTGGCTCGTAAAGCGCCGCGCACATAAAGAAGACAAGCCCGCCTGACTCACCTCCAGAGCGGGCAGTCGATAACGTCAGGGGTGTCGGCCCGGGAACTGAGATTCTGCTATCTGTTCCCTCTGATACAATGCTTGGGCACTTCGTCGGGTTTTATTGCGTTAGGAATTGACTTGATATTAGCTGTTCAACCATCTTTATAACTGAAGATGTATACAGTATAACAAAAGTTAATAAAACAGTTCTGAATTAAGGTGTACCAAGCTTTACAAGAAGCTACATTTTTTATATTTATATTTTCTTTTAAAAGTCGAGTGATGACACGAGAAAAAAATCCTGGAAGTGCAATGCTTGATACTATTAAAATATCTATTAAATAGCCTCAGAGTCCTTCAAAAATAACTGGTTAAATGGAATGATCCTGGTTAATTAGGTGTTATAAAAAAAAAGGCTCAATGGAATTTCTCGTATCTTACGCTACAGCAAAAAGTTTCAGTTATCATCCTGGTCCAGGTTGTATTTCAGCCTAACCACAAAAACTTCACTAATATTGCCGTTAGAAAATCAAATCTTCGATCAGACGCATGTTAGTATCACGCATGGCGATGTATACATGACCTAAAATCTTCACGAGTCCTTATATCATTATTTTTGGTGATTCAAATCGATGTTATGACGTTTAAACGGCTGACATAGTTACATTTGGCTGAAATGTACCGTCAGTGAAAGCAAAGAAAATCAATGTGGAACTACTTTCATTCAAACGAAGTAATGTGGTGTTCGTGAAATCAAGATATTATTATTTAAAAAAGCTTAAATTACCCCTGCCCTTTGCTCCAACGTCAAAACGTCAAATCAAAAGTTCCGCTAACATTGTTTCCCGAAAATTACAAAATTTATCTTACATATCTATGTGTTAAGAATTTATCAATATACATTTAATACATTTATCTATATACATCGAATATATACAAATAAACAAAAAGCAACTAATAATATTAATATGTTAAATTAAACCCAATACAGACATTTATTTCAGTGCTTTGAAAATTCATTTCTTTTCTGACGCTGAACTAAATAAAAATGTTATTAAATAACGCTCATAACCTCAACTATGTAGTTTCTGGTCGTTGCTAGTTCTGCAATGAAGGTTGGGTGAGTGACGTCATGATGTGACGGACATGGATACTTAGTGACCAAGGTTAGCATAGATGGAGCTACAAGTTGCTGGAGAGGTATAAGCATGTATCTTAATAACATTAAAAATGAGAATGTTTGGATGTTTGGAGTATTTGGCTCAACCACGCCTTAATTTCCCGACAGATTTAACCGAAATTACGTATGGAGTTTGTATATAATCTGGTTAGTAACATACGATTGTTCCTTTAAAAATTGTTAAATTCTCGTACTGCTAACACCACCCAAATAGTCTCCTACTTCGTAGCTGGTATTGTCACCTTTAAACTTTGTTTCTTAAGCAAATCGCATACACTATTTCTCAGATATCAAAGTAAGACCAATATGACATATTCAATGGTGTGTTCAGTTTAAAAGTTTGAAAATTGATGCACTTGATAAACTAATAGTTCTGGAGCAGGAAATATAAGTATTTTCCTACCCTTAAAATTTTTTAAAGCAGTATTTACTTAGATTATGGTAATTTTACCGTGGATATACAAAAAAACTATATCCATAAAGCAAATGAAATCTTAAAAAAATATTAATTTTCAGACGTGATGTGTAAGTAAAAACTTTCAATTAGATGTACTAAAGCTATGATTCGAAAGTTAATCAAAGATCACAATGAAGAAAAAATTTATTCGCACTTTAACATTTAAATTTCTTTTTTTAAAGTAAAGTTGATTGATCGAATAAAGATGAAATATAATGGTAATTGTGTTGTAGAACGTAAGTTTATTGTTACGTGGAATATTTATTTATATTAATATTGTTAAAGAAAACTCTTATACTATAACACCCTTCCAAGCGGGTGAAGTCACGGGTAACTGCTAGTATTTTATAATTCTATCTGCACGCACCGGGACTGTGAACGACACATCTGTTATGCGGATTTGATGAGTACTGAGTATTTTCTAACAAATATTTTATGAATTTGGTGCCGTGTTTTGTTGAATGGTTAACGGAATTTCATTACAGGAGATTGCATATTTATACTACTGCGGTGCTCCAGCTTCGAGCCGACACTATGGACGAAGCTGTTCTGTCGACTAAGGCCATGTAGACAAGACGGCAGCCATCCCCACGCTGTGGACCACAACGCGCTCTTGCTGTGTACTACCCTCTTCGGTTCACTTGTTCCACGCACATCACTGTCGTAGCAGCGCGCACTGTGCGAGCCGCAATGTCACGATACAACAAACCAATATTTGGGAGACCAACCATTCTGCCACGTTAGAACTGATTCGCATGCAGATATTGCTCCCATTGACGTCGACGATACATACCGGTACTACCTGGACGTTTCCACTTCGTTTGACGGCTCTGAAGCGAATGAGCTTTGCGTAATATTAACCTTTCCGGTCACACAGAACTACTATGTCTACGTACGCCCCACCTCTCGGCAATCTTTATCACTCATCATGTCTCCACTGTACAACACATCATTCGATTTTGAAGTGACTGAGGCTATTACTTCTGAGTGCTGCAATTTTTACAAACATAAGAGTGTGTATGACATCATTCTAGGTTATTGATATTGAATTCTTCTGTAGAAAAAAATAATTAATTGGAATTCAGAGTCTGTTAGCGTAATTATAACTAGAAATAAGATGAAGGCAAGGGCAGAAAGTTGTTAACTAAGTATTGCGTTTTTCATAGACGTATAGATGCTCGGGTTGGAGCATGTGGTGGCTTCACACCGTAGTGAATTCTCACTGTCAAAATGAATATACATTCTATAACTTTAATCATTTGTGTATCGACATGTCTTCGTTTGCCCTGAATTTGTACACAACCGTCTAGCAAACTAGTATTGTTAACCATAAAGGGCACCTAGAGTTTAAGGCGGAATTCCAGCGACGGAGCGTTTTAGCATACTTCACATAACACAGTAAGCTGTAACAAGGATTCTAAACGGGGACTTTACGATATACCGAAAAAAAATGCTTTAATCAAAGTTTCAAACAATGATTCACTACTAAATCCTATCTTGGCGAGTCTATACCTTTTATATATGTGTGTGTATACACATCCAGAAATAATAGTAACATGCTTTGTTCTTCACAGTTATACAAGAACATAGATCTCTCTGCCAGCACCATTTTGGCTGAGTTGATTTATTTATCTATATTATCTTTGATGGTGTAGCCATATACTTTTAAATTTTCCGAGGTTAGAACAGCTGGTATATATGTTGTTAGCTGCTGACAGTCGCTTACCAAAACCCTTGTTACAACGTCTCCAATAACAGTAAGTTTAAATATTTATTTCTCCATTATTGAAGCCTCAGACCGTACTATTAAATAAATATCCATTACAAACTCATTTTCTGCGCCCCGAATATCTTTATTCCGTTATGTACGAGTATAAATGTTAATTGTTTGAGCAAATATACGAAATTTTAAAATATCTAAACCACTACAGTTGCTCTGAATAGTTGACACACTGATTTACTCTTGCTCCTAAAGCCAAAAAATCTTGTACCTGTAGTCGACATAATCATGAAATCAAAGAATAAGGACAGTAATGTAGAAAAAAATAAAGTTTCGAAATGATAAACATTTATCTTTCCATTTACGAAGCCTCTTACAACACTGTTTAATAACTAACTGATGCAATCAATAACAGTTTTCTGCATCCTGAATACTTCAATTCCACTATACATAACAGTTGCTCATAAATTATAAACGCTAACATAATTATATCATTAAAGAAAAGGCCATTTGCATGTGTTCCTATAGTCTACTCTTCGAATTAGACAGGATGCTAAAGTAGACATGCTCTGCACCTGTAGCCGTCACCATTTATATAGCTCTAAAATACCATAAAGATCAGAAAGTAAAAATAGTTGTCAGCGGAAGATGGAGAGGAATGTTGACAGAACGGGTCTGACCCGGTTTTACATAATTCCAGCACCAGATGGCTTCCCATGGGTCTCAGAACTCGTGAGCTTCAGGGGAACGCTGTATAAGCAGGAAATAAAAGTACCTTCACGAATATTTTTTAAAGTAAAAAAAAAAAAAGTGTCAGAGAATTTTTGAAATATCTGTAGGCTTTACATGAAGCACTTGGCAAGTGATGAAATTCACTATCAGCCTACGACATATTATACGTAACTACAGGTACCTAAATGTGACATCGTTTGTACCGAAGACCGACATCACGTGTCAATTTTCGGTTTTAGTGCCACCCCATAGATCACGAAAACAAAAACAATTTAATTGTTGGAAAGGGCACGCAGGTTCGTTCAGTTTTTGATTCAGCGCAGTATTTAGTGAGGAACGTAAATTTGACACCCTATCGATTTCATGTTCATATAGTAGATACAGAGGCTATCCATAACAGAAATATTGCTCTAGTTTAAATTAAGAAAGTTTACGCTTATTTACATCGTGATCACATTGGTGAATTCATGTTAAGCATAAAATAAAACCAAACTTACATTAACAGAGAATTTAAGTACTTTCCGACTTTACTATTTCGAAGGTACGCGTTTCCAACTATGGCAAGTACACGCTCTATAAAAGCTATTTACCATCGACAAACACCGTCGCCCACTATGTGAACCTTTCAGCAAACATAGCTTACGGTGTTGTATATATGCATGGTTGTCTGGGCCATCTTATTTCCTTAAATTTGAATTTCATGCCGAGTACAGGTGCATTGGTGACAGAGCGCCGAAGATTAGATGGTCTGGAGTTTCTTCTTCATTGAGGCTGCAATCACACAATTTATTTTGCTCACAAAATCTTGTCCGGGCAACACTTTCGTAATTATTGTCGGCAGTAGTGGAACCGTGGTTGATTAATTCTTCATGAAACTTTCGATGACTTGCTGAGTTAATACCTCGTTAGGTTGCTTCTTTTCTTTATTTAAAAGGGTTCCAGCAAAATATTAAGAGGTATCCCATGACGAAAGAATGTAGGCTTTCTCGGTGAGTCAGTTGCGTAAAATTTTGTAGGGCGTTCCTTCGAGATAGCGCGTCAGTAAGCGACGTTTCGGACCTTCCTTCGACTCCATCTTCCGGCGAAGCGTCGGATGTTGGAAGTGACCCCGCTTATAAGGCCTTTGGTTGCAAGGTGACGTCAAGTCACGTGAGTCGGGGCCAATCGTTGCACAGAGGGTGGGGCAGGGAAGGACCTGGTGGGGCAGCCGGGTAGTGGGTCCGGAAGCGTGGTGGGGGTACGCGCAGCGGAGGGGAGCGGCTGGAGGTGATTTGCAGCCTTGATCTCTGCCTCCTTAGATGAACTATCAGTGGATTCCATGCCGTGCTGAGGTGGTATCCTGAATCCCTATTCACAATTCCGTCAGCTAGCCGGATCTCCACAGCCTCCTTAATCACACTATCCCAAAAGCCCCATGACGTTTGGCACTTAAGTGTATATTCGTTCAACTGGTGAACGCAAGTCCGAAGCTGGTGGATCTTTAGTCTTACTCGGTTCCAGCATTCTCTACTAATAAGCTTATTGTTAACATTCATAAAACAGTTCACACTATTTCTTATTAACTTCGCCAGGTTGCAAGACCACAGGAATTGATTTAATTTATCTTGCCTTAATTTTTGCAGTAAGGTTAGAAGTTTTTTGTCAGTAGAAAGTTTCGCATTGCATATGCATTGCGTGAAACGCATAAATATTTTATAACAAAGAAAAGTTTTCAGATATCTAAGAACCAGTTGTTTCCTCATTCTTTGACCAACATTTAGTATTTCCATTTATCCATAATTTATTCATTTTACTATTTCTGAATGACCATTGCTCGGTTTATTTTAAATGTAATTTCTCTGTTTTTAGACACGTTTCCTATGATCAAACCAACTTATGTAAATTTTGAAGAAATTACGAACATCTTTTTGACTACTGACATTTGAGCAAAAGCTTTGAAATAAATTGAATAAATGTATATTTTAAACAGCTTTCTATGGATTAAATTTCACTTTTAGTGCTTTTTACTGTTAATATGAATAAAATTATTGTTATTATTAAAAAATAAATGTCTTTACGTGTAAATGCATAACTTACATCATCTAAGTGATGACATTTCACACATAGCAACCTGAAAGAGAGTTTTATTGGCTTTGTCAGTTTTCCGACGATGCTAGAATCATCTTCGTCCATTCTTTATACATTTGTGGCCTTGGAGCAAACATTAACCTATAGGGAACGTGCATAAACCACGTAGCTCCATTTTGGCCTCCTGTGAACCCCCCTCCCCCACGTATCCCTACGTGGCTTTTGCCTCTCCCCCCCCCCCCCCCATCCCACGTAGCACGTAGCTTATTTCCCGTTTGATTCCAGAAGACATTTTGTACATAAAATATTAGATACACATGTTTCAACGAAAATTACAGTTACTGTTTTTGATGCTATACCGATGCCTAAAGTCTCGAACACATTTTTCACAATACGTATTCAACTTAAATAAATGTTCTTTCACGTTAGCTTTAAATTTTAAAAACAAATGAGGCTATACATTTATAGCGAGGTTGATATTCAATGAATCCACTCTCCTCCTTGGTATTCCGCCACTCTAAAAGCTATACATCCAGCGCCTGTATATTTATTTTCTATAAACAATGGAAATGTTTCACTACGGTTGTCGTTCTGTCAATAGATATTGAACTTACACAACTTTTTGTTGTTCATACAATAGGCTAAAATCAAGTGAAACACCTTTCAGAGTGCGGAAACACGAAATTTTTGGTTAACAAAATCAAAAATATTGCCGATATTTAATCGTCATTGTTATTTCTCTGTCACTACATTGGATTACGTTTTTGGTGATCTCGTTATCGTCTGGTGCCTTTGCCGACGATAGTAAATCAGCTCAAATACGCGTACAAAACCGAGCGTTGTGATGATCGATTAACGCTCTCGCCTCGCATTCGGAAGGACGTCGGTTCGAATCCCCGTCCGGGCATCCAGATTCTGGTTTTCCATGGTTTGCCCAAACCACCCCAGGCGAATGCCGGGACGCTTCCTTCAAAATGCCATGGTCGAATTCCTTCCCGCTCCTTGTCCCCAGTCCCATCCCGCCTCTAATGACCTCAATATCTACCATGCATAAAGCCAATAATAAAAAAGTACAAAATTCTGTGTGAAGTGAACTCTCTCACCTTAAAAAATTGGCCATACACCAGCATATCAAAGATGCAATCATCTACGCAAACTGAGGAGTGTTTGAAAGATCTTGTACAATGATTTAAGGCTCATAGTTGTAGTACTTCATACCATGTGAGCTTCATGCCAGCCATGGAGCGAAGTGTTCTACTGCCTTTTGAACAAAGCAGTTTCCGAATCTTGTACGTTTGCAATAACCTTGGGTCTTTCCCCGCTGTTTGAGTGTGCCCAGATTACCTCCTGATTCTGATATTGGTTTTATGGATCGGGACAGCACAGGTTCCCATGAATATCAGATGAGGCGCTATCTCCTTCCTCTCCTTCGTTTAGACACTGCTTGCCTTCGGCAAACAAGAAAACGGTGGCACAAGAGAGCAGGTATTGAGTCCTCCTAGAGGTGTCTGCACCGTTCTGCATTTCTCCTGTTGCAAGTCTAAGTTACAAGTTATTTCAGTAATACTCAAAAGCTATTCCTGTCGTAGTATTTATTCGTGGTCTCCAAGAATATTCTATTAAAAGTTATCGTGTAACAACAATGATTGTCGCTGAAATTGGATCAAGGGGGATTGCTTTTGAATACTGTACAACCAATAGAAATTTCGTATTTAATGTTTCAATGCATATTCCAAAAGATGATGATTCGTAAGTAAGAAAATTCAATTTACTATTTTATATGGTTTCCGAAATGTCTATTATAGTTTATCACGTTTCAGCAACAAAAATGTTATCAGAACTGTACACACAT
Organism: Vandiemenella viatica; assembly: GCA_031002005.1. Taxonomy (NCBI): domain Eukaryota; kingdom Metazoa; phylum Arthropoda; class Insecta; order Orthoptera; family Morabidae; genus Vandiemenella; species Vandiemenella viatica. Next base: position 134,819,475 of record CM061919.1, read on the forward strand.
GATCAGCTACCTGCTAATCTACTTCAACAAAAATATTCAGAATTTTGTTGATTTCAAAGCATTATCCCTTAAAGTTAAATAAATATTCTATTTCCACTGTTTGATTCCAAAGATGTGACTGAAAATGTTTATTTTGGTATTTGTATTATTTAAATCTCTTTATCATATCTCACCTATGTATACAGATAGTTTACTTATTTTATTTATTTTTTGTGTAGGAAACATACATATTTACATAGTAAAAAAACAGTTGGTTGTGAATGGAGATACTATGAATATAATTAGAGCTACATGTCATACTTATAACTACAGATATACTAAACAATAATAATAATTCCATATGGTCGTAATGAACTAATGACAGGGTTTCCATTGGCTGTCCATTCCGCCTCTGTCTTAGTCTCCTTAGTCTAACCTGGTAGTCCTACCAGGTACAGGGTACAGTTTAATGTGGAATCCGAACCATGGAAGCAATTCACATTATACAGCAAGCTGTACCAGAGATGAAAGTCGGGTTAAGGGTCTATTACTATCCCCGCCTAGACATGGGTTCGAACCGGAGACATTTCGTTCCCCAGTAAGACACCTCAACCACTGAGCCAACAGACCGCTACAAATATATTGTTAACATTAGCATGTCGGTGATGGGGCTCATAAGACTCACCAATCCAAAAATCGCTCAACGCGCCTGAAGGAGTTTTCACTTCAATTACTAAAAAACTAACTCAGTCAACAGCCAGAAGGTTGGTAGAATCTTCCTGAAGGAGATGTACCAAGCTATTGTGCCAGAGGCATTAGGGCGAATTCGTTTTCTCAGGGGCCTACCGTATAATGTTGAATCAGAACCACGGAACGCGAACGTCCAGTCAAATACAACTTCTAAAAATTCCTTCTCACCACGGGATTTAAACCGGAGAGAGAAACTTTCAGAACTAAGCACCTTAATCGTTCAGCTACCAGACAGCCTTGTTTTTAAGTATATGTATGCTAAGCACTATTAAAATCGGATTAAGAAACTATGAGTTTATACGAACAACATTGACAGAAATTAAGGTGAGGCAGAAAGGAGGAGAGTTTTTTTTTTTTTTTTTTTTTTTTTTTGCATATAAAAGGTAAACAGTATTTTTGTATTTGTTTTAAAATATACTGATACAAAGTTCCATCAAAATCTGATCAAAACTGTGGGAACATCAAATTATATAAGCTCAAACCTTGGCTTCTTTTCGTGCATTTTCCGAAGCATCATATAAGTCTTCTTTTTTTACTATTATTTAAATGGCTTTGGGTATTATCGGCCATACAGCCAAGTTCTTTACGTTTTATGACAATTTACATTTCAATTCCTTTGCAGTTATATATACATAGTTTACATTCCTTTACAGTTCTATTCGCAACAGTTTACATTTTGAGCTTTTAAATTTCAAATTCCTTTACAATTCCATATATATGAGTTTACATTATTGGTATTATACTATGATGTGTCTACATGTATAATACATATGATACTTTATTATATCTCTTATCTGCGCAGTAGAGTGTTTATTATACAATTTGTGGGATTTTTGACACTGTAACTTAATTCTATTTTGTTCAATGTAAATCACTGGTGCCCTCATATAAGTCTTCTATGCAGGAGGTTGGATACAGTCGACATTCAATCATGTATTGAACAGTCTGTACTTCTCCGCAGTGTCACTTGATGTTATCGACCTTGGATCTGCTCATTCCTGCTCTTAACCTATTCACAGACTCCCATATTAGCCATCCCTTGCCACAGCTAGGTGTTAAATTTCAGACACTCTTTTCCAACCTGACGGGAGGCGGCATTAGATTTCCACAGTTAGTTTACTTCCAGTTCACAGTTAGACTACTGGAATGCGAAGTTATATTAGTGACTAACCATTCAATTTAGATGGAAGCGGTCATCTTACCTTCTATGGTTGTGTAATCTATATGTCAATAACTTTCAACAGCGCTCTATTTAGTGTTGAATAAGACTGCATGACGGTCTTTGGATTTACATACAAAACTAGATCCAAATCTTCATGCAACAATTCAGAAATGTCACTAATTCTCATACCACTTTAATCTTTGTGACCAATGAGACCAATAATTGGCTAAATAAAACTTAGCTTAAACGGATTAAAGTTTTCAGCTGAACTACATTAAAACTGTACAAAACTTTTAAACTCCAGTTTTTCAGTTCCAGACACTTTGCTGCCTTAACTTATTCCCCTCTTTATTTTCAGTTACTTGTATGAGACTTATGGGATCATTGTTGTAAATAGATTGAAATTTTTACAAGTGTAGACCAATTACTTTCTTTATTAAGGCATTTTTTTAAAAAAATAAGTGTTTTAAATATTACTTCACTAGCAGCTCACTTTTTAGATTTATTTTTCCTCCTTACACACTAACAATAACACTCTTTAAAAGCGGGTATACGTTTGGAAACAAGGAAGTATACTGGGACATTATAATATCAGCTTAACTTCAGATTTAATGAACTGGAACACGTTATCTTATAAAGTTCAGCAATCGGAGTGGATTTAAAGTTTTCATGCCTATGAAAGTGCGACCAATTTAATGGAAATTTTAATGGGCTCTGGTGGTTCGCCTCTGTTGAAAATTATTGTGCAAATACTATAGGTTTACATCATAGGATCTTCAATGTAGCTTACAGAAATAGAAATTCTAGAGCAAATTTAAAAATCACAGTTCAGTGTAACAAACTAAAGGAAAAGTAAACGCTAATCAAACTTAGCTGCAATCTGGAATAGTACCTGGGTGACCGATCTTCGCTCGGCATCTTTCGATTTACTTAACTAAACAAGATTTTGAGTATGGGTTCCAAGGCTTTTTATGTTCACAGTTCCTTGTTCTAACGAAAGAGAAGGTTAACTAATATCATTAGGCTTACCGGTACCTGAAACTTCTACGAGATGAGGTTAGAGCCGTTTCCTAGAATTTCTTCTTCTTTTTGTAAAATCGTGTAACAAACTCGAAAAGCAAAACGTTATGTACATATGAAATGTCATCCAAATCGTTAGTGCCATTTCCGAAATCGGCTGGTTTACTACTTTATAGATTGCTTTTAAAGAAAATTGCAATTATTATGTTAAATACAAATCTTAATGCTAATCAGGGATTAACTAATGGTGCAAGATTTGTGGTAATTCACTTAAACGAGAACATCATCAGTGCTAAATTTATTCACTCTGATAAAACTATGCTCATACCTCGTAGTAACCTCACATCTTCTGATCAACCGTGCCTTTAGCAGAAGGTCAGATGCCTCAAAAGACATAATTGTATTTATAATAACCTGTTTCTTCGTACGGATACCCCTATGCTGCTTTTCACGGCTTTTTACATTCATTAATATTTATTTTTGTGTTAAAGACACATACCGTCAAAAGGAGACGATTATCACACTATAACTGCTAAAATTGTTTTGAAAGAAGTATTGCAAGTGCAAAGTGAAGAGGATTTAAAAAAGTACATGTGACAAAGCCATAATTTTTTAAACACCTAATTTTTAAATGTTTTACAATTAAACATGTAGTATTCAATAATAACGACTTTTTACAGTAAAAGTGATAAATATTACTACTCTTCAAAATAAAATAACTTTCACTAATAAATACTTGCATTTACTTATTTCCAGATTATTATATTACCATTCGGTGACTGACCACGATACCACTCGCACGGGTCAGCTAGTGTATAAAAATTATTCGTTTAAAGTTATAAGAGTTCCTTGCTGTAATCAAAGAAACTTAACTAACCTCAGCCCAGCTTACCGATACATGAAACGTCTACGAGATATCGTTAGTGCAGTTTCCGGGATACCTAATACAGAAATTGCTAATTTGTTGTACAATTACCTTTTTGCAAGGAAGATACCCATTTATGTAAACTTAAAGAACAGAACGTTATCTAAGTATGTAATTTCATCCAAATCGCCAGAGCTGTTTCCAAGATATATAAAATAATTGCTCCTTTAAGGAAATAATATGTATATTCTGAGTACAACATTTCACTACCACAGTATGCAAAATAAATTATCGAAAAATGTTTAAGAATTAAATGGTTGTAGAAAAATAATAGTTAAAGTGGAGCTAGCTAAGTAATAGCGCCTTCCAATTCACGTTAAATTCTCTGATTGGACTGTATAAAGCGCTGGGATTAAAATACGTCTTGGTATAGCCTAAGGATTCAATAGATTAACTTCATATTATGCATGTGTGGAACTGGGAAAAGTATAAAAGGTGATTTAATAATTATATTTGTATCTGATATCTTTCATGAATGATTTAATCGTATTTTTTTTATTAATTAGCACAATATTAAGTGGATGGTGTGTGATAAGAGAGTTAAGGGAGTACTCGTTTGCTTTTTGCTTGACTGGATGCAATCAGTCTTGTGGATACTCGGTAGGAGTAGTACTCGAGTACGTGCGGGATTGTTTTAAAAATTAGAGTGATTAGTCATCCTGGCATATCGTCGGGTATCGATCTGAAGTTAACCGGTGTAATAATAAAGAAACCGCTACCACAATTTTCTAACAAATTTTACTGCTGAAATTATAAATATTTTAGTGCACTCGTGCGTGTTGACATTACTAGAAGAGAATCTATGAGCACTTGCGAAAGTGTGGATCACATTACAAACCTAGCAATCTTTGTATAGTAACAATTAGTTATAATTCGTTGCTGGTCATTATCATGAGTATAACCAATCTTGAAAAATAAACCTTCTATGTGAAGAGTAAACCAGATGACCAGTCGGAACAGACTTATCATTTTCTCGTTGGAAGTGCACCTTGCGTTAATCCATATTCTTTTTCAAACATTTAGTTGAACCTATCAACCTGACAACCGTGAATTTAAATCAGGTTAGTGATTTTCCTGTAAATAATAAACCGTTTAATACTTAAACGACAATGATATAATTGATAATTCCAGAGAATAAAAATCAAATTAGAAACTTCAAACTTCAACCTTCAACAGGACTATAACATTATTCGTCGAACCAATTAGAGTACATTTTTACTGTTTTTAATGAGGACCTAATAATTAGGTGAATCTAGCAGAAACAGAATGAATATGGAATTTGTGTTAGACTCGGATGATTGGAAATTGTGCAAATTGGTGAAACACTTGCTCGATCCTCTCTCTCTATGCTACTGAGAAGAATGAACGTGTAAAGTGATCCACGATTTACTTTCAAAGAAAAGGTGATATCTGTTTATCATGTCACTTGTTTTCCTGACTTGGCTACAATTTATTTTCAGGTTTAACGGGAGCGTTAGAATAGATCGTATAGATTACACAGTTTTAAGAGGAACTTAAGGCATAAAAAGAAAGCTCTTGTGCCTCGAACGTTAGTATTACTATCAACCTAAGTGTGTGCCAGCATAATAGTCCAGCTTTGAAGAAAAATAACAGGTATACCAAGAACATAGCAATACTACTTTCTCTAAAAATACCAACGAAGTTTCAGAAAGAAGTACAACGAAAGGCGAGCATAGAATTTAATTAATTATTTTTAACGCACTAATAAACAAACAAAAATATACACACATTGTATTACTTAAAAAAACTCTTGCTAGAAAGACAGATAAACCCAACAGTTTTAAAGGGCATTTAGGTGCCTTAATACTCGACTTGGATTGATAAGACCATGAAAAATTTAAATTTGATAGCGGAGCGTCTGATCGTTGGTATGGTTGTTTGAGACACTTTTCAGTAATTATTTATCTAGTTAGTTGAGAGTTTCCTGATTTTATCATCAAAACACAAAAAAACTTACGCGAAACTAACTACAACAAAGTCGGAGTTCACCAAAATGTTGCGGTACTTTCTACAGCTAACGAAATCAAAAACAAACATGAGCCATTAACACAAAGATCTTCTGTATTGGACTAGCAAAACGTACAGTTGTTAACTCCAGTAATCGGCTTACACGACAACGGCAGCCAGACAACCAAACGGGAGGCATTTCGGTGTGCAAACACATAATAAATTACTGCAAAGCTAGGTGTAAAAGAAAACAAGATAAACATAGAGTGGAAAGCGCCGGGGGTGATTTTAGAACCATCGGAATGTTTAAAACAAAAAGTGGAAATTTAAGTCCAGGCAGCAAACAACCAAAGAACTAAAATCGAAGAAGACATATAGATATGTGACGCAATTGAGCTGAGTTGCTTCTTCAGTAATTACAGTTCCCTGCCATACCAGCTTATCATTTAATCAGTTAACTAATTGAAATAGCTATCAGATTTTTCACTTTACATGGAATACACCGACAGTAGACTGTAAACACCTTTACTATACCTGTTTGTAGCGTGTTACTTTCCGAACATATAATGCAAATCTTATAGTCTGTGACGTTTCTGTGGCTTCATCAAGAGGAATAAGGATCCGTTTTAGTCTTGTTTTTACGGTAAGTTTAGTATTGAATTCAGTGCGAAAGGAAAAAGTTGCACCAAAGGTGTGCAACAACCACCTCGCAGAACCGCCTTAGTAAATTGGATAAGTGTGAGACATTTAGACAGAAGTTATAAATAGTGGAGCAAAGATACGAGGGCTGTCCAGAAAGTAACAGACGTTTTGACCTGGCGCAACAATGGCTGCTCCTAGCGCCGCCATCTTGGCGTCAGACTGTTCATACATTCAGTACGCAACCAGCAGTGGTAGTTTGCACATCGTTCCTATCGTACTTTGAATACATTTGAGTGTTAAAATGAGCGCTGCAATTAAAAATCCCGCCAGTTGTGAAGTGCGAGCTGTAATACGGTTTTTGTTGGCGAAAAATCACAAACCAATTGAAATTTATCGCCAGATTTGTGATGTGTACGGCCAAGGAATAATCAGTGAAAGCCGAGTGAGGCAATGGTGCATTGATTTTAAAAATCGTCGAACCAATGTTCACGATGAGGACCGCATGGGTAGGCCTAGTGTTGTGAATGATGAACTGGTGGTGAAAATCAACGAAAAAATCCGTGAAAATCGTCGTTTCACGATTACGGAGCTTTCAGAACATTTCCCCCACGGAGTTTAGTTCATGAGATTGTGGTTGGTAAACTTGGTTACCACAAATTTTGTGCCAGGTGGATTCCGAAAATCTTACCAGAAGACCACAAAAAACAGAGACTTGCTGCAGCACTGACGTTTCTGGAAGACTACGCCAAAACTGGAAACCACGTTATCGATCGTATCGTAACTGGCGACGAGACTTGGGTAAAGCACGTCACCTGTGAAACAAAAGGGCAGTCTATGGAATGGGGACACACGCATTCGCCCAAGAAACCGAGGAAGTGTCTGCAAACGCTGTCAGCAGGAAAAATTATGGCTACTGTGTTTTGGGATGCTAAGGGTGTGATTCTCGTTGAATTTCTTGAACGTGGCCAAACAATCACTTCAGAAAGGTATTGCCAAACACTCAGAACATTAAGAAGCACGATACAAAACAAGCGTCGGGGAAAACTCAGTGAGAAAGTTTTGTTTCTCCACGACAACGCTCGTCCACACACGGCCAATCGTACCCAAGAGCTCTTGGATGGTTTTGGATGGGAAGTTTTCAATTACCCGCCGTACAGACCGGATTTGGCACCGAGCGACTACCACCTGTTCCCGGCGATGAAGACGTGGCTCGCAACACAATGGTTTGAAACTGACGTTCAATTACATGCCGGTGTATCAGTGGTTGAAGTCTCAGGCGGAAAATTTCTACAGAGAGGGTATCGAAAAGCTTGTACCACGTTATGATAAGTGCCTTAATTTAAATGGCGATTATGTTGAAAAATAGCCTAAGAGTTTACCTCTAAAATGTATATAATAAAAATAGTTTTTTTCACTTTGTTTATTTTTTATTACAAAACGTCTGTTACTTTCTTGACAGCCCTCGTACAATGGAGTTCTTCTTCCAGTTGTCAGCGGTGGAGTATGCGCGATTAAAGAACGTGTACCTGCTCCTTGTAAGTTCAGCTGACCCTTCTCTGCATGACGGGTCTCCTGTAGTGCTGCTACATCGATGTTATACCTTGCAGTTCTCTTCCCACAGTGGCTGCTATTCTTTTCAAGTCTCACTCTGCTACTGTCGTCAGTAATCTTCCGCAGCGGTAAGTGAGCTACAGTATGCAGATGAAAACGCAGTTGTAGCACAAACAGAGGAAGAACTTGTAACCCTTTTAAAGGATCTGGCAGCTGCATACAAAAAGATATGTCTCATACTGAACACAACTAAAGCCAAGATTCTGCACCAACCAACTGCTGGGGGAAGACAAATAAAGAGCAATATCACCATCGACGGGCTAAGCCTACAAGTTGTAAACACTTTTCCCTATCTTGGCAGCACCCTCTCATCCACTGCAAACATTGATGCAGAAATTCAATACAAAATCAACCGTGGTGGAGAAGGATCAAGTACCTTCGACAATCATGACATCAGTACTCAAACATAGATCCTTGAGCACAGTTCTGTTATCTTTCCCTCCTTACACTACAGAAAAATGGCAGCCTTTCGGCTATCCCTCGCGGGAATGCCTGTCATCATTGCGGTAAAGTTCCTAATTGACTCCACAGTCACCGTAGCATCCATAGATGAAGAGACCAACCTACTCGATCGCGAATGTTTGATATACATTTTTTTATTAAATCGCGATTAGTTAGGTATTCTTGCAATACGTACGTACTTGAGCTATTTGTCAGCGAAAGGGCGCATATGTTCTCTCATTTAATTTTTTAAGTACAGAAGGTGCTGGTATGTGACTTTTTCCCTGAGTTTGTCTAGGTGTGCATATTTGAGTGGACCTACTAGCATCAAATAAGTTGAGTTTCGTCGAGACAAAATAATATTACCGCGCTAGTGAAATCGTCAGGTCTTTAGTTAGTTAGTGAAGCGAAAGTACCAAAATAATTTACATTAAATTGCAATAGTGCGCATGCTCCGGTGGAAATTTCCCTAAACTCCCATCTTCCCCCTTTTCTGCATCAACCTACATTTAACCTTTACAAATTTTAATTTCTTTCAACATTTTTGGCAAATTATTCATCAATTCTCTTGGTAACTTATTCCAATCCCTGACACCCTTACCTGACAAAGAGAATCTTCCTACACCCTTGTGCCTGAAATCGAGTGCCAGCTTGTGGTCATGGTCATCTTTTCCCTTCGATGCATTACCTTCAATTCTTACACCAATATTTTTCCATGCCTCATCACCAATATACGCCTTGTACACTCCCATGACCCTGTTCACCCTTCCACTGTCTTCCTATGAGTCCCATTCCAGCTGTTTTATCATATCTGTTACTGATTGCGTTCTGCGATAATTTCCAGAAACAAATCTAGCAGCCCTTCTTTGCACCTTCTCCAAATTCTGTATTTGATACTCAAAATGTGGGTCCCATACAAGCAATGGTCTGACCAAAGTTTTGTAACCCAATTCCTTTACTTCTCTCGTGCATCCCCTCATCACCCTCTCCAACAAATGCAGAATTTTGAAATCTTTTCCTGCTACCTGTCCAATGTGATCTGCCCAGTTAAGCTTGTTATCAAATGTAATGCCAAGATATTTACATTTCAAGTGTTCAATAAGCAATTCTTTCCCCACCTTATAATCATAATAAACCTTTAGTTTTTTATTTGTGTATCTAATAAGCTGACTCTTCTTTGCATATATCTTCATACCATGTTTACCGACCCAACTCCCACCTAGGTATCCTGTCCAGATCACCCTGCAACTGCTTATATTCAGTGAAGCCGGAAATTGCACAAGTGCGTGTGTTTTATCCATGATAGTGCAACATATCCGAACGATTGTTAAGAACTGTTATAAATTGGAACTGCATGTTAATTATCACTGCGCAGCTTGCAGGCAAATAAGGGACGATATTACGGATCGTCAAGAAACACTAAATTTTTTGTGAAAGTAACAGAATAACAAAACGCCACACCGAACTCTGGCGTTTTTTTAAAAAAAAAAAAAAAAAAAAAAAAGAGGAAATAAATTACCTGGTACATTATGATGTGTTGTAATCTTATTAGAGAAATATATTATGATACCGGTTAGTAAGTGTACATTAAAAGAAAGATACTGTGCATTAAAAACTCACGCGTTGAAAATTTTCCTCTAATTATTTTATTTTATTGGTTTTTAGATGCTTGTGGCCTTTTGTATGTTGCACAAGAAGATTGGAAAAGGCCGTCGACTGAAGGCAGATGATATAGTACAGTACTCAAGTTATGCTAACCAGATAAGGCGTACGTGAGCCCCACTATACGTGGAGTTAGAGCGATACTTTTAAGTGAGCCATTGACAAGTTGCATCAATCATTTTATACCAAGTGTGTGCTTTATGCTAAAAATTCCTTACTCAGACACAATCAAAAAACGACTGCGTGTGTAAAGTTTGAGTCATCTCTAATCCGCTCCGACACGGGAAGAGCCTTGACAGGTGCGTATTACGTACTGCGCTGTAGCACGGCTAAGCAGTATTCTGGACGGACGCGGCTGAGCCGGATGAGCTTGGTCCTTCTGGTGCCACTCGGGGCCCAGCCGGGCCTTCCTTCCTCTTGCCGGCGTGGTGCGGCGCGGCGGGCGGACAAAGCAAAGTCTAGCGGACGCGACTCATGCATTTTCCATCCCGGCAGCAGTCGCCGCCGCCAGCCCTCCCTGGCAAGGGCCGCCACTGTAACAACACACCGCCTTCCACTGCCGCCGATTTCATTTACACTCCTCTCGCCGATGGCTGTTGACAGACAAACGTTACTCTCTAAAAGTGTCTCCACAACACAAATGAATTTGTCTCAGATCTTAAACGGAAAAACTACGTCTTCATACACATCTCAGAGGATGTGGATGTTTCCACTAGAGTGCCTCGTTCAATTTCAAGATTACAGCAATGAAATTGCAACAATATATCTGGTCTTGACGCGAGACATAAAATTATCGTGCGTAGTTAAACTCTCCAACGTAATTACTAGTTGAAAGAACACGCCAATGCAACTGTTTATTTATTGCTGCGTCGTACGCGTTTCACCTCTCATGTAGGCATCATCAGCGACGAATCTGTGTTACAGTTTTTATATACAGTTTTATCCTATTATTACATAATTATGGGCATGAGATATTCCATAGCTAAAAGTTACTTACTATTTACATTTTTTACTCTGGTATGCAGCTGCGCATCTGCTTTTTCATATACAACGCATGTTTTGTCTGTATCATATTTACAATATTGTTTGATCATCGTTCAGTCGTCTGTTAGCGTCAGCTGGTTTATTTATGTCTTGTCGCGTCCTTCGGTTGTCTGCTGTGGCCATTTTGTTTGTATATGTCATGTCTCGGGCCGATAGCGCGAGTTTTGAAAAATGTGAGTATGTGTGATGGTCTTGTTAGAATGTTTTATATTTATGTGTGATGTATATATGTGTGGGGTTTTATTATACAGTTTGTGTTTATTTTGTTTTGTCTGTCGAGTTTGTGTATATTAAATTGAGTAACGTTTTATTTGTGAGGTTTACTTGGTCGTTTAGTACCTGTTTGCCTTCATTTTTTGCTTTTTGTATATATAAGGTTTCCTGTATAGTGATTGTGTTGTGTCTGTGGTTGTTGATAGTGAGAATTTGCATATCTGTGTTTATGTTTGTTGGTGAATGGTCATTTTCTATGAGGTGTTCGGCAAATGTGGAATGGTTACTGTATTTTAATGCTCTCATGTGTTCTTTGTATCTGATTTGGAATTGTCTTCGTGTTTGCCCTATGTATACTGCTTCACATTTTTGCCAACGTAAGCTTCAACTCTGCACGTTCTATCATGATTCCATGCTAATAATAACTATTTTACTGCGTTTAGTTTCAATTGTGTTTTTCTAAATAACTACACTCAGCACGTGTCAACAATAATTGATGTAAAAATCTAAAAACAGGATCGGTTGCAATATGAGAAGAAAATGAATGGTAGATAAAGTACGAAATTAACGTGTTTTGAAAATAGTGGATGAGAAAAGAAGCTTGTGGAATAGTCTTACAGAAAGAAGAGACAGGATTGGGGGTAACATTTTAAGACATGTTAGTGGAGAGAACAGTCGAAGGAAGATTAGACTATATGATGCAGATAATTGAAGATGTAGGTTGTAACGGGTATGTTGCGATGAAGAGGTTAGCGCAAGATAGGAAGGGATGGAGGATTGCATCAAACCAGTCGAGAGACTGATGACAGTAAAAAAAGTAGCTATTTATCGTTTATTTTCCTCGTTACAAAACCACTGAAAGAAAGTTCACGTAATCAAAAAGTTAGTGTATATTAAAAATTAATACTGGTGCATATCCTCCATCTCAAACAATAAATAATGTACTTAATGATGAATTTACATAACAGGAATAAGTGTTCTGTTCTAAGGGGGTGATGAACTGGCATCTCTTCTCAAATTCTTCTCCTCGCTTTTCTATTTTCCGTTATTTTCTTCGTTCTGGTGTAGCTATGCTCCGTATTCGTTACTGAAATATCATCAGCTATCTGGAATCATCAACGTCATTCTTTCCGCACTCACACTACCTTAAAAATCATTCACAATGTATTATTAAATGCATTAAGAAATTACACTTACCCAGTTACTGATAGTTTTTGAAATATTTATCCTCTCACCAAATCCATTTACTGCACACTAATGATCGGTTCGATATTCTGCTACAACCACATCTCTCCTCCTTTTAGTCTCTGCGCCATACACGGGTACATTATTTTTTTTAATTGTTTTTACGCCTTGTCGACGTCTGGATCATTAGAGGCGGGAGAAGACTGAGGATAAGTAACTGAGGGAATTCGGCCATGGCCTTATAAAGGTATTATCCCGGCGTTCACCTAGAGTGATTTCGGGAAACCATGGAAAACCGAAATTAATTTGGTCGATGGGATTTGAACTCGCGTCCTCCCGGCCTGATTGTTACCATTCACCACCGGCACCCTCGAAGCAAAACATTTCGTTATTCCGTTCTTTAACTCTTTTAATAAGGAATAACACACATTAAACATTTTTTCCTTGTGAAATTTATTGTAGCATGTGAAATTCTTTCCCGATAGCACTGTTGGTTTCCATTTCCTTCAGAACACATACCACCTCTTGTTCAAATTTAACATTATTGCTTACATGTGCAATTGTAATTGCAATATTGTTGCTTCATTATTTAATATTGCGTTATTACAGCCAGCTCGCAGACGGAATGCTCCGGGACTGTCAAAACTACTGGAAAATTTGATTAAACAAAAATCGAGTTACACTTCTATTGGGATCTCTGATTGACTGCAGTACTATCTCGTGGGTGACAGAAAGCAAAGAAACCAGCTGGATTAATTCAGAGTGAAGGTTAGTCGTGGTGACTGTGTAAACGGATGCTTGTACTGGTTAATAGTCACATTAAGACAACACTCAGACCCAGCTTACTATTAATTACAATCATATGAATTAAATAGATTTCTGTCGGAGAGAAATAAAGTGATAAATTGTAATTTGTATATTTTTCATTGAATGATGGAGGAGAGTTGCTTCAATAAAAACTTGATTAAAAGCAGCAAAGTACCGCAAAAGTTCATTTAAAGACTAAGAATGTTGTGTTAGCCATAGTTTTAGGTGTGATTTTCGACTGTTATAAATTGTTTAATTTTCTCAATTTTATGTTTAAATGCTTTTAAATATTTCCTTCCTTCATTTTAAAATGATTCTTGACGATTATAAGTAATTTCGTATATGCTCTAACAGTTGTTGTACGATTTCTACTGTAGGAACTATAGTTAACGCTCGAGAAAGTACTGTTGGCTTCTTTAACATAATCTACAATATTCTGTATCACCTATTTATGCTCCTGAGATTGCGAGCATCCAACTTTTCTGGGACCGGTGGTAACACTACACTATGTCAGTTGTACTAGTAAAGTCATTTAACATTTTTGGATGAAGTTTAAAGCATTGTTTTTGAAGTTAAAACTTCTATGGTCGCGTTGGGCGATGTTTGGACGGGGGCTAGTTATGAGTTCACGACTTTCCGTCACCATCACGTCACTATGACATGTTGCGCGTATGAAATGCGCGCTGGACGCGTCACCAACATGCTAATGTTAACAATATATTTTTAGCTAGTATGACGTGTTGCGTTGGGAGACAGTATCTAAAATGTCAAAATTAATGTTTGTTTGGTTATTTTCCAATCTTCTTCATAAAACACACAGTTTTTATCCGATTTTGATGGAACTTTCTATACGTATTCTTTAAAACAAATAGAAAAACACTGTTCACGTTTGATTTATAAATATCTAAACCCTCCTCTTCTTACCTCCCCCCCCCCCTTCCCACCAATATATTTTCTGTAAATGTTGTTATACAGTTTTTATCCGATTTGGATAGTACTTAGCACACACACACTTCAAACGAAGGCGGCCTGGTAGTACAGCGGTTAAGGTGTTTATTTCCGAAAGTTTCTCTCCCTGGTCGCGGCTTCAAATCCTGTGGTGAGTAGACATTTTTATGAGTTGTATTTGATTATACTAGCTACGCCACGATCCGTGGTTCTGATTCCACGTTAAACTTGTAGTATGACAGCGTCATCCTCCAATGAATATATATATATATATATATTATTATATATATTATATATATATTATATATATTATTTGGATTAATATTCAAATTATTCAGATTAAATATAATTATTCATTAAACGTAAATGTATTAGGGCTATTCAAATCATAGATAGTTTATTTATGATAAGCCCGGGCGGCCAAGTTGTTATTGTATTTTATTAATGTAAAATTGTTAATGTAAAGGAGAAAACGTCTAAAAACGCTAGCGTTCAGTGGAAAGTTTGGAACATTCAAATAGCAGACAAAGCTCTGCCTGGCGACGGTCAGTCGCGGAGGGCAATAGCAGGGACCAGTGGAGAACGGAAATATCCCGTTAGCCGGAGCGGGGGCAACGCACCCTCGGCTCGGACGCTAGGGGAGGCGAGGTCAGCCGCGCTGCGCGGAAAAACACGCGACGAATAACCGGCGCTTGCCCACTCACGTGATTTTGGCGTACGCTGATTCTCCAATCGTGTACCGCTACGAAGTGCACAAATGTCAAAACAAAGCCTCTTTTCCATGTCACGCGAGCGCTGCACTGGAAAGAAGGGCGACAAGAAGGACGCCATAGCATCACTTGCTGCCGGGACGTCTTACCGATCGGATGTGATCCGATACACTTGCAGCCTGGTCGTCTTGCTGGTTGGATGTGGGCCAACGCAGAGTTTACTATCTCGTTGAGATAGACACACGCACCCGCACGGATAAGCTATCTGTGAGATCGCTACCCGAGGGTGGCATATCATGCCGCGACCATCACGCAGCTCCGACAACATAGTAATGTACTCCGACGCCAGGTCAAGGTTCAATGGTTTATAACGAGGCTTTACCGACCCGTAAGCGACTCCTGGGAGTAGGATCTCTGCTTTAACCTTGAAATGTTCTTGAGCCAGCTGGCATTTTATTTTCATATAAAAATTTGAATTTTAAAATATTTTGTTCATTTTCAACTTGATTCAAGTAATGTTATTTTTATTTAATTGGCGCCCTGGGAATTTTTATATTGTGTTTAACGTCAATTTGCTGGCCTGCGATACCACGATGTTGCACATTCATACTTGTAATCTTGAGATATTTAATTTCATTTGATGTGTGCATTTATCAGACAAATTGTAAGGTCTGGGTATTGCTTGCTTGGTTTGCATTGCATTTTGTTTAATATTAAATTTAAATATATCCAGCATTGTAAAAGCCATAAGATCCAATAAATTCAACATTTTATTAACCTGTAATTTACAGCATTTCGAGATTCTGGCTAACCAGATAAACAGAATCAACATCCATCTTGATAAAATTAAAGTAGTGCTGGTCCCCCCCCCCCTTTCTCAAGCAAAGGTACTACCACAAACTGTAGACCCCTGAGGAAAGGAATTCGCAATCCTGCCTCTGACAGAATAGCTTGATACATCTCCTTCGGGACAAAGTTAGGTTTTTAGTTTTTGAAGTGAAAACTTCTTTGGGCGCGTTGGGCGATTTTTGAATGTGTAAAATCTTATGAGTTCGCAGCAACGACACGCTAATGCTAACAATATATTGTAGAATGGTGGTGGCTGAGTGGTTAAGGTTTGTGACTGGGGAAAGAAAGGATCCCGGTTGGAATCCCTGTTTTGGCGAGGGTTTTAATAGACCCGTAACTAGACTTTGATTTCTGGCACAGTTCCCTGTGTCATGGTAAATACGTCAGAACACTTCTGTGGTTCGGGTTCGACCTTAAACTGTAGGTCCATGTACCTGGTAGCACAGCGGGTTAGGTTGAGGCGGCTACGGCAGGAGCGGAATGCGCAGACATTAGAAACCCTGTCACCAGGTCATTATGACCGCACGAAATTATTATTGTTTAGTATATTTGAAACTATAAGGATGAGGTGTTGCGCGTATGATATTAATAGTTTTAAGTTTTACCTTCCATCGGCAGTCTCCAATGACTGAATTTTTTTCGGCGTAGTAAAAAGTCATATAAAACGTTTGATGTTGATGATATTACAGCAACACCTATCATTGAGTCAGATTAATTATATCGCATGTGCAGTTGCTAGCAGCTTTACGATTTTATAAATAGAATACTTAAAATTTAATGCTAGCTAAATCACGCAGTTTCGTTAATTGAGGAATTATTTCAGGATTAAGAATGTAATCTATATTACAATTACATAATTCCATAAACTGACGTTGATCTACAAGTCGAAGTTCTTTGCAAGTAATTATTTAGTCATAATATCAAAATAAAAACTTACTAACAATTAATTAGCTAACCGTTTCACAGTTACATACATTAAAGTTTCGGTTATTGGCAAAAGAGCAGTATTAAAGCATAGTAATTTTGTTAAAAGAAATTATTTTTAACTGTTACAGACAACAAATGACAGAACTGGCAGTGGTATTGTAGGTCGAGAAGATCTCATAACGAAAAAAAGTGTTTTGCGCATTTTTATTTGTAATAATATTTTTTATTTAATATTTTCATAATATTACCTTTAAATTCAATTCAATTAGTTAAACGATATTCTAATCTCTTTATTCCTTCCTTTGATTTCTCACATTGAGCAAAATACCTCCGTATTTGAAGTTTTTCAGTTACACATTTAGACAGCTTTTTTAAATGTAAGAAGGCCACACCGAGTGCGGTGGTGTAACGGTTAGGGTTCTAGCCTCGCATTCGGGAGGACGGCGGTTCGAATCCCCGTCCTGGCATCCAGATTTGGGTTTACCATGGTTTCCCAAATCACTCCAGGTAAATGCCGGGATGCTTCCTTCAAAAGGCCATGGCCGAATCCCTTCCCATTCCTTGCCCCCCATCCTTTCCCGTCTCTAAAGACCTCGCTGATAAGAGACGTTAAGCAGTTAAAAATAAAGAGGCCACCGGTGATAAATTTATAGCGCATGTTGTGAAATCTGATAACTTCGGAACTTAAATTTAAGATGTGAAAACAGATTCATTGTCGTAATGCTGAAGCGATAAGTATCTGGATGTTGGGGTTTGAAAGCATTCTCAGTTATTCCACCAATGTGGAATAACGTTATTCTTCATTGCTTCGCCCTTGATGTGTAGTACATGAGAAACACATGCAGAACGCCTCATAGGTCATCGTCAGAGCCTGCCGTGATGTAGACAAACATTTCTTCTTCTTCTGCGTACTTCCACAAATTGCCTGGACTGTCCTATCTTTATATAACAGTGAAACAACAATGATGAAACTTCGCAGAAACACGCCATTTCCAATCACTCCCGAGAAACGTTCATTCGAATCAGTTACCTGTAAAACATTCAAAAACATTTCTCGTAACTCTTATACTTGAATATTAGTGGAGGGTGCTTTAAACATTGTCTGTTGAGATGTTTGTAACTTCAGGAAACTTGAGTACTTATATTAATCACTTCTTTAACATGGCAGTATGGATTATTATTATTATAATTTTCTGAATCATCACGATTTTTTGATTCAGGTTCAAGACCGTGTCCAGCCATTCAAATTTAGGGATATCCCGAAATCGCCCCACGTGAATGTCGGGAGAGTATTTTGAAAAAGTCTTGGTTATATTTCTTGCCGTTTCTTGCCTCTGTCCTCTCCAGTGATTTGGACGTCGACGAACCGTAAAACTCGAAGCAAAAAAAAATAAAAATAATAATAGACTTTAATAATTGATCTCGGTTTTCAGAGTTGAATTCAATTACCTTTTTTATATCCTTGTTATTACACCTTTAAATTATTATTATACAGGTGATATCTGATGTTTTGTTTGCTTGTCTGGGCGACAGCATCCTACTAAAAGCACCTGTTTCAAATTCAAATTCAAGGAATTATACTTGAGAAAGATTCGTGAAATTCGATATCCGCACTATCTCTTATTCACGCTGATAAAGTTTCGAACTAATTCTGATAATGTAATACATCATTTTCTGGAAACGTAGACTGTCTAAGTAACTACAGAAAGCTATTGTTGTGTGGTAGATGCTAAATGGATAAATTTTTCGAAACATTGCTTTACATTTTCATGTGATATGTAAAATGAGGTAAAGGTATTTTGACGTAACACAAATGATGACACAGCCCCTGATATTCGTTACAACTTTTCTATTCTGTAGAACAACAACAGTTCTCATCGAAAGCTCTCAAGCTTTTCTGCCGCCGTATTTTCCAGCGCGTAACTAAATATAACATGAGAGGATACATCTACTTCAATTTGTGGATTTCCGATATGTTATTTCATTCGATTCCTGTTAAGAGAATACACACTGGATCAGTAGGCCTACTTTCAGTTCTGCTATTATTAACATTTCAAAGCAAAAGTGTAACCATATTGTAAGTACCAAATCTTCGATTTTGCCATCTATGTTGTAACTTTTTTCTCTACTTGTAACGAATGTTATTGCTCCAATTCTAGTCACTCTGTCTGGAAACTCTCATTGTATGAATAGAAGAGACAGTTCTTCAGTACTCCTTGTGGGTTATGTCCCAGGAAAAATTTGATATTGTTTCCAGAACATATTCGTTATCTGCTTCCCTTATTATCACAATTCTTCTACGTTATTTTTTTTTTTTTTTTTTTTTTTTTTTTTTTTTTTTTTTTTTTTTTTTACCTATGCAATATAGCAGAAATAAACGCTGTTTCAGTATTATGAGAAACATCTAAAGGACATAAGAAAAAAGTTGAACTATTTTTTTTTATCATTACTTGCGAGACAGTAAATCATTTTTTTAATGTTATTATGTGATTATCCCTTGTGTGTCTTACAATAATCCAGTATAAGAGCACTTATGGCTACGCTCTAATCTTCTTGCAATATATTTCCTCGGAAAATAACCTCTAAATGGCCATTGTGCCACAGAATATTGCACTAAATAAGCTGATATACTCCAAGAGCAATATGGCAGCCCCCTTAACGCATCCCGACAGAATACTAGCTGCAAGTTTATCGCTGCGTTGTAAGTGATAACCTGTATTCCCGATGTGTCGCAAATAATAATCGATAATAATAGATATGAAGATTATTATGTAATGATAAATTTATTTAAAATATTTATAATAAACATTTTTCAACATGAAAAAGAACAGTGTCACCTCAAAAAATGTAGTTCATAATTGTCAGTTCATAAGAACTGTACAATAATTTATTTAGAATAAACTCACTGATATTTATTTTAAAATAAATGCGTGTCAATTCCCTTTAAACGTAAGTAGAACAAACGAGATGGATGAGAACGAAAAGTCGAGTTCTTTTCTTGGTCTAACTATGGTACATTTATGCAAGGTTAGTGAAAATCACTACTGACTTATACCGATAAGATTTTTTAAGTACCTAAATGGTGCCCGCCGCCTGAACGGGGTTAACAGGTTCAAATCCTGGTCGCAGAATAGACATGTTTAAATTAGTAGAATTTCGACACTATTACACAAATTTTCATCAGGACGTTGCCGTCTGTGTAGGAGAGACTGCTGTCGATAATTCGTTATCACAGATTGTTCACTAACGTCCTGGGATAAATCTAAATCCTCTCAGCAGAGTGTATGGAGTGAGGGGATACGACACTGTCCATCAAATGGGAACTTTAATCCTGACGGCCTCGGGTGCCCCTCGGAAGAGTAGGCCTGATTGGATCCACACGGTGTCCTACCTTCCCCCTTATAACATCTTTCATTCAGTCACAGGGCAAAAAAACACGTAAAATCACTTTCATCACTGCAGAAGTCAAGAAGGAAGCTATCTCAGTTTAATTTTCTCAAGAAGAAGTACGCTCTAACTTAACGGCTGTCAAAGATGCCGTCCACAAAGAGGACAAACAGCTTATTAACGATCTTTTTATTGTAGGTTCCATAGTCACTTGTCAGTCATCGTGGTTGTCGAGCTCTATTATTCTTTCATTGAGTCTTTTCTTTAAAATTCAGACAGATTAATATTTTCACAATTGATTCACATAATTTTCATAAAACATTACAGGTATGTATGTGTAGTTATGAATTTCCACATAGTACAGGTTATCTCGATAAGGGACGTTCACGTGTTTGCAACTATTTCTAAGTTATACGGTAGCTCCACATTGCCCACATCATTTCGAACTAGGATACAGACTTTTACTTAACATACATGTTTATACAGCCTAGTATCTGAAAACTAAAATAGGCTTTAATTTAACAAACAGTTTTACATGTGATATTTCAACACATCTTTCTAAAAGAATAGTTTATTTTTTCTTATATTTAGCTTTGGCAATATCTGTACAGTCTTTGTTTGTTGGCACGATACATAGGATTGTTTTGCAGTTAAACATATATTATAGGCTTGTTAACTTGCGCATTTGTCTATGGATGACTTTATAACTGATTGTTTAAAATTTTCTAATTTTATGGTGTTCGCAGTTTTAATATTTCACCACATCACTTTATACTCCAAGTACCAATGCTACTATTACTAAACTAAAAGTATTTAATGTTACTAATCTACATTCAAAGTCACATTTTGCAGTGATGGTATCGGAGCGGTAATCCGGTTTCCAGGCCTCCCGGAATAGCGCACGTTCTCAGTCTCTCTGGCAGCCAAAGTGACCGAGAAGACCGCACATCGGAAGAATAGCAACCTGTAACACCGGTTGTGAGAACTATTTTTTTTTTATCAGAAATAAGGAGTTACCAAAGCACTAGATAAGTTTCTCATCTATTGGTGGAATTAGGTATTTTTCCATAATTCGGATTTGAATTTTTAAGACTCTTGGCTACACAATTTAGTAAAATTAAGTACTAATAATTATTAACTGTTTTTACGTATTTTAAGAGATATAACAATGTTTTAATTATTTTTTATCAATATTTGTATCAAGCCAGAATCTGCATCAGTGACTCGAGATTGCAACTATTATCTATTATTTGCTTTATTGCAATGACAGACCCATTTTATGCATCAGACCAGATTTCATGTAAACATTAGTTATGTATGTACTACTTGTTTTTAATAAGCGTTAGTTTTAACAAGTCCTATTTGTAGGTAGAATTCCCTTTGCAACAAATTTAATCAATCTTTCGTTTAAGTTTTTTTTTAAAGGCCGTGTTGTTAATACTATTTCCTGTAGGTTTTACGTCCCTAAGAAAAACAGATGCCAATTTCATAGCAGGATGAACGGATTTGGCAGGCCGTTTAGAGCTATTAGAGCTACGAAATATCCCTCAGCTTAACCAGGAACTAAACCAAGGGCTCTGAGTTTTATGTTAGTGGTTTCACCGAATTGCCACCAATCGACGTAAATATTTCACCGCAGATAACAGAGCTGAATTTAAAGCGTAGTTTAATGTAAGTAAATTGAGTTATGTTATGTTATGTTACTTACTAATAAATCAGAATATACATGGCATTATAAAAAAATCTGTATTTGTGACATTGTGTGGTTTTGGCGATTGCAGGCCTGAAGTAGGAGCGTTTCTTGTAAAATCTTTGTTCGGGTGTAGTAGGAACTGACTTGCGTTAGACATAGTTAACATTGTGTGAAGTTCTGGAGATTAAAAAAAAAGTAGAAGATGCAAGAGAGTATATTTAAGAATAATTCGTGAGAGAAATTAACGGAATAGGACCATCGGTTTATTGATTTAGTGTTAACTTGTAAACTTTGTCCCGCAGACCTTGCTACATGTTCAGTTATTTCAGCAATTGGTGTAAATGAAAGAAGAACGAAGAGTACATCTTTATTTTTCAACCTGGCTGAGTTTAGTTTCTTCCCATCAGTTTTAGCTGTACAGTTTTAACCGCCGTTTATTACTAGCTAATTCTAGAAACACAAAACTGTGTTAAACTGCGACATAATGGGCGACCATCGGCTCATTGCATTGGAACAAACCTCACATTAAATAAGATCCGTCGGAATGATGTCGACTGCTCGTACGGAAATATCTATCCACGCATCACTAATTTCTAGCAGTGGTATGCAAAGCACATTTTACAGAAAGAGATAAATTAGTAGCAAAACATAGGACTGGTAGCAACCAAATACACCAATATTTCTGAACCCTTCAAATAACAACAAATGTTATTGTAAAGTTACAGTTGCCCGAAATTTACGGGATACCGTATATTTAATATAGTGACAGATTTCATTTCTCCATACATTATTATTATAATTTAGTTTCTGCACCGAGCGTGGTAGGTGAATGGTTAACGTTGTGCCCGCACATTCGGAAGGACGAGGGTTCGAATCTTCCGGTCATTCAGATTTGGTTTTCCATGGTTTCCACAAATCACTCCAGGTGAATGCCGGGATGCTTCATTAAAAAAGGCCAAGGTCGAATTCCTTCCCGTTGCTTGCCCTCAGTCCTCTCCCGCCTCTAATGATCTCGCCGTCGACGAGGCGTAAAGCTGTAAGTAAAAAAATAAAAAATGGTTTCTGCAATTAATGCATAAAGCCTGTGGACCAGTTCATCCAAAAAATTTTTTAATAATACTTCTTTATACGTGTATAAGGCTTAATATTGGTACGCTAAATGTCATTAGGCCAAGATTGAGTCAAATTCATCATCACAAACCAGATCGGGAAATTTATAGTCAGAGAACAGACATGGATTTAATATTTTTCTAACATTCCTTTATTGGTTGTCAACGTAAAGTTTCTACTGCAGTAAGGCTTAAAACAAGAACGTAAAAATATAGTTATAAGAATTTCAAACTGTCATGCTACTGCAGAAACAATATCAAAATATTTATATCAGAAACTAATTAGATTTTTAGAAAATTAAAGATTCTCATTTCTTGTGGAGTTTCCGATATCAGTCGGAATTACAATTTCAGACTGCTCTTAACAGCTGGTTCGGTTTGTATCTTCCAGATAGACTGTTTTTTGTAAATTTTTCGATAAGTGAAGCGAAAAAAAAAAGAGTTACGACGAAACAAAACGCACGAAGCCTTCGATATGTCGACTTAACGTATTGCTCTAATGCCGTAAACACATGAATGCCGGTCCTGGCAGTGTAGTGGCTAGCGCGCTGGCTTCGCATTCCAAGGGCCGCCGTTTCGAGTCCGGCCTCGGGCATGGGTGCTTTTAATAAGTGTTGTGTTCTTCTTGTGTTGTCCTCACTGTAGTGTCCACAATATCATAGTGAAATTCTGATACAGCAGTTGCAAGATAAACAAATTGGAGCTGGCTAAATGGTCTAAATGACCGAAGGCCATATTTAAAAAATAATAAAAAAATAATAATACTAACACATGAACACAGGAAACCTTCGACATGTCGACTTAAACGTATTGCTCTTCTGCCGTAAGCACTTGAAGACTACGTTACATATTAGTGAATACTGACTTACATTGTGAGTTTATTTATTTAACATATATGAATGAATACTAAGAGGTACAAAAATTGTTTAAAAATCGTGGTTCAGTAATTATTCCACACAACTCCTTATTCAGATCAATACAAGTTGGTATATTGTTAGATAGTCAATGTAATGCTGCAGGATTGCTGCTACTGACTGGTGCTGGTGTACCCAGATTTTCCGATTTGATTGTTATCTGGACCTACTCCGTGGGTAGATTATGCTAGACAGCTGATCAGCAGTCAGTGGAGATAGGGCCGAATTAAACGACCACACTAACAGTACCACCTCTGTTTGTCTATATATCCTTACAGTACCCGATCGATCCCCGAGCACAGTGTTGGCCTTGTCTCCTACCGTAATCCGCACATTGTCCGTAAACCATTGATGCCACTTAATTACAGCATGCCGTACAAGGCCACCAGAATAATGCCCCCTGGGCCGTGATTACGCGCGATTGGGAACCGGTCAGCCAATCAGCGCTGATTACAACCGACCTGTGCTGCAGGGGCTAAAGATCGCCCGCCCTACCTTCTGCCACCTGCTGCGCATCGCGGCTATCTACAGGCTACCCAGCGCTGCGGCCTGCTGCCCTGGTGTCAGATGTGAATTATTTCATTTACTTTAACATTATTCAAAGTAACGATTAATGTATTGCCACTTGCTAACAGAGTTATATGCGGCAATAGATTAGAAAGCCTGTGAAATAGGCAGACTAACGTGTAAGTATAAATAAACTCATCATTTGCGAGTGTAGATGGGAGGCTGAAGGAGACGAAAAAAGACATTATATTTCAGGTAATCATTCTGATGTGAGAAATAATACGAAGCGCGTGATAAGTCCTAACTCCAGAATGAATCGAATTTTCTGTTGATCGGTGGGTTCAAATCGCTGGAGGAGGAAAGAGGACGTGCAAAAATAACATCAATGGAAATGGCGTATCTGTGATCAAATACAAACAACTATTAATCAAAACTATTACTGCAATACTAAAATGAAGAAAATGATGTAGGTGATAAATAAAAGTTAAATTTTCTAGTAGATGTTAACCCAAAGGTAGAAAAGATGGAGGTCACTACAAAGCAAATTTAAAAGAATAAGGCACAGAAAGAAACTTATTTATAACACCACTAATCTGGAGCCTCAGAAGTTAAGACGCTTGCTTTTAAAGTTTCTGGATCCTGTCCGGGGTTCAAATCCCAGTGGGGCCAGGAATTTATAAGAGTTTTGATCATATGAGCTGTGCCATTTTGTTCGGAGGTTCAAATTCCATGCTAAACTGTAGGTCCCTGGAGTAATTGGCAGTCCTACGTCTGGCACAATGGCTTAGTTTGCCTCCTTCGGATGCATCAAACCAAACTTTGTATAGGGAGCTAAGTTTTTTAATTTCGAGAAAAACTGAACTGGAATTTACAAGTTCCACGGTTGAAAGATGTTCATCAAGGTCTAAAAACGTGTCGTTTCTGGAGACGATAGCAAATCTTTGAGAGTTGGAAGGAGTAGAGGAAAACAACATGATTCCTCTGCATGATGACCTTCTTCACCTGCCTGCACACTTTTAAAATCGAGGAGACCTGCCTACATGGAAGCAGACAGTTTCAGACATAACACCTTTAACTTGTTTGAAGAGTGGAGAACGGAGTGGGTAGCCAACAGCCCACACAATTGTGAGCTTATAAAAGATCCGACAACATGAGTTCCAGGGTTTGACTTGCCTAGGCGTCTTTGGTGTCGATTGAACAGGTTTCGCACAGGTCACGGAGTGTGCAATGCAACATTGTATAAATGGGGTCTCCGTGAAGATGCGTTGTGTGACTGTGGTGGTATACAAACTGCTGACCACATTGTCATGGACTGTCCAGCAGGAAGATTAACTGGAGGACTTCTCACACTGCATCAAGCTGGATCAGCTTCCAGAAGATGGCTTGAATCTATAGATATAGTTATCTGATTGTACATGTCTTTTGTTGAACATCTCTTTTGTTGTACTTGGCATACGATAATAATAATAATAATAAACTGCTGGGATAATAGATCTCTCTGCATAGAAGCAAAGAATAACAAGAAACATTATTCTCAGAAGAAGAGCGGACATGATTAACTATATACATTTATACGTAATATTTTACCGGTGATACAGTTTGAGATATGAGGAAAAAGAGACCAGGAGGATGTCTCTCACCCAAAATGTGCATTTAGGTCAGAGCGTCAGGGAGTTTTTGAGGTCACTACAGTTGATCACATTAGCAGTAACAATGTAATACAGATTTTTGAAGCACAATGTTTGAGGACATTATTCTTAATGAACAATGAATTTGTTGTAAAGGCAAAGGTACAATCTTGGACAATGGAACCAGATATGAAGTGGGTGCTGTTCCATATGACAAGACAAACGATGGAAAATTATTACACAACATGATATGCAACAATAACTCTTGAGGAAAGAGCGAATAGGCTGTTGTTTGAAGGAATTAATAGGCATTGTGATTCGGAGATTAATTTAATTGTGATGGAGCACACGATCCTGTGGCAATTTTCTGTCATCCAGTTACCCCTTTTAGTATTTTACTTTTTAATTATCTTATATAATTTGAGTGTTAAATTTCTCCACATCTTCTTTTGCGATTTAAAAATTTTAATTTTAAAATTCTTCAGCGTCATTGGAATACTATTTATCACTTCACTTGGTAATTTGTTCCAATTATTGACACCATCACCCACAACAGAAAATTATCCCACTCCCTTATGCATGAAATCGAGTGCCAGTTTCGTGTGTAATTCGATCCGTTCTGACCTTGTCACTAAACACCCAAATTGGAAAAACTTAAAACTTCTTGTATGACATGAGGACTGGACATTCTTGGAGCAATGAGCCACTTTGGCGCGTTTATTCAATGTAATTTTACACGGCCTTATACCGTTATATTTTTAATTTTTAAATTGAACTGGGTTTTCAATAAATACAGCAACCTTAAATCTGTCAATAAGAAATATTGTAATTTCCGGCTATTGGAAAACAGTAGACGGAGCGGAAATTATTTCAGGGCACAAAGAAATACTTTTTGGGAATCAGACTTGTCTATGTATATTGTTGGATAACTTCTTTCACTATTGGGAACATGACAAGTATAATTCATCAGGCTCCAAACACGGAATATACGTAATGATGTTTAGATTATACACATAGCACATAATTTTCCATCACATCAATGTATTTTTCTTTTGATGGTGCT